>NC_069457.1:19834062-19866211 GCF_026875155.1 Cherax quadricarinatus
TAATGTCACATTCCCACTAGATGCATTCTTCATATTTAGGCCCAAATTTACTACTCACAGCTTATCTGAGTAAGCTGAGCTCATGATGTAGTAATGCAGCTTGGACCCCAGCTTAAAAGTCATAGAACTACAAAACGAACCCTCAAAGAATTAACTGTCATAAATTTTTTTTGTTTAGAATTCCCAGTATCAAATGCAAAATTGTTTAATTAGTAACAGCTAGTTAAAAATCCACAAGAAGAACATCTGTTGCCTTTCTTGAAGTACTGAAGATATAGTGTTGGAAAGACCAACCTTGTAGTCCCCCACAAAATACATCTGCAACAGAAACATGAGTCATTTATAGTACAAATATTCCACAATTACCAAACACAACAAAATCAACCAATAAAGTTTTTTCTCTATTGCCACAAGTTTCACTAAATAAAATTGTCACTTAACCCCTTTCAGGGTTTTGACATACTAGTACAGTTTAGCACTGGGGTTTTTTGATGTACAGTGGACCCCGCCTTACGATGGAATGCGTTACGTTAAATCTGCCATACGATGCATTTGAACGCAAAAATTTTGCCTCACTTCCATGAAAAACTCGCCTCACGTGATTCGCCCGGGGATGCGTCCCACTTTGTGGCCTCAGCTGCCCTGTGGGTCCCAGTGTTTAAAAAGCCAGCCAGTGCAGTCGCATCTAAGCATACATTCAGTACATTTCATATTATCACAGTGTTTAGTGCTTGTAGCTACAAAATAAGTCACCATGGGCCCCAAGAAAGCTTCTAATGCCAACCCTGTGGTAAAAAAAGGGTAAAAAATTATTTAGGGAAATGAAGGAGATAGTGAATAATATGAAAGTGGAGTGTGCTGCCTCTGACTGGCCAGGTTGTGCAAAAAAACCACAATCAACCATCTACTATCCTGGCCAACAAACAGGCAATCAAGGAAGCTGTTCTTGAAAAAGGGTTTGCAAGTTTGTTTTTGTTTAAGAGATCGCAAGTGATAGAAGATGTTGAGAGACTGTTATTGGTGTGGATAAACAAAAAACAGATAGCAGGAGATAGCATCTCTCAAGCGATCATATGTGAAAGGCTAGGAAGTTGCATGACGATTTAATTAGAAAAATGCCTACAACTAGTGATGATGGGGAGTGAATTTAAGGCCAGCAAAAGGTTGGTTTGAGGAGATTTAAGAATCGTAGTGGCATACATAGTGTGATAAGGCATGGCGAGGCTTCCAGTTCAGACCAAAAAAGCGGGTGAAAAATATGTGAAGGAATTTAAGGACTACATAGACAGTGGAGAGAATTGAAACCTGAACAAGTGTTTAATTGCAATAAACGGGCCTGTTTTGGAAGAAATTGCCAGCAGAACCTTATTACTCAGGAGGAAAAAGGCACTCCAGGACATATGCCTGAAAGACAAGCTTACTCTTCGATGTGTGCTAATGTAGTGGTGATTGTGAATGAAGCCTTATTGGGTGTATCACTCTGAAACTCCCAGAGATGTTCATTCAAAACAATGTTCTCAAGGCTAATTTGTGTGTGCTGTGGAGGGCAAACGTAATGCATGGGTCACTAGGGACCTTTTCTATGATGGTTACATATGCATTTGGGCCCACAATGTGAAAAATTACCAATGGAAAAGAAATTGGACATTAAGTGGGCCTCCTGGTATTTGACAATGCTCCTGGTCATCCTTCAGACTTGGCAGAGTGACTTTCTGGGGACAAAGAAAATTCATTAAAATCAAGTTTTTGCCTCCTAATACCACTCCTCTCCTGCAGCCATGACCAGAAGGTTCATTTTCAACTCCAAAAAACTCTAACAAAAGCTATGTTTCAAAAGATGGCTTTTGAAGTGACATCAGGCACTCAATTGACTCTAAGAAAGTTTTAAAAGACCACTTGTATCCTCAGATGTGTAAACCTTATAGGCAGGCTTCATAGGGAGTGACTAAGAGGACTCTGAACTATGCTTCTGAAGAAACTGTGGCCAGAATGATGTAGAACAAAAATGGATTTTGATGGGTTTGGGACTAACCCTGAAAAGTGCTATGCCAGTTGTGGAATCAGAATTGTGGCATTGGTGAAGTCCTTCGGATTGGAGGTTAGTGGAGAGGATGTGGATGAGTTGGTGGAGGGCGACAATGAGGAACTAAACACTGATGAGCTGCTAAATTCATCTTCAACAGCGAGAGGCAAGACCTGAGGAAACTGCTTCGGAGACAGGTGAGAAAGAGAAATTGAGAAGTTGTTTCTTCTCAAAGGATTAAGGAAATCGTGTGCAAAGTGAGTTGAAGTGCAAACCTTAGACAAATCTAAAGGAAAAGAGGTCCAGAGCTCTATGGGACAGAAATGTTGTGACAATTGAGGTCAGTGGACTCTCAAGCTGGTCTAGTGGCATTAAATGAAGAAGGAAGGAAGGAACCCTGAAAAGGACTTGCTAACCTCAAGTCCTATGGACAGGGGATTCCCCTTCTAAACAATAACTCTCCCCTCTTCCCATACCATCAAATCATCCCAGATCTTCATTAAAGTATGTGTCATGTATTCAATTCTCTAGTAGAGTAGTATGACTGTGCATGTTCTTCTTCAGTTTGTGTCTATTAAAATTAATTTGCATGCGTGTAAAATTTTTCTTTTTCATACTTTGGGGTTTCAGGAAAAGATTTAATTTGTTTCCCAATTATTTCTATGAGGAAAATTAATTCACCTACGATATTCGGAATTACAATGAGCTCTCAGGAACAGAATTAATATCGTAAAGCGAGGGGTCGCCACTGTTACTGTACACCTAATTCCTAGCGCCTCAAGTCTAGTGAGAGAAAGCTGGTAGGGCCTCATATGAAAGATGGGGTCTATGTGGTCAGTTGAGCGCCAGTATGAAAAAAATTCTCGCAGCACACAGTGGTAGTGATGAAAAAAAAATAAACTTTCACAGTGTTTTTGGTTTAAAACAGATGCTTTGCACTGTATTTTGTATGGTATTTATGATGCTTTCTAGTTTCCCTTGTTCTCATTTTATAGAATGGAAGAAATATTGCGAAATTGAGATTGATTTTGACTGGTTATACAATGAAAGTACTGGAAATGGTCCAAAGTCCAGATCAAAAACATTGTCCTAAGTCCTCTCTTATCTATGTGCGGGTTATTTGTGTATCTTCCAGTTCACGGTATTGTGCTTTTTTTGTTATTTATTGAGTCACAGTAGCAGAACTCTTCGATTTTTGCCATAAGTTCAAAAGGAAACAAATTCATTGCCAAACGTCAAATACACCATCACACTTAGTGAGTCTGATGTTCCTTTCACAAGTGCACTGATATTATTTATACCATTTCTACCCTAATGTTGCAGTCTGCATAACAGTAAATCTTCCATTTTTTGTGAGAATATTAAATTCTCAATGTGGAAGCAAAAGAATGTAAGAGGGGCCAGGGGACATAAACTATTGAACAGGGAAATATTATTGTAGTGGCCTGGAATGTCTTTTTTACTTCTGGAACCCTATTTGGAATTGGGCATCTGTTTGAAAATTGTGTGAAAATTGGCAAATTGCTAAATTCTGACTACTTTCTTGGATAGTTGAAATCGGTAAATGGATAGGTTTCTTGTACTCATTTGATACGAAAAAAATGGGAGTTCTAACAAAAAGAGTTATGATTTTTGTCGACTTAGTATACTGGAATTGGCTGATAATAGGGCTCATAATCAGCCACGATACAATAAACATCGTCCGAGACCGCTAACTTTACATGAGCATAATTACGTAATTTTTATATCCAGTTTCATATTTGGTGTCATTATCATCGGGAAAAGATTCTCTATCTTTTGATAAGAAAATAATTTATTTTTTTTTAATTTTGGCAACCCTGAGAAAACAAGTCTGGGCAAGGGCCTGGTGACCTGAAAGAATTAAATTGTTTATATGAAAAGATCTCAAGATTTAATCAAATAGTTCGTATATAATAATAATTTTATTAACTAATCAATTGAGTAAAACAATTTTGACTTACACAACAACCATCTTTAATTTTATTTATATTCTTGGAGTTGAATAATAATATCCCTTCCAGGGATTTTGATTGTACTGTGGAACCCCCGCCATAGCGACCTTAATCCGTTTGCAACAAGAGGGTGGCTGTTGTTATGCGAATTTTCGGTCTCATAGCGACAATGTAATATTTCTTTCCCCCCAATAAGAAAATATGAAATTCAATAATAATTAATGTTTGTTGCTCATGACACCCACAAAAAATACAAGTCTATGAAAAACAAAAAAAAAATTTTACCACATGAAATGTAAATTTTTAATACACACAAACTGAAAAAGCGATGCACAATTTAATGACACTTACTTTATTGAAGATCTGGTGATGATTGATGGCGCTGGGAGAAGGGGAGACGAGAGTTTAGTGTTTAGAAGGGGAATCACCTTCCATTAAGACTTGATTGTCGTAGAGTCCTTTTCTGGGGTTTTTCCATTCTCTCTTTTAATGCACTAAGGACCCAGCTTCTTCAACATGTCATCTGGACTTCTTTCGCACAACATATCTGTCATAGTCGCTCTGTTATCTCGTTCCTTTATGACTTCCCTAAAGAGTTCCACAACATTGTCAGTGTACAGGTTGCCAACACGGCTTGCAATAGCTGTGTGAGGGTGATTTTCATCAAAAAAGGTTTGCACTTCAACCCATTTTGCACACATTTCCTTAATCTTTGTAGTAGGCAATTCCTTCAATTTCTCTCTCCCCTCCTTTGAACCAGTTTCCTCAGGTCTGGCCTCTTGCTCTTGAAGTTATCTATCAGCTCATCAGTGGTTAGTTCTTCATTGTCGTCCTCCACCAACTCTTCCACATCCTCCCCACTAACCTCCAACCCCAAGGACTTCCCCAATGCCACAATTGATTCCTCAACTGGCATACTCCTCTCAGGGTTAGCCTCAAACCCTTCAAAAATCCCTTTTGTCTACACATTCTGGCCACAGTTTCTTCCAAGCAGAGTTCAAGGTCTTCTTAGTCACTCCCTCCCAAGCCTTACCTATAAGGTTTATACAATTGAGGATATTAAAGTGATCTCTCCAAAACTCTCTTAGAGTCAGTTGAGTTTCTGAGGTCACTACAAAGCAACCTTTCAAACAGAGCTTTTGTGTACAGTTTTTTGAAGTTTGCAATAACCTGCTGGTCCATGGGCTGCAGGAGAGGAGTGGTATTAGGAGGCAAAAACTTCACCTTAATGAAGGGCTCATGTCCCATAAAGTCGCTCTCCCACGTCTGTAGGATGACCAGGGGCATTGTCTAACACCAGGAGGCACTTAAGTTCTAATTTCTTTTCAGTTAGGTAATCTTTCACATTGGGGGCAAATGCATGGTGTAACCAGTTATAGAAAAAGTCCCTAGTGACCCATGCCTTACTGTTTGCCCTCCACAGCACACACAAATTCTCCTTGAGGACATTCTTTTGCCTGAACGCTCTGGGAGTTTCAGAGTGATACACTAATAAAGGCTTAAAACTTTGCAATCACCACTAGCATTGGAACACATCAACAAAGTAAGCCTGTCTTTCATAGGCTTATGTCCTGGGAGTGCCTTTTCCTCCTGAGTAATGTAGGTCCTGCTTGGCATTTTCTTCCAAAACAGGCCTGTTTCATCACAATTAAACACATGTTCAGGTTTCAGTCCTTCAGTTTCTATGTACTCCTTGAATTCCTGCACATATTTTTCAGCCGCTTTGTGGTCCGAACTGGCAGCCTCACCATGCCTTATCACACTATGTATGCCACTACGCTTCTTAAATCTCTCAAACCAACCTTTGCTGGCCTTAAATTCACTCACATCATCACTAGTTGCAGGCCTTTTTTTAATTAAATCCTCATGCAAACTTCCTAGCCTTTTCGCTTATGATCGCTTGAGGAAACGCTATCTCCTGCTAGCTGTTTTTCATTTATCCACACCAATAAGAGTCTCTCAACATCTTCCATCACTTGCGATCTCTGTTTCGAAAACACAGTTAAAACCTTTTGGGAAGAACAGCTTCCTTGATTGCCTTTCTGTTGCCACAAATGTAGAGATGGTTGATTTGGGTTTCTTGTACAACCTGACCAGGTCGGTGATACGCACTCCACTTTCATACTTATCAATGATCTCTTTCTTCATCTCTATTGGAATTCTAACCCTTATTGCTGTAGGGTTGGAACTAGAAGTTTTCTTGGGGCCCATGGTCACTTATTTTCCAGATAAAGCACCGAAAACACTGTAATAATACGAAATATTCCGATTGTATGCTTGAATGTTACCGCGGAGGCTGGCTGGTAAACAATGCCACTGGCAGAACATATGAGGCTGGCTCAGGCCGCACATTGGACGCGTCTCGGACGAAGGGCGCTGAGCAGGTTTTTGGGCGGTATGCGAGGCAAAATTTTAGCGATCAAAGCGTCCGGTATGCGGATTGTCCATTATGCAAGGCGTCCGGTATGCGGGGGTCCACTGTACTAGTTTGCCTTACGCACCAGGGTTATTGATGTACTAGAACACCTAAATTCTAGCGCCTTCAAATCTAGCGAGAGAAAGCTGGTAGGCCTACATATGAAAGAATGGGTCTATGTGGTCAGTGTGCAGAGTTAAAAGAACCTGCAACACACAGTGCATAACAAGAAAAAAACTTTGTGTTTTTGGATTAAAAACAGCCACTTAGCTCTGTATTTTCTATATGGTATTTATGGTTGTATTCTTAGTTTTCTTGTCTCATTTTATAAAATGGAAGACATATTACAGAAATTGAGATCATTTTGATTGGTTTCACAATGAAAAGTACCTTGAAATTGAGCTCAAAGTAGTAGAAATCTTCGATTTTTACCAAAGTTCAGAAGTAACAAATCATGCCAAGCGTCCAATATATGTCAACTGGTGAGTCTAATATTCTTTCACAAATGCAACTAATATTATTTATACCATTTTTACACTAATGCAGTAGTCTGCATAACAGTTAATCTTCTATTTTTTTGTAAGAATAAAATCCAAGTGGAAAGCCTGGGGACATGACTAACGAACAGAGAACTTGCTACTTTAGTGCCAGGAATGTCTTTCTTGTTTATTCTGGACCCTATTTGTAAATTAGCATTTTTTGAAATTTGTGTGAAATTGGCAAAATTGCTAAATTCTGACCACTTTATTGGATAGTTGAAATAGCTAAATGGGTGTTGTTTCTTGTACTCATTCGATAGAAAAAAATCAATTTCTAGTGAAATAAATATGATTTTTGTCGACTATTACAGAGGAATTGGCCGAAAATAGGGCTCAAAATGGGCGAAATCGCCGATGCTAACTTTGCAAGAGCATAATTCCATAAGTTTTCCATCAAATTTCATACTTTTGGTGTCATTATGATTGGGAAAAGATTATCATTTTATAAGAAAATTTTTTTTTTTTCCGAAAAATTTTTGACCCAGAGAATAAGTTTAGGAGAGGGCCTCTCGACCCTAAAAGGGTTAATACAGCCTCTCCTCATTTAACGACATACTCGTTTAACGACACCTCAGACTTACGATGGGCTTTCTGACCAGTTTGCATATCTAAATAATGTATAAGAACATAAGAACATAAGAATGTAGGAACACTGCAGAAGGCCTACTGGCCCATACGAGGCAGGACCTTATCAAAACGACATCTACTAAAGCTACTCAAGAAATGACTCCCGTACCCCTTAACACCAATCACAATCCAGCCCCTCCAACTCTATATTTGTCCAGTCTCTTCTTAAAGACTACCCAAGGTCTAGCCTCTATCACCCCACTGGGAAGACTGTTCCACGCATCTACAACTCTGTTAGAAAACCAGTACTTACCTATGTCCTTTCTAAATCTAAATTTATCCAACTTAAATCCATTATTCCTGGTTCTTACCTGGTTCAACACCCTCAGTACTTTATTAATGTCTCCCTTGTTTATGCCCGTCATCCACTTATACACTTCAATGATATCTCCCCTCATTATACGCCTCTCCAGAGAGTGGAGATTTAAGGCTTTAAGTCTATCTTTCATACGGGAGGTTCCTTACACAGTAAATCATTTTAGTCATTCTTCTCTGTATGTTCTCTAATGAGTCTATGTCCATCCTGTAGTAAGGGGACCAAAACTGAGCAGCATAATCTATATGAGGCCTCACTAGTGATGTATAGAGCTGTAAAATAACTTTTGGATTTCTGTTACTTATACTTCTTGAGATAAATCCAAGTAATCTGTTGGCCTTGTTGCGCACACTAAGGCACTGCTGTCTTGGCTTTAGATTTCTGCTTACCATGACTCCCAAGTCTTTTTCACATTCTGTATGACCAAGCTCTACTTCACCTAGATTATAGCTTCGAGGGTTATTTTCATTACCAAGGGCAAGTACCTTACACTTATCCACATTAAACTTCATCTGCCATTTTTCAGACCAAGACATTAATTTGTTCAAATCGTCCTGGAGTTCATTGATATCCTCCTCAGAGTGAATTATACGGCCTATCTTTGTATCATCAGCAAACTTACTCATGTCACTAGTAATCCCTTCATCAAGGTCATTAATGTAAATTATGAACAAGAGAGGGCCTAAAACTGATCCTTGTGGAACGCCACTAGTGACTAATCCCCATTCAGATTTCACTCCATTAATGGTAACTCTCTGCTTTCTATTGGTAAGCCATGCCTCAATCCTATGCTAGAACTTTACCTCCTATACCATGAGCTGCCACTTTTCTTAAGGTCTCTTGTGAGGTACTCTGTCGAAGGCTTTACTAAAATCCAAATAAACAAATATCATATTCCTTATCACTGTCAACTGCCTCAAATGTTCTATTGAAGAACGTCAGTAAGTTTGTCAGGCAGGAACGACCTCTCGTGAATCCATGCTGAGATTCATTTATCAAGTTATGCTCTTCAAGGTGACTTCTGATAATGTCAGCTATAATTGATTCTATAACTTGCCCACTATAGATGTCAGGCTTATTGGACGGTAATTTGAAGGAGTGGACTTATCCCCTGATTTGAATATAGGATCCACATTAGCCATCTTCCACAACTCTGGCACAACACTGGTAAGGATGGACGCATTGAATACACTCGTTAATGCTGACTAAGCTCCATCTTGCATTCTTAAGAACCCTTGAAAACAACTCATCGGGTCCCGGGGACTTATTTTGTTTCAGTTTGTCTATCTGTTTAATAACCATGTCCCGTGACAGTAATATTAGTTACTTAAATCATCAGGAACTAAATAATTGTTTATATGTAACATAAACCTTAAAACTTACTAACTTAAACCTGTTACTGCTGCCTCACCACCTAACACCTGCTGCTGCTGCCTGGCCACCTAACACCTGCTACTGCTGCCTCACCACCTAACACCTGCTGCCTCGCCACCTAAAACCTGCTGCTGCTGCCTGGCCACCTAACACCTGCTACTGCTGCCTCACCACCTAACACCTGCTGCTGCTGCCTCACCACCTAACACCTGCTGCTGCTGCCTCACCACCTAACACCTGCTGCTGCTGCTGCCTCACCACCTAACACCTGCTGCTGCTGCCTCACCACCTAACACCTGCTGCTGCTGCCTGGCCACCTAACACCTCCTGCTGCTGCCTCACCACCTAACACCTGCTGCTGCTGCCTCACCACCTAACACCTGCTGCTGCTGCCTCACCACCTAACACCTGCTGCTGCTGCCTGGCCACCTAACACCTGCTACTGCTGCCTCACCACCTAACACCTGCTGCTGCTGCCTCACCACCTAAAACCTGCTGCTGCTGCCTGGCCACCTAACACCTGCTACTGCTGCCTCACCACCTAACACCTGCTGCTGCTGCCTCACCACCTAACACCTGCTGCTGCTGCCTCACCACCTAACACCTGCTGCTGCTGCTGCCTCACCACCTAACACCTGCTGCTGCTGCCTCACCACTTAACACCTGCTGCTGCCTGACCACCTATCACCTGCTGCTGCCTCACCACCTAACACCTGCTGCTGCTGCCTCACCACTTAACACCTGCTGCTGCCTCACCACAAATCACCTGCTGCTGCCTCACCACCTAACACCTGCTGCTGCTGCTGCCTCACAATCTAACAGCTGCTGCTGCCTCACTGCCAAACACCTGCTGCTGCTGCGTCTCCACCTAACACCTGCTGCTGCCTGACAACCTAAAACTTGCTGTTCCCTGAGCACCTAACAACTGCTGCTGCCTGAGTACTGAACACTTGCTGCTGTCCGAGCACCTAACACCTGCTCTTGCCAGAGAGCCTAACACCTGCTCCTGCCTGAGCACCTAACATCTGACACACTCAACACATGAGCACCTAACACCTGACACACACTCAACAGGTGAGCACCTAACACCTGACACACTCAACATCTGAGCAGCTAACACCTGACATACTCAACACTCGAGCACCTAACACACTCAACACTTGAGTGCCTAACACCTCACACACCCAACACCTTAGCAGCTAACACCTAACACAATCAACAACTGAGCAGCTAACAGTCAACACCTGAGCAGTTAACAGTCAACAGCAGAGCAGCTAACAGAGTCAACACCCGAGCAGCTAACACAATCAACACCTGAGCACCTAACACCTCACACAGTCCACACCTGAGCAGCTAACACCTCACACAGTCAACACCTGAGCAGCTAACACAGTCAACACCTGAGCAGTTAATGCAGTCAACAGCATAGCAGCTAACACAGTCAACACCTGAGCAGCTAACACAATCAACACCTGAGCACCTAGCACAGTCAACACCTGAGCAGCTAACAGAGTCAACACCCGAGCAGCTAACACAGTCAACACCTGAGCACCTAACACCTCACACAGTCTACACCAGAGCAGCTAACACCTCACACAGTCAACACCTGAGCAGCTAACACAGTCAACACCTGAGCAGCTAACACAGTCAACACCTGAGCAGCTAACACAGTAAACACCTGAGCAGCAAACACAGTAAACACCTGAGCAGCTAACAGAGTCAACACCTGAGCAGCTAACACATTCAACACCTGAGCAGCTAACACAGTCAACACCTGAGCAGATAACAGAGTCAATGCCTAAACACCTAACACCTGACACAGACGACACCTGAGCAGCTAACACCTTACACAGTCAACACCTGAGCAGCTAACACCTCACACAGTCAACACCTGAGCAGCGAACATAGTCAACATGTGAGCAGCTAACACAGTCAACACTTGACCAGCTAACACAGTCAACACATGAGCAGCTAACACCTCACACAGTCAACACCTGAGCAGCTAACACAGTCAACACTTGACCAGCTAACACAGTCCACACATGAGCAGCTAACACCTCACACAGTCAACAGCTGAGCAGATAACACAGTCAAAACCTGAGCAGCTAACACAGCCAACACCCGAGCAGCTAACACCTCATGCAGTCAACACCTGAGCAGGTAACACAGTCAACACCTGAGCAGCTAACACAGTCAACACCTGAGCAGCTAACACAAGCAACACCTGAGCAGCTAACACAGTGAATACCTGAGCAGCTAACACAGGCAACACCTGAGCAGCTAACACAGTCAACACCGGAGCAGCTAACACAGTCAACACCTGAGCAGCTAACACAGTGAATACCTGAGCAGCTAACACAGGCAACACCTGAGCAACTAACACAGTGAATACCTGAGCAGCTAACACAGTCAACACCTGAGCAGCTAACACAGTCAACACCGGAGCAGCTAACACAGTCAACACCTGAGCAGTTAACACAGTCAACACCTGAGCAGCTAACACAGTCAACACTTGAGCAGCTAAGACAGTCAACAACTGAGTAGATAACACAGTCAACACCGGAGCAGCTAACACAGTCAACACCTGAGCAGATAACACAGTCAACACCTGAGCAGCTAACACAGTCAAGAGCGGAGCAGTTAACACAGTCAACACCTGTGCAATTAACATAGCCAACACCTGAGCACCTAACACCTGACACAGTCAACAACTGAGCAGCTATCATCTAACACAGTCAACACCTAAGCAGCTAATGCAATCAACACCTGAGCAATTAACATAGTCAACACCTGAGCAGCTAACACCTCACACAGTCAACACCTGAGCTGCTAACACAGTCAACACCTGAGCAGCTAACACCTCACAAAGTCAACACTTGAGCAGCTAACAAATTCAACACCTGAGCAGCTAACACCTCACACAGTCAACACCTGAGCAGCTAACACCTCACAATGTCAACACCTGAGCTAACACCTCACAGCCAACACCTGAGCAGATAACACGGTCAATATGTGAGCATCTAACACAGTCAACACCTGAGCAGCTAACATAGTCAACACCTGAGCACCTATCACTCTCAACACCTGAGCACCTAACACAGTCAACACCTGAGCAGCTAACATAGTAAACACCTGAGCACCTAAAACAGTCAACACCTGAGCAGCTAACACAGTCAACAACTGAGTAGCTAACACAGTCAACACCGGAGCAGCTAACACAGTCAACAGCTGAGCAGCTAACACAGTCAACACCTGAGCAGCTAACACAGTCAACAGCTGAGCAGCTAACACAGTCAACACCTGAGCAGCTAACACAGTCAACACATGAGAAGCTAACACAGTCAATACCTGAGCAGCTAACACAGTCAACACCTGAGCAGCTACACAGTCAACACCTGAGCACCTAACACCTGACACAGACAACATCTGAACAGCTAACACCACACACAGTCAACACCTGAGCAGCTAACACAGTCAACACCTGAGCAGCTAACACAATCAACACCTGAGCAGCTAACACAGTCAGATCTGAGCAGCTAACACAGTCAACACCTGAGCAGCTAACACAGTCAACACCTGAGCACCTAGCACCTGACACAGTCAACACCTGAGCAGCTAGCACAGTCAACACCTGAGCAGCTAATGCAGTCAACACCTGAGCAGATAACACAGTCAACCCCTGACCAGCTAACACAGTCAACACCTGAGCAGCTAACACAGTCAACACCTGAGCAGCTAACACAATCAACACCTGAGCAGCTAACACAGTCAGATCTGAGCAGCTAACACAGTCAACACCTGAGCAGCTAACACAGTCAACACCTGAGCACCTAGCACCTGACACAGTCAACACCTGAGCAGCTAGCACAGTCAACACCTGAGCAGCTAATGCAGTCAACACCTGAGCAGATAACACAGTCAACCCCTGAGCAGCTAACACAGTCAACACCTGAGCAGCTAACACAGTCAACACCCAAGCAGCTAACACAGTCAACAGCAGAGCAGCTAACACAGTCAACACCTGAGCTGCTAACACCTCACACAGTCAACACCTGATCAGCTAACACAGTCAACACCTGAGCAGCTAACACAGTCAACACCTGAGCAGCTAACACAGTCAACACCTGAGCACCTAACACCTGACACAGTTAACACCTGAGCAGCTATCACCTCACACAGTCAACACCTGAGCAGCTAATGTAATCAACACCTGAGCAGATAACACAGTCAACACTAGAGCAGCTAACACAGTCAACACCTGAGCAATTAACAGTCAACACCTGAGCAGCTAACACCTCACGCAGTCAACACCTGAGCTGCTAGTAGCAAACACAGTCAACACCTGAGCAGCTAACACCTCACACAGTCAACACCTGAGCTGCTAACACAGTCAACACCTGAGCAGCTAACACCTCACACAGTCAACACTTGAGCAGCTAACACCTCACACAGTCAACACTTGAGCAGCTAACACAGTCAACACCTGAGCACCTAACACAGTCAACACCTGAGTAGCTAACACAGTCAACACCTGAACACCTATCACTTCAACACTGAGCACCTAAAACAGTCAACACCTGAGCAGCTAACACAGTCAACACATGAGCAGCTAACTGTTATATCTTGGAGATTGGTCATCCTGTGATATTTAACTATTGTAAGAGAATATAATCATCACTTAATATTATAGCGCGAAAGTCCCCATTTATAGCTAAAATAGAGACTTTCGGCTTATATTATTTTCTGTTAATATATAAAATGTAGTGACGTGTCAGCGGGATGGGTCTATGAAAGATGAGGTGAATCATAGAATTAATGAGGGGAAAAGGGTGAGTGGTGCACTTAGGAGTCTGTGGAGACAAAGAACTTTGTCCTTGGAGGCAAAGAGGGGAATGTATAAGAGTATAGTTTTACCAACGCTCTTATATGGGTGTGAAGCAGGGGTGAATGTTGCAGCAAAGGGGAAGGCTGGAGGCAGTGGAGATGTCATGTCTGATGGCAATGTGTGGTGTGAACATAATGCAGAGAATTCGTAGTTTGGAAGTTAGGAGGAGGTGCAGGGAGTGTATCAGTCTGTAGTGGAAGGAAGGCGGGGTAGGGGTTGGCCTAGGAAAGGTTGGAGGGAGGGGGTAAAGGAGGTTTTGTGTGCGAGGGGCTTGGACTTCCAGCGGGCATGCGTGAGCGTGTTTGATAGGAGTGAATGGAGACAAGTGGTTTTTAATACTTGACGTGCTGTTGGAGTGTGAGCAAAGTAACATTTATGAAGGGGTTCAGGGAAACCGGCAGGCCGGACTTGAGTCCTGGAGATGGGAAGTACAGTGCCTGCACTCTGAAGGAGGGGTGTTAATGTTGCAGTTTAAAAACTGTAGTGTAAAGCACCCTTCTGGCAAGACAGTGATGGAGTGAATGGAGGTGAAAGTTTTTCTTTTTCGGGCCACCCTGCCTTGGCGGGAATCGGCCAGTGTGAGAGAGAACCCGCAGTAATGGATTTAAATTAGATAAGTTTAGATTTAGAAAGGACATAGGAAAGTATTGGTTTGGAAATAGGGTAGTTGATGAGTGGAACAGTCTACCTAGTTGGGTTATTGAGGCTGGGACTTTGGGTAGTTTCAAATCCAGGTTGGATAAGTACATGAGTGGGAGGGGTTGGATTTGAGTGGGACTTTCACATCAGAGCTTATTTCTTGGGTGGCATTGAAAATTGGGTTGGGCAAATGTTTTGTTAGTGGGATGAATTGTAAAGGACCTGCCTAGTATGGGCCAGCAGGCCTCCTGCAGTGTTCCTCCTTTCTTATGTTATGTTATGTTAAAAAAAATATATAAAAAGTACCATGGTATTATCACTATTATTTATTATTATTATTATTATTATTATTATTATTATTGTTGTTACGTAGGATTTCTTATGTATATAGAGCATACAAGTCTCGGAACCATCCGGTAAATTGTTCAATTGTTTATGTCCGGCTGACTGACGTCTGGGTCAGGTGATCCAACCTGACGACGGGTGAACAGACTGGCAGGTTGTCAGTCCACTCCCTGTTCTAGCCTTGACAACTGATCGTATATTGGTTCTCTCTTAGGGGTTTACAGTTTGAATGGGTTTGAGAATTAGGCTCTAGAGCTGACTCAGTTTGTTCCTCATTGCTATGAAGATTGTTTTGATATTTATATTCTTGGACAGTTCAGTAATCCATAGAGATACGTCTTCTCAGACAAACTCTTGCTTTCTACTTCCTTTAAGGCTGGATTCAAAGGTCTTGTTGAATCTTGTACATTTTGTAGTTTGAGTTTACACAGTCTTGTTAAGAAAAAGACGTATATGTTAATGAAGACTTAATTACAAGAAGAAAAATTAATCTTCCTTATTAATGTGATACTTCCATGATTTTGAACTTAGTACACCTACCATCCGACTTTCGACCTGCTCGACTTACGACCGTGTTTTTTATGCCAAATTTCAGGGAAATAAACAACTATTTATGTTGTACACAGTGTTTATCATAAACCTTATAGTATAAAATACAGTACTAACAGCATAAAAAGTAAAGTAAAACATGAAATACCAAATAAAACAATAAAATAAAATCATTACAAAAATGTTTTGTTGATATTCAGTAGTAAAATTCGACTTACGACCATTTCGACTTACGAACGGTTTCTTGGAACCGAACTCAGTCGTAAGTCGGATGGTAGATGTATATATATATCTTGTAAATTTATTGTACAAAGTATTAAGGTATAATATTAGGTACAGAGAGAAGATAAAGTATTGTATTTAAATACTTTAATAAATTTGAATATTATTCTATGGAGTTTCCCAGTTGAAATTATTTCCCCTAGACTCATAAAATACCTTTAACAAACTCTGATCCAAAATCTTGTTGCCTAAGAAGAAAATAGTAACAGATCACATTCTGAAGTTCTTTATAACATTTCTTATTCGCAAGAAATGGGGTACCTGTCCGGGATCTCTGTTGTTCAAAGACATTGATCAAAAGAACAAAATTAAAGCTATATACTAGAAATTTATCTTTAGTAAATTTCAAAATTTTTATCATGGAAGATCACATTAAAAATTTATTTGAAGATTTAACATTATCAAAGCCGGACTCCTTGAAACTTCAAATGTGCTGGCAGATAGCCAGAAAATGGGAGAACCCTAGTAGTATTACACGCAATCCCGAAAGGGCAAAAATTTAGAAAAAATTTTTTCCCGGGGGCCCTTTGACAATCTTGTAGCGGAAGTTTGACTCTGAAATTTTTGTTTTTCAAGTAAGCTCCCGTCGGATTCGAAGAATTAGAAAAACAATTTTTCATTTTTTTTTTTTTTTCCACTGGCCATTCCCCAAGGCGGGTGGCCGAAAAAGAAAAAATTTCACCATTTCACTCCATCACTGTCTTTCAGAAGGGGGCTTTCATAAGTTTTAAAATGAAAAATTAACACCCTCCTTTTAGAGTGCAGGCACTGTTTTCCCCCTCTCCAGGGCTCAAGTCGGCCCGCGGGGTTTCCCCGAACCCCCTTTATAATGTTATTTGCTCACTCCAACAGCACGTCAAGTATTAAAAACCTTTTTTCTCCATTCATCCTTCAAAAATGTCACGCATGCCCGTGGGGAAGTCCAAACCCCCCGCACCAAAACCCCCTTTTTCCCCCCCCTCCCAAAACCTTTCCCCGGCCCACCCCTACCCCCCCTTCCTTCCCCTACGATGATACACTCTTGAAGTTTTTCGTTTCGCCCCATTCTTCCAATGCCGAACCACTCAAACCCCCCCTCACCCCTCTGGATAAAAGTTTTGGTACCCCCGCACCCCCTCCTAACTTCCAACTACGAATTTCTGCATTAATTCACACCACACATTCCCCTCAGCATGACATTCCCTCCCTCCACCCTTCTCCTCGCTGAAACATTTTAAAAACCCCATGCTTCACCCCCTAAAAGGGTTTGGTAAAACTTACTCTCATACTTTCCCTCTTTGTCCCCAAAGGACAAGTTTTTTTGTTCAAGACCCTAGTGCCCCTCACTTTTTTTCCCCTCACAATTTTTTGATTCCCTCTCTTTATAGACCCCCCGCTGACACGTCCACTCCAAATATTAAATACTTCACCCCCTCCATATCTCCCCCTCCTCTGATTTTCAATTTTTCTCCCCTAATCTTTTTTTTACCCTCAAACCTTATTTTTCCTGTATTCCCCCTTTAAAATTTTCTTCTTTTGCCCCCCTACCAAATTCTCCCCTCTCTGCAATTTTTTCAAAATTTCCCCCAAGACCCCCGTGTCATCGAAAAGGCAGCTGTGAAAAACCCCCATTTGTGTGTGTTCTTTTTTTTTTTAACTCCCCCTCTTGTCAAGCCCCTCGCATTTACTTCTCTTCAACCCATCTATAAAAATATTAAAAAACCCCGGTGACATCAACATCCTGTTAAGGTACTTTTTTGGGAAATAATTCCTTTCAATATTAACTTTAGCCCCACTTCCTCGTAAAAAACTCTTCATGCTTTCAGTAAAATACTCCACCTACACTTTCACATCTGCCACATTGCCCCCCCTTTCCCCCTGTTACGCCCTTTTTCCCAAAAACATAAAAGCACAAAAACCTCTTTAACTTATTAAAAACTTTCACTTATAGTTTCATGTAAAACCCGGTCAAAACCCCCTACCTTTCTAAAACTCCTTGTTCATCTGTATCATTCTCCTTTTTTAATTTTTTCAATAATTTTACCATACACTTTTCCCGGTATAATCGCCGACTTTCCCCTATAATTTTTTTCACTCTTTTTATCCCCCTTTTCCTTTATACAAAGGACTAGCATGCTCTTGCAATCCCCAGGTACCTTTTCCCTTTCCAACATTTTTTAATAATTGCACCCAACCCTCCAAACTATATCCCCCCTGCTTTTAAATTCTATCTTTATCCCATCAATCCCGCTGCCTTACCCCTTTCATTTTACCTACTGCTCACGAACTTCCCCACATCACAATGGCTTTCTCACTCCTACAAGATGATTATTCCTCCTTGCCTATACACGAAATCACAGTTCCTATCTTCATCACATTTAACAATTCCTCAAATATTCCTCCATTTCCAATACCTCTAAACTCTCATTTAATAACTCTCCTCTCTATTTTTAACTGGACAAATCTATTTGTTCTTAGGCTTTCTAACTTGGTAATCTCACTCCAAAACTATTTCTTATTTTCAACAAAATTTGTTGATAACACTCGCACCACTCTCTCATTTGCCTCCTTTGTTACATGTTCACCACTCTCTTAACTTTTTTTTCTCATATTTCTTCCTCCTTGCATCATTCTACTTTGTAAAACTTCTATATGTAAACTTTTTTCTCCCTTACTTTCTCTTTACATCTAATCATTCCAACCAATCGATCCTTTCCCTCCGCACCCACTATTTTCAAGGAGTTATCTCCAAAACTGAATCCAATAGATCAGGTCCGCTTTGGCTTCCAGCTAAAGTAGATGGAAGTATTGCAGGGTGCAGCGCTGTTATGCATAGCATTGTTACTGAGGGCATTCTATTTAATGGTCAGTCTGTCAATCACCAGGGTGCACGTCCAAAGGAATATCCACGTTCTGCCCGTTCATTCCTTTTTTCGATACCATCGGGGCCATTTTCTCAAAGTCAGTTTGAGGAAATTAGAGAGGCTATTGATTTAAGATGCTCAAAATTGAGGCTCAACATAAATTAAATGCAAAAGACTTCAAGGGAAAGTCGCTGTATAAGACAACAAGGTATGTGAGTGAAAGAAGTGTGACTCCTAAATGATGATTTCAAATATCAGCAGTGCCGTGTGGCGTTCCGCTAATACGGTCATTTCAAATTCTGACCAAAACTCGCTATACGGCTCCCCACCTGACTTTTAATACGGTCTCATGCCCACCCTGGTGTGTTTACATTCTTCGTGAGCTCAGTTCAGCATAGTCTCTCCATTTTGTCTCGAAAAACTCCAAAATTTCAAATGTTTTTAAAAGTTATTTTATATTTTCTATATATCTGATAATTATATTATGTCTACTGTACTTAAATAACTTATTTACTGTGATCTAGATGCGAACTAGCAGCTCCGCACATACCGATTCTACCTCAAGCCCTGTTCTACCGTAGTGTACGTTCCCGCGCACTCATCCGCCATGCTGCTCCACGAGCCTACACCCCCAGTAAGGCCTACTCACCATAATCACCCCCGGCAGCCAGTCTCATTTAAATGTCGTTATATTATGTAAATACACATTTTTTTAAATCATCTATGATATTTTTTCTAAATTATCTAATAAATACATACATAACATAAAAAGATGATAAATACCCCCAAACAGAATACTAAACATAAATATCCCTCAGTGCCTGTCGGTGGGAAGAAGTGACATAGATTAATAGTCAAGGTTTAATGATTTATTAGATGGACGATATTCAGCTGACTAGTGTACAGTGAGAGAATCATAGCAGAAAAAGCCAAATATATCTTATAAACTCACGGAAAGTCAGGTTGTAGGTGGCATTACTACCATCAGTGTTTTAGAAATGGCTGAGTCAGCAGAATACAGGGTCAGAGTCAACAAACGAACCAACCCGATAAATGGAATGAGGGGGATTTGGAAGGATAAACCAAATTTAGGTCTACAGAATGAAAGGAGTATAGAACTGAACTTGGTGAAGCCCAGGACGTGAAGTGACGTGGGAAGGGGTGATTGGGTAATAAGGGTGTGAACTATAAGGGGTTTGTGAGTTATGGGAAAAGTGCGCAGTGAAGAGGGTTTTGAAGAGGAAATTTTACTAGTAATTCAGTGGTGATTGCTAAAGCGGGATACTAAGTGTACTAGGGACTGGAGGAAAAAGAGACATAAAATATTATTTTCTATGAGTAAAAGAGCGAAGAGGAAAATCGGCAGGCATAGGGGGGTACAGGCTGCCATAATTAATTTATCTTTCTTCTTCCAATTCTGAGAAGAAATCGTCTTGGGGCTGGAAAAGGTGATGGAGTAACAGCACCTGGCAGTAAAAGCCCAACGTTGCATCCCCTACCAGAAAAGTAAATGTCACTATCGCCGCACAGTTTATGGCAACACGCATACCCAAACAAAAACAGTGGCCACAGCTCTAATTGTTGCGCTCTTAAGTGGTGATATCAATTAAATCCAGGACATCAAATTATTGTGCAAGAGGCAAAAACAGACGTAAATGACGGTGGATAATGCCGGTCTAGTAGCTAGGAATGATAACCTTAACTATATGTAATGAATACATTGGGTCAATGTGAGACAATACAGCCATTTTTATTATCTAACACTACCAAACGGTGCTATGCTGCTATAACTAAAAGTACGCATGAAAAACAGAAAAGCCACCTTATGTAAATGTGTAAGGGGTGGGTGCCTGATGGGATGCCTGTACAATTGTAGCATCGGTGCCGGAAATCATTTTGGTGTAACAAATGCACTTTGCCACAGTTCGTTAGCAGTGATGACATTGTTACCTAATTTTAATACAAAATGACCATTGCATATATTGATGATTATGATTGTTTTATGAAAAAAGGCTTCACTTTATCCCTGTCATGCAACGATTCTCTTCTACCTAAAATTGGCAAGAGATTAGATTTCTAGGCTAACAAAATTAGGGAGCAGTTATAACCATCTTTGAAATCTAGAGTTGGATGATACGGTGACTGACGACGAGGTCAAAATAGAAGGTTACATATTAAAAATGCTTAGATAGGAACAGCAAGGGTGTGGAGTATGTGCCTACATTCGAAATGACTTTCTCCTTACAACCAAGACCTGATTTTAAATAACATTAAAACTGGTGATTTTTTTCTTATGGTTTGTTTTTTTTGAAGTGCTGTTTCCCAAGACAAACCATCTTAGTAGGAAACTAGTTACACCCTCCTACCAGGACCAGTTATAGAAGAACTTTTACAGGTCAGTTGTCGGAGATTGAAAACATGCGAGGACAATAATACGTGCGAACTTCAATATCTGTTTTCTGCAGGCAAAATAACGGGCTCTGCAAAAGGTTAATAAACAAATTTCTAGGTTTTAAATAGTTACACTCACTAATTAATACACCAAAAAAAAACCCGGATCACACAGTTCTCAGCCACTAATTGACTAACTTGTAACCGCGCTGAGAACATTAGTCCAGTAGGCATCATTACCCACAGGTCTTATTGATCATTCATCATTTACTGCACCAGGAAAATCACTAGCGGATAGGATAGGCCTACACGCGACAATAAACTGAGGTAACTCGAAACTACAGTACAGAAACATGGTAAATAGGCTACACAATTGTGACTGGGACGAGCTACCAAGGTTTGCACATATGTAAACGATGCCTGCGGACAATTCAACACCAATGTTCACTACATCCTTGATAATATTGCACCAGTTAAAGTGGTTAGGATTAAACGAAAGAACTGAACCCTGGATGATACTGAGATATTTGATATATGCAATTCAGCGACCAGCTGCTAAAAAGATTTAAAGCAAACAGACGGATATTGCAGCATAAATGAATTCCAAAGGGTGAGGACAGCAGAGTTACAGGGACTTATTAAAAGGGCAAAGGCCAAGCACTATTGCTCAAAAATTGAAGTGTATAAGCATAACCCCAGAAGCTCCTGGCACAACTAAAACAGTTGGGGTATGCATAAACCAGTAGATAGGTTAACAATAGTACTCACTATCGATAATGAGGTATGCCACGAAACATCTAGGGGCAAATTGCTTTAATTCCTATCTCAACATCTGTGCATAACATGTAAGTAATAACAGCCTGCATTTAAAACCTTTAACTCAGACTCTGTAGTTTCAAAACATACTATACCAATAAAAGGGTAACCCCAAACAGTTGTCAAACTAGTAAGTGTATCTCATGACTTCATTCAAAAGAACTAAGCAGGTTAAACCCAACTAGAGCACAGGGCCCTGATAACATCCCGTCTAAGTTCTAAAGATGGTGCTTTGAAACTGTCATCCTATTGCTCACATAATAATCTATCAATCACACTAATACCGTACGGAGGGCGTTCTAGGAGGCCACAGTTACTCCTATCTTCAAGAAAAAATAAATAGGTTCTGATGTAAGCAAACTATAGGCCTGTATAGTATACTCAGTATAATATCTAAAATTTGGGAGTGGGCGGTGTATTATCAGTAGTTAAAGTACTTAATGACAACGCATTTCTCTCCATAGCTATCAATCGGGGCTTTAGATGTCAACTCAACCGACACTCATTATTAATTGATGGATTCCCTGGACTGAAATATTCAAAGGGGAAACCTCATCGGTCTGGGTAACTTAGACCTGCAAAAAGGTCCTTCAATTCTGTCAACCAATAAATTATGTAAAAACTTCATGCTATGGTATAGGTTCGGTAGATGGTTTAAGTCCTACCTTAGCAACAGGGAGACAAATAGTCAAAATCAACATAATGAATCAGAAACCCTGCGATATATGGGGAGTTCCAAGGTTAGTATTCTGGTTCCCTTATTATTCTTGATGTTGACAATGATAAGCCTATCATTGTCAAGTGCAAAATCTCTACTGTATGCAGATGACAGTGCTCAGTTAGTGACAGGTAAAGACCACAAGATTGGTAATGTTTTAAACTGGAAACCTGGAGTCCTGCAGCAAATGGTTAGTAGACAACAAACTATCATTACACCTAGGGAAAACTGAAGACAATGTTCTCTTGAGCACGCAAATAAATGAGAAGGGTAAATAATATTAATGTTCAGTGTAATGGGGAGCCCATCACTTTAGTTTATCAGTAAAATATCTGGGAATCCCCTTTGACCATGCATGTCAGGGAGAATGCTAGGGAACAGTGTTAGTAAAGAAAGTGAATGCCAGACTGAAGTTCCTGTATAGACAAGCACAGTGTCTACCTACTGAGGTTCGAGGACCCTATGTCTAGCCCTTATACATGCCATATGGATTAGCGCGGCTCTTAATGTGTACTCTGCATTGACAAAAAAAACTGTAGATAGACTGCAAATCACCCAGAACAACATCCCTAAGATTCTCCTGGGGCTGGGACCAAGGAGAACATGTGGCAGTAGGGATATGCTGAATGTTGAAGACAGAGTTAAAACAAATGAGCTAATCATGTTTTATAAAAAAAAAAAAAAAAAAAAAAAAATTGCTCACAAAAACAGTGTCCAGAATATCTTGCTGTCAATTTTGTCAAAGTTGGGAACCAAAGCAATCATAGTACTAGGGGGAGAGAGCACAACTTATGTAGATACCCACAGTCATTGGCCAGGAGTCCCCCCCCCCCCCCCCAAAACCTTTTATTGTACAGCAATAAAGGAATGGAACAGACTACCCGCACATGTCAAAGCCAGTCATAGCATGAACCAGTTCAAGAAGAGTGCCAAAAGGTGTCTGATGAATGTAGCTACAGAAAGGGAGGGGAATGATTTTCTATTTTTTAGCTAACATACGTGTAAATTTTACCTTATTCCTAGTAATGACCCTCATATTGTAGATAATCTTAACCCTTTGAGGGTCGACAGGCCCTCTCCGAAACTCGTTCTCAGGGTCGGCCAAATTTAAAAAAAAAAAAAATTATTGTTCTTATGAAAAGATAGAGAATCTTTTCCCGATCATAAAGACACCAAAAGTTTGAAATTTGATAGAAAACTTACGAAATTATGCTCTCGCAAAGTTAGCGGTCTCGGCGATGTTTACGCATCGGCGATTTTGCCCACTTTGAGCCCCATTTTCGGCCAATTTCGCTGTACTAGTCGACAAAAAACTGAATATTTCGCTAAAAATCCTTTTTTTCTATCGAAGGGGTGCAAGAAAAACCCCCCTTTTTATGAAATTCAACAAATCCAGTACAGTGGTCAGAATTTAGCAATTTTCCCAAATTTCACACAAATTTCAAAAGATGCCAATTTCCGAATAGGGTCCAGAATAAACAAGAAAACATTCCTGGCACTAAATGACATTTCCTTGTCATTAGTCACGTCTCAAGGCCCCTCTTATATTCTTTTGCTTTCCATTTTGAATTTTTATTCTCACAAAAAATATAAGATTTACTGTTATGCAGACTACTGCATTAGTGTAAAAAAAGGGTATTAAATATTATTGGTGCACTTTTTGAAAGAATATTAGACTCACAGTTGACGTTTTATTGCACGCTTGGCACGATTTGTTTACTTTTGAAGTTTGGTAAAAATCGAATATTTCTGCTACTTTGAGCTTAATTTCAAGGCACCTTTCTTTGTTAAAACCAGCCAAAATCATCTCAATTTCTGTAATATGTCTTCCATTCTATAAAATGAGACCAAGAAAACTAGAATACAACATAAATACCAACGAAAATACACTGCAAAGTCGCTGATTTATTCCAAAAAAATGGTCAAAGTTTTTTTTTTTCTCATTATGCACTGTGTGCTGCAGGATTTTTTTTAGACTGTGCACACTGACCCATAGACCCATTCTTTTCATATGAAGGCCTACCAGTTTCTCCCACTAATTTGAGGCCGCTAGAATTTATGCGTACTAGTACGTCAAAAACCCCTACGCGTAAAACGTACTAGTACGACGAAAACCCTCAAAGGGTTAATGACCCTCGTGTAGTAGATAGTCTTTTTAGTATGATAATAAGATGTTATCTTCATTGTAGAATAATAAGAAAATATTATAACCTTTATATTATAATAATAAGGTAAAAGGACCCCAATGGAAATAAGTCACTCTGTCTGACTTTTTTGGGTTATCCCAGGTTCTCTACACATATGCTGCTATGTATGATAATTCTATGTAACTGTATTTGTGTATACCTGAATAAACTTACTTACTTACTTACTTATGTGGTAGCAGACGACTTGCACAAGTGACGCCATATTAGAAATGATAATACGTAATAATAATAATAATCACCGAGTCTCATTAAATGTTGTACATTACGTTAATATACACATTTTCATTAATCCATCCGTGATATTTTTTTCAAAATTATATAATAAACACGATACATAACATAAAAAGATGATAAATACACCCCACAATAGAATAAATAAACATAAATATGAGATGTGGTACCCAGATAACTTGTACAAGTGACGCCAAGAATAACATTTTCTCTAATCTAACATAAGAGAAAATGTGTTACTGTGGGTAACTGTAGAAAATTATTTCTTTTGTATGTATGTAAGTAAGTTTATTCAGGTATACACAAATACAGTTACATAGATTATCATACATAACAACATATGTGTAGAGAACCTAAGATAACCCAAAAAAGTCAGAGTGACTTATTTCCATTGCCTTCACTCAGAGCATCATTTCTTCTCAAAATGATGTTACATGAGAATGGGAGTGTTCTTTATTTATTCTACCATATCAATGTAGAGACAACCTGTACACAATGTAACTTGTACACAAACCAGACGTGTACACTGATTGTTTACAAAACTTACCTTCACCTGGTTTGTTTACATAACTCTGCGCCTGTCCTCTCTCATGCACTCATTCTTTCTCTCTCTCATTTATTCGTTTTATCTCATTTACTTACTCCTGACCCTACATTAAGACTACAAATATTTTAAGGTATGTAATGAGTGAACTGTATATACATTTTATCGCTCTGGGATGCTTAAATGTAATAGAATATTATGTGTGGGTGGGTTGGCCTGGTATGGTAGCCAGGCTGACTACCATACATACCACACTTGATTTTTTACAATAATACTACTCACTCCCACTATTTTTAAAGGAAAGTATGATAAAACGTTTAATTTTATCGCTCTGGGATGCTTAAATGTAATAGAATTTATGTGTGGGGGGGTTTGGGCGGGTAGGAGCCGGGGCTGATCCTAATACCAACTTGATTTTTTACAAAAAAATTTTACTTCTCCCCCTTTAATTAAGTATAAATATTTTAAGGTAAGAAGGTGATATGTGTGTTTTGTCTTTTTTTATTTTTTTTTGATGCCTTTCATTGCTAATTTAATATATGTTAGTGAAAATTTTTATCTATTTTTGTATGCATTTTTTGTGGAAAAAAGGGGTTTTCCCACTTTACACGGTTTCCGCTTTCAGCGGTAGCTAAAACTAACCCCGTATAAGTGGGGCCCTACGTAAAAGCCGCTCTATGGTTCCCAAAAGGTTTAACCCTTTGACTGTAAAGGGCCCCCAACCCTGAAGTGCTTGGTTGTCGCAAAATATTCGAAAAAAAAAATTTTTTTTCTTATAAAAAGTTAAGATTTTTTTCTGTTTTTTTTTAGCCCCAAAAAAAAATTTTTCCCATCGTACTTACCGAGATATAGGGGCATAATTTTGAAAAAAAAAAGAGCCGGTTGGAACAGCGGCGACTGCCGCTCCCCGTAAACTTTGGTTTACTTGTATTTAAAGGGTTTGTTTTTTTTTTCATATTTTATTTTTTTACAAAAATTTGGGCCTGTGGCCAAAAGTAAGGTGAAAATGACATTTATACATGTTGTTCCAAACAATACACACAAACATAATTATCAATATATTGTTTACAAAACTTTTTTACAAAAACAAACAATCAAAAAATTTTTTAATATTTTTCTAAATTATATCCCAATATACAGTCATAACTACTCCTAAAAGTTCTGTAGCTTGTGGAACTCTTGAAAACAGGGTGTATACACAGGGTGTTTTCACTTTTTCACAAAAACATGGTGTCTACACAGTGGTTTTTTACACTCTTACAAAAAAACGGTGTAACACATGGTTTTTCCCCTTCAAAAAAAAACAGGTGTCATACACATGGTGTTTTACACTCTTACACATAAAAAATGGTGTCAACACAGTGGTGTTTTTACACTTACCAAAAAACTGGTGTCATCAAGTGGTTTTTACACTCTCACACATAAAACAGTGTATACACAGTGGTGTTTTAATCTTACACATAAAAATGGGTCATACAAGTGGTGTTTTACTCTCAACATAAAACTGGTGTCATACACATGGGGTTTTACACCCCACACATAAAAATGGGTCTACACATGGTTTTCACTCCTCACACATAAAAAATGGGTAAACACATGGTGTTTTAACTCTCCAATAAACAGGGTTTCATACAAGTGGTGTTTTACACTCAACCCAAAACATGGTGTCTACACATGGTTTTTTACACTCTCAACATAAAACATGGTGTCTCACAGGGTGTTTTACATCTCACACAAAAACTGGGCATCAAAAGGGGTGTTTTAACTCTCACCAAAAACGGTGTCATACACAGTGGTTTTTTTACCCCCTCACACATAAAACTGGTTCATACACAGGGTGTTTTTCCTCTCCCCAAAAAATGTGTCATACCAAGTTTTTTACACTCTCCAATAAACTGGTAAAACAAGTGGTGTTTTACACTCTCACACATAAAACAGGGTTTCATCCAATGGTGTTTTACATTTCCACAAAAAAAACTGGTGCATAACAGTGGGTTTTAACTCCCCAAAAACTGGGTAAAACCATGGTGTTTTACACTCTCAACAAAAAACGGTGTCTAACGGGTGTTTTACACTCTCCAAAAAAAACGGGGTTCTTCAAGTGGTTTTTACCTTCACAATAAAACATGGTGTCATACAAAATGGTGTTTTAACTCTCACAAAAAAAAATTGGTGCAACACAGCGGTGTTTTAATTCCCAAAAAACATGGTTAAAACAGGGGTTTTTTTTTCACTCTCAACAAAAAAATGTGTCATCCATGGTGTTTTACATTTTCCCACACAAAAAACTGGTGTCATCACAGTGGTGTTTTACACCTCACACAAAAAAACTGGGGCTTTACACAGGGTGTTTTACCTCTCACACATAAAAAGGTGTTAACAGCGGTGTTTTAACTTCAACTTTTAAAATGTGTCTACCATGGTTTTTACATCTCACAATAAAACAGGGTGTCATACACAAGGGTGTTTTACACTCTAAACCAAAAAACATTTGTGTGTGTTTTTTTAATTTTTTTTTATGTGCAAAGACAAAACCCCTCGTCGAGCAGTTTTCTTCAAAGTTTTTGCAGGCAGTTGGTTAGTATTTATCCTGGGTAAATGGTGTGTGTCATCCTTCCTTTTCCCTTTCCTTTATCCTTTCTTCTGGAGGCTACTGGAGGGCATTTCCCTCTCTTTCCTAATTCCTTCATTCTTTCCCTTTATTTTTTTTTCCCTTTCCTTTTATTTCCCCCTTTTTTTCCTCCTTCCCCCCTTTCTTTTGGTTTTTTATAATATATATCACATTATAGTCCTAGATACTTTCTAAAACTGCTATTATCCCCCTTCCAAGCTTGTTTTGGCCATTGTGGGCTTTAATTTCTTTGGTCAGGAGTCGGCAGCTTCAAAAAGGGCAATTTTTTTCATTTCTCACACCCCCTACGGTGCAAAAAAAAGGGGGGGAATGGTTCCCCCCCCTTTTTATCTAATTACTTTCTCCCTCATTTTATTCCCTTTTAATGTCTCTCTTTTCTCTCTCTGTCTATTCTGTTCACAGGTCACAAAATACAACTTACATAGTGTAAATTTCCTAGGATACCCAAAAAATCCAACAAAGTGCTATCTTAGCTTGGGGGATGTGAGTAAAGGGGGATGATGAAAGCTTGTGGCCTCCTGAGACAGAGTAGACGGGTAGACAGGGGGTTTGGCAGCAGACAATAACAACAGAAATTTTTTGGGCTTTTTCTTTTTTTTTTTTCTTCCTCTTCTTTTTCCTCCTTTTCTTTCCTCCCTTTTTCTTCCCTCCCTTTTCTTCTCCCCTTCTTTTCTTCTTCTCCTCCTTCTTCTTCTTCTTTTTTCTCCTTCTTCTTTTTCCTTTCTTTTCTTCTTCTTCTCCCCTTCTTTTTTCTTCTTTCCCCTTCTTCTTTTCCCTTTCCTTCCCCCTCCTTTTTCCTCCCTTTTTTTCTTCTTCTTTCCCCCTTTCTTTCCCCCCTTCTTCTTCTCCCTTCTCCTTCTCCCCCTTCTTCTTCTCCTTTTTTCTCCCCCCCTCCTTTTTCCTTCCCTTTCCTTTCCTTCTCCTCTCCCCCCCTCCCCCCCCCCCTCCTGGGTCTTTAAAAGATGGACAGTCCCCCTCCTCCCCCCTGTTTAGCTATCAAAAGGCCTTTATAGATGTTATTCCCCTTTTTTGTCACTGTCATGGGGGTGAACTGTTTTTTATGCCCCAAAGGGGGAAAATATTTTTACTATTATTTTTTTTAAATTTGGGTATTTTATTATTATTATTATTATTTTCTTTTCTTCTTCTTCTTCTTCTTCTTCTTCCTCCTTCCACCTTTCCCCCCTTCCTCCCCTCCCTCCCCCCTCCTCCCTCCCTCCTTCCTCCTCCCTCCCTCCTTCCCCTCCTCCCTCCCTTTTTCCTCCCCCCCTCCTTTCCTCCTCCTCCCACCTCCTCCCTTCCCTTTTTCCTCCCCCCTCCTTTTTCCCCTCCCTCCTTCCTCCTCCTCCCTCCCTTCCCCCCTCCTTCCTTCCTCTTCCTCCTTTTCCTTTCCCCTTCCCCTTCCTTTCCCCCTCCCCTTTTCCCTCCCCTTCTTCCTCCTCCCCTTTTTTCCTCCCCCTCTTCTTCCCCCTCCCCTTCCCCTTTCCTCCTCCCCCCTTCCCCTCCTCCCCCTCCCCATTGCTTTTGGTTTAACTCTCGAAATCATAAATTGTCTTCATTGACATTCCCTCCCGTTTTTGGGTCATTTGGGGAAAGAAAGTCCCGATTTTTTAAGGGAATCACATATTTTTTACCGGAAAATGCTGAAAAAGGACGACTGAAAGGGTTTTCCCCCAAAACACCATGGCTCCCGATTTTTTTATATGGTGCACACTGCCCTGGAGACCCATTCTTCACATGTGGGGGCCCACCGCTTTCCCTGCTTGTTTGAAGCCCTAGAATTTTTGCGTAGATACGTCAAAAACGGTACTCCCATGACTTACATATACGACCGCGACAGTCAAAGGGTTATGGAGGATTAATACTTATTTTTTAAGTCTTTGAAATCAGGCATGTCTTCGCTGGCCCAACAACACTGGGGAATTATTTTCATTTCATTGTCTGGGGAAAAGCTCAAAATTGTACAAAAGTTGTACGGCTACGTTACCTTTTGAGAAGCATGTGAATTATGATTCCGTTAAGAAGGCTATCCTCGAGGCTTATGATCTCCTCCCAGTAAGTTATCAAAAAAAACTTTAGAGCATTAAAACGCCAGCCAACTCAGTCGTATCTAGATTTTGCACTTGAAAAGAAAATCGCTTTTGAGAGATGGTGTAGAGCTTCTAACTTCTAACTGTAAATCTATGAAAAATCTTTACCAGTTGATCCTGCATGAGGATTTCTATAATAATTTTCCAGAAGACTTGCATAGGCATTTGATTAGTTGCTTCATAGTAAATATACTAGAAACAACCTCACTCGCCGATAATTATGAAATATCTCAACAATTGATTGGCGAAAGAAAAAGTAAGGAAACAGTGACTAAATATGCCCCTAAGAAAGGACGATCTAATCTTACAGAGATACGTCGCATACAGAATCCTTACCCGACCTCCTATTTTGCCTCCACACCCATTATTGATAAATTTAGATCTAACTCTAGGAAAAGTTCAAAACCACTAAGGCATAACAGTGAATTGAACTGCACTTATTGTAATAAAAAAGGGCATTTAAGGAAACACTGTTATTGGCTAGAGAGGGATACCAGGAACGAGCAACTTCATTTCCCAACTCAGGTAATATCTTCATCGACAACTCAAAAGAAACTGAACCCTAGTACTGAACAAGGTTTGCAAGAGCGAATCAGTAGTCATTCTAGATGACTCAATAAGACAGCTATTTCAGAACAAGATATTCACTCGGCTATGAGTCCCTACTTTGCTAAAGTGAAAGTTGGGATAGACGAGGCTCAATTAGTTGAAGTTAATTCCTTCCATGATACTGGGAAGTTATTTAACCTTATTGAAGCAGGGCATACTTCCCATAAGCGATATGACTCACACCAAGCTAGATGTGTTATTAGAAGCCTATGGAGGTGCCATTATAAGAGTGCCTCTTCACAGGATAAACATCCAAACACCAACCTATACTTGCTTTGTGTCGGTAGGTATATCCAGTGAAACTTTTCCTATTCAGGGCGTTGACTTACTTATAGGCAATGATCTAGACTATCCGGGTATAAGCCGAGAGCCTCTAGTTATTGATAATTCTACTGACATTAACTATGCCATAGAAGGTCGAAAAGAGGCTCCTACCTTATTTCCTCTCAATGTTATAACTAGAGCAATGTCTGAGCGCCTCAAAATCCTTTGTCAACTGAAGTCCTAAGTGAAGGCGAGGATTTAGGTCTTGGTTTATTGTTCAGCCGATCCTTACAACCCGGATCTTCAAATCTGAAATATTCTATGATAGGCCCTTTTCAAGATTCTGATATTAAAATGCTATCGAAAGAAGATTTATAAGGGATCAGTTCCTTGATCCATCCCTAGAGAAATTACAAGAGATAGCTATTACAGAAGACAACGCCCAAGACCTGGACAATTGTTACTATCTTGCTAAGGTATATTAATGAGAAAGGAAAAGTCTCTTTTGTCTTCCGACGATCATCTGTCTACCAGCAAATATCTAGTTGTGCTACCTAACACCTTTAGAGAATTAGCTATTAGTTTCGCCCACCATAGGTCCATGGGAGGGACATTTGGGAGTAAAGAAAATGCTGGGCAAAATATCCAAGCATTTTCATTGGCCCAGAATAAAGGAGACTGTGGGGAAAACTATCTAAAAAGTTGTCAAGTCTGCCAAGTGACCGGCAAACCTTCGCACACACCTCAACCAGTTCCCTCATTCCCATTCCGTCAGGTGGTGAGCCCTTCTCATGCCGTATTTGTTTGGGCCCTTACCCAGGACTAAACAAGGAAAA
>NC_069457.1:19866711-19944145 GCF_026875155.1 Cherax quadricarinatus
CTCAACCCCTAAAAAAATTTTTTTTTTACCACATTGAATTTTTCCAAAAATAAAAGGCCTCACACTTCAGCCTTTTTTTTATAAAGTTTAAAATTGAGGATGGGGGGGGGAAAAGGGGTGTTTTTTAAAAAATTTCCAAAAGATAGGGGGAAGTTTTTGGGGGGTTATTTCCTTTTCCTTTTAACCAAGGAAGTTTTTGGTTACGGTTTTTTTGAAAATTTGCCATACCTCCCCCTTTTTTCCAGGGCCTCCCAAAGTTTTTAAATTGAGGAAAAACCACCTTTGAAAGCTTTTGGGGGGGTGTTTTCACCTGGGGTTTTTGACCGGCATTTGCCAACCCATACTTTTAAGGTTCTAATTTCTTTTCCCTTTTTTTTCCCTTTTTGGGGCCCCTTTGCTGTTAATTTGAAAGCCTCATCAGGGGTTATTTTTTGCCCCCCCACAACCCCAATTATCCTAACCCCAACTTTCCTGCCCTGGATTCCCAAGGAAAATAATCCTTGGGGGTTAGTTTAAAAACCCGAACACTTTTTGGCCACTTTTTCCCAACAATTTAAGGTCTTTTTTTGCACCCCCTAAGCCTTCCTATAATTTTACCCGGGGTTTGGCCCAAAATTTTTTAGACAGGGGTTTCATCACTAAAAACATTTAACGGGCTTTTTGTCATTTTTAAATTTGAAATAACCGCTTTGGGCGAGGAGAAGGGGTTTGGGAAAAAACTATTAATGAAGCTCTTTCCCCCAAAACCTCCGGGACTTAATCCCACACAACCCCAGGAGGCTTTTTTTAATTTTTTTCCCATTGGGAAACTTTTCCTTTAAAAACATTGAACCTTTTAAGAAAAGCTATCCCGTTTTACTGTTTCCCCAAACCCCAAAAATCCTAACATTTTTTCCTAACCCCTTTTTGGGTTTCGAAACAAATAAACCTTTAAAACACCCTGTTTTTTGGGGGGGCCCAAACAAAGTACCCGTTTTGGTTATTTGGGTTTTTCCTTGGGTAATGTAGGTCCGCTTTGGAAATTTTTTCCAAACATTCATAAATTAAACATTTTTTTCTTTCTTTCCTTCTTTCTTTGAATTCCCCCATTTTGGTTTTGTGGTTTGGGGGGCCTCCCCTTTTCCTTCCCATGGTCCACTATTTAAAACCCAAAAACCTTTTCAAAATTCATTAATCTAATTTTGCAGGCTTTTTTAAAAATCCCCGAAACTTTTAGTTTCCTGGCTGAGGCGCACTTGAGCTTTTTTCCCAACCCCAAAAACCCTTAACTTTTTACCCTTGGCATTTTTTTCGAAAACACGCGGGAAAAAAACCCCCTTTTTTTGTTTTTGGTGCCCATATGCGGGGGGGTTTTCAAAACTTACTATGGATCCCCCTCCCCCAAACTGATTTTTTTTCCTTTTTTAAACCCCCCTTATGGGAAAGGGGTGGGCTTTTTTGGGAAATGGCCTTTTTTTAAAAACAAAAAAACATGAAAATCAAATACCATTATTTGGTTTTCCCCGCGAGGCGGGGGCTTAACCCTGGACCGGAACAGGATGGTCCCCTTGGGGCTTCAAAAACCTGGGGGGTTTTTAGGGCCCAAAAATTTTTTTGGAAAAAAAGGGAGGGGTTTAACCCATTGAAATTTTGGGGGGGGTCCCTGAAATAAATACCTCAAAAGATCTAATAAAAGCTAAGGGCAATGAGGAGGGGTTTTTGGGTTTTGCCTTTTTAAAAACCAACCCAAAATAAAAGAAACCTTAAACCGAAAACCCAAGAGAAAAGGGAAAAAAGATGCCGGGTTCTTAAAACCCTCGAACCATTAAAAAAAAAGGGACCGTTCCTAGAAATTGCCGAAAAAAAAAATAAAAAAAACCCCCTAAGGAAATTAAAGTTTTTGGGTTTGTTTTAAACTACCCGAAAAAAACCCCAAAAAGGAACCCCAAAAAGGGATTCGAATCAAAACATTTAAAAACCCCCTTTTTAAAATTGGGGCCGAAAAAAAATAATAAAAAAAATTGGGAAATTTTTCTTTTTTGGGGAAAAAGGAGTGATTGAAAAAGGGTTTCCCGGGGGAATCCCTTAAAACCCCCCTAACAGAGATTTACAAAAACCCCAAAATAAATAAAATTCTTTCCCCCCCAGGGGGGGGGGGGGGGGGGGGGTTTGTTTGTCCCCCCCGGCACCAAAAACAACCCCCAAAAAAAATAGTCACTTGCTCGAAGAAAGTCCTTAAAAATCGACGCCATCTACAGCCAAATTTTTCAGCAAAAATTTATTAAAAATTATCAAGTACCCTCTCGCCAAGAGCTCGAGACATTTCAGCCTTCATTGTGAAAGATGGGTTATTCAATTATACATTTACACCTTTTGGATTATGAATGCGCTGCAACTTTCCGTGTTTATGAATGACCCCCCACCTTTCCTTTACAAGGATGGCAGTATACTTGCGTCTAGACTTGGTTTTTTTAGCGATAGTTGGCTTGATCATTTGGTAGACTGGAAGAATTTTTTCAGGCTTTATCAATCAAAATTTCACCATCAATCTACCCAAAATGCATTTTTGGCAAGCCAAGGTACGTTATCTAGATTTGAAATGGAAAAGGCACAGGGGCCCCAATTCAAGCGAAAATCCAAAGCCTCTTGGTTTTTCCCTTTCCCCCTGGCCGGAAGGAATTCAGACTTTTTAGGAATAAAGGGAAACTACAGGAAAATCCTGTCCAAATTATGCCCAGGCGCTGACCCTTTGACAGAACTTACTAGTTCAAGAGTGAGTTTTAAGTGGAACCCAAGTTTGTGAAAAAGGGTTTTTTCGAAGATTAAAGCATCTTCTGCCCTGGGCCCCTATCCTAAAAAGTCCCAACTTTGAAAAAACCATTTCCTTGCAAAAAAGGCACATTTTATGTCTAGAGCCGGTTGCTTAAACATTCTACCAAAAAGACTTTCTTCACCCATTTGCTTTTTTTTCCTCTAAACTACCCCCCATAAACCCTTAATTATCACTTAAGAAAGAGCTTTACCCCTGTGGTGGTTTAGAACATTTCGACATGTACCTAGCTTTCGCCCTATAAAATTTCTGTAATTCGACCATAAGCCCCTTACTTTTATTAACACAATAAAAATAAAAAAAGCTCGGAAATTAAAGGGGGCATTAGAATTAACCCCTATGCTTTTGAAATTTACATATAAAAGGGCAATAATGTACGGCTGATGCTCTGTTCCGCTAAAAAGATAGTTCTTTTTTTTTTTTGTTTTGTTTTATTAATAATATTCTTTTTTTTGCCCCGATGAAGTGGGGTAAAAAAATCTTCAAGAGGTCTTCGGGCTTTGGAGCGGGGATGAAGTTTTTCTGAATGAAGTTCGCAGTTACTTCATCCCCAGGCCCCCCGAAAGCCCCTTTGGATAAAAATTTAAGTAGGAGCCCCCTCTTGGCGGGGGGTGTTTCGATGTATCGAATTTTTCTCTTCTTTTTCATCTATATAATACTACCTCGCTATTTTTGGTAACGCAAAATGAAGCGCGGTCTCTTTTTACCGATGCTTTTTCTCTTTCACTCTCAGTATCTATGTCCCATTAAAGCACAGCCTCCTCAACAGGGCCCCTTTGATACGGAGTGCCACAGGGAAGTGCCCTTTTGTCCCCTGCCTTTTCCCATATGACTTCCAAACTGTTACGATGTATCGTAATTTTCTTTTTTTTTCCAACGTTGTGATGAAATAGAAAAAAGAGAAAAAAACAGCCTCTAACTTACGTTCCCGTGATCTGGCAATTTAAAGCTTAAGTCCTCCATTTACTCCATGGCAGAAGGCTCAACCTTTTCCCTTTCCCATGAAAAAAGAAATCATAGAAGACCTACTTATTTCGAACCTGAGAACTCAACGAAAATTAAAACACCTGAATAAAGTGATTGACTTTTGGAAAAAAATTGGCGAAAAAGACTATTCACCTCTTTAAAAGGAACACTTTTAGGGAGCGGGTTCCTGAAAACATAAGTCCTTAAGACCTGGTGACTGTGATTTTGAAATGAGGTCCAGGCCCCAAATGGCCATTTGGGAAAAATTGTGACCATATATCCTGATGAAAATGGAATCATCAGGACAGGATTTTTAAGCAAAGGTTTTTAGTGAATAAGGGGACAAAAAATAAACAGTACCGTTGAATTACCAGTGTTGAAAAAAAAATTAGTGATTTCTCCAGAAACCACACAGCTAAAGCTGTTCAAAAAGCAAGCAGCATGGTGGCGGTGAAAAATAAAATTTAAATGTAATGATGAATGTTCACGTGCGCAAACCCTCCCCCCCCCCCCCAGTGGGGGAGAAATTTTCTCCGGGGGGTATAGCCCCCTTCACCCCTTCAGCCCTTTTCACCCCTGGGGCCCCCCGCCCTCTCAAAGGGGGCAAGCGTCTTTTTTACTGACAGTGAGAAAACTGATCACAGATCCCGTATGAGTAGCGAGGGTCAAGTGACCGCTGCCCTTGCAGCCCCTGTGTTGCAAAGGTAGCTTAATAAAAGACAGTTATCTCTTCTTAGCAGGAAAAAATTAAGGAAAACCCTGCCCCCCCTTTTTTACCAAGTAAAGATGTGACTTGTTGCTTGTTTAAAGACAGAAAGATTAAAAATTCTGCTTTACTTCATCGAGGAAGGGCAAAAAGAAAAAGTCAGGCAGCTTTTTCTTGTGCTGGGGAGTGACGGCAGGGATGCGTGGCGTTTTCAGAATTTTTTGATTACTGAGAGTGCACTGCGCCGGGATAACCAACAAAGAACAACGATCTGGCTTTAGTGTGAAAAAAGGTGTCTCCCAAAACACAATAAACATTTTAAAAAGTGTGATCAGCTTCTCTTGTGATAAGTTGTGAACATAAAGACAAATCTTGGGAACATGTGTACCAGGTGGTTTCCTAGACAAGGAAGACGTGGACACCCAAAGGACCGACCTCTGTATGGGTTGTAACTTGGGACCCCATATTTTGTTGTCCAATGTCCTTTTGTGGGTCTCGTGAAAGCCGCGAACATTGTTTTGCCTTGCATGCATTCCACGGATGAAAGGGTTTTTTTGTTTTTTTGTTGCGGGCTTTAGCCCTGATATTTGCAAAGAAGAATGTCATCGGACGGGTATTTTTGGTACTGGGGGGGATTTTTTTCCGGCTTTAGTACTGTATTGTTGGTTTGGAGGGGAGGCCTCGACTTGGTTCCTTTCCCCGGAATACTGTTTTGGTGTAAAAATTTCTGCCATTTCCCCCCGTTTTTTTTTCCTACCTGGCACAAAAAACCCTCTCCCTCTTAGGGCTGGGGAACCCGGGTTTTTTCCCCATGCCGGGAGTTTTGTACTTTTTGCCCCCTTTTGGGATGGTGTGCCTGAAATTTTAAAGTTATAGCACAGTCTTTCCTGTAAAAAGAGGTACCATTTCGGGAAAAAAAGTTCAGGAAGGGGTTTTTGCTTTTTCCTGTTGCCATGGGCACGGCATTTCGAGGGGGTCAATTTGCACCCCCATCTTTTTTTTCCAGATTTCCCTGTCTGCAGATCCCAATGCATGTATTGCACGGGCTTGGTTTCCCCTTTTTCCCTTGGGTTTTTCTGTGATGTTCCCCTGTTGGTGATGTTTACCTGTTTTATCCTATCCTCCCTAGCTAAAAAAGGGGAGCTCCCCCCCAGTTTTTTTTGGGAATATACCTCATATTGCATGGACCTCTTGTTTGCTATTTCCTGTTGTATTTCTAGTTTGCAAATTGGTTTTATCTTATCTTTGACTACATTGTTTCCCCACCGGCCCCGCCCCCTATGAGGTCTTTATATCATTCCTTCCGGTAAAATTCCCCACACCGGGACAAAATCTCCACTTCACCATTACTGTCCCCGGGACAGCACCTCCAGCTTCACCATTCTGCCCCAGGACACACCTCCATTTCACCATTACGTCTCCGGACAGCATCTCCAGCTTCACCATTCTGTCCCCAGGAAGCCTATCAGCCCCACATTTACTGACTACCAGGAACACCCCCACCTTCAGTTTCTGACACGGCCAGTTAAAGGGGCATACCAGTCAGCCCAATTTTTTATGTTCCCTCTATTGTAAAAGTTTCCCGGGTTGTCTATGAAAGCGCTTTGATGTTACCCTTTTTTTTAAAAATCCCCTTGTGATTTTAGCCCAAGATTTATCCCCTTTTGGCATACCCAAAAACATTTCCCCTTTTAATCTGCTTGTGAGTTCTTGGAAATCTGCAAAAGGGGGCAAACCCCAAATTTCCAAAAAAAAATGACAATTTTATCCATGTGGAACCCTTTTGTTTGTTTTAATTGCAGATAAAAACCCGTTTTCAAAAAAATTTTAAAGGTTGATTTACTGAATTTTTACTGAACCTCTTAAATACTCTATTAAAACCCCCTTTAAAAATAAAGCCTAATATCTTATTTCATTTCAAACTGTACTTGTAATCGGAAGTTGGAGTAGCTCCGGAGTTCCCGTTTTATGTTTATTGTTTGTTTTTTATAAGGTCGCCTACAACCCCATCCATTTACGTCTGCTTTATTGTCCAACGAATCCGTTTAAAACCCGGTAAAGGGTTCGGAGCAGTCAGGGTTCGGTCCAGTCGAGGGTTCGGAGCCAGTCATCGTCATGGGGTCACTTTTTTAAAAGCATACGGGTGGGTGATTTGGGCAACCATGAAGGTTTACGGGAAAATTTTTCTCCCCGAGTAATTTGTTTGACTGATACAAAATTTTAACTTGCGTTTGAGAACCGGTGACTGCGGGGCAACTCCTCAGTGACAAACGGTCGAGCCTAAACCCTTTTTTATCAATCGTTTGTATCTAGCTTTTCTAGTTTTTCTTTTAGGCCCCCCACCACAAAAAATGCTATATTATCCATTTTTACGGTTTGGAAAATTTTTGGGGGGAAACGTTTTTTTCGTAGTAAATAATTTGCTTCTCGTTGTGTATTTTGCGACCGGGAACTACGGGTTATATAAAATTTCACAGTAATTTCGGTATTTAAAAGAAAAAAAAAACAATAAAAGTCACCCCACTCCACTAAACCATTAAATACTGGTTAGTTGTACTACAACACGTATTTGATTCACTGGTATACTAATTATATGCGGTACCAGCAGGCCGGAAGATTTTTAAAAAGCTGCCCTTGGAAGTTCGGCGACTTCTGGCACGGCCTCTATAGGCTTATCACTTCTTTTCAAATTCCCTTTTTCAAATGATACTTTACCTTTATCATCTATATACTAGGGCCCACTGTATATACATGTAAAACACTATGTTACACAATTTTAACACATCTGCCTTCTCACACTATCCATTCCACTCATTTTTAAATACCTCACCTATGCTATTTGTGCTGGGGGTAAATTGCAGAAACACCCTAAACCAAAAATAACCCCAACAAAAAGCCGCAATTAGAATAATCCACAATCCCATCCCAGGCAAACAAAAACCCCCCCCTTTCTAGATTGAAACTTATTCATCGTTCTTAAACATCCAACTTACGCTGTGCAATCTACTTTTTAAGGCCCTTTAAACCCATATTACCCGACCTAAAATGCTTTCTTGATAGTTTGACAGACCCACGGCAAACCCACCAGACACAAACAACTCTATGATTTCCCCCGTGTCCGACTAAACCTTTACAAAAATCAATGTCGTCAAGGGCCTAAATCTGGAACACCCTACCTAAAACCCTGAATGCGACACTTCACCCTTTTTAAAAAATCCATTAGAAAAAACTCCCTGTACACCCCAGGGCAACTACATAAAAACCACGGGTGGTTCCCTTTCGCTACACACTCCCCCTTGACTTAAACAAAAAAATGCAACTTAAAATAATAAATTTAAAACTAGTCATAAGTTTGTTTGGGTGATACCCCAATATAGAAACTATTATTTTACCAAACAAAAGCTTACATTGCAAATTTTTACAAACTTAATGTATTTATTTAGGCTTAATACAAATTGCCCATAAACTGTAATAATTTAGAGTTAGAATTAATCTCAGTCGCCCAAAATGCCCACCATGTGGTGTGAATGGCCCCCCCTGTAATTAGTATTTTTAACATTAAACCCCCAAAAAAAACCAAAAAAATTTAAAACTCTGCTTGTAATCTTTATGAAATAAACTTAATTGATACACTGAATATTTGGACACTGCGTAAAAGTGAACAGTACTGGGTTAGGTCCCTGGAATTAAAACCACCACATCTGCCTGGGATTATTTCATGGGTTTTAAAAAAATGAAAGCCAAATACTAACTTAGGAAAATCCAAAAACTATTTACTGTCTATGATATATCATAAAGAACTTAGACAAACAATTCATTGAGGAAGTGTTGAGGGAAGTTGAAGACAGAAGCTCATTATCCCTGCCCAAAAGTCAGAAAAAATTCGAAACCCCCCCACTAAGTGTTGTATACAAAGCGCGCACGGCAAAAAAGATGTACAAGTTTAATACTGCTGTGACCGAGCCCCATAACAACTTTTTATGAAAATTTTACAGAAAATTTCCCGCCTACAGGCTGATATTTCCAAAACTTTTTAGAGTAGGCTACAAAAAATAAAACGGGTTTACTCGATTCTTGAGCCTGAAAATCCACATGATCCTCAAAGTCCTTGGAAAAAAATTATTGCTAAATCAGTATAGTTGGGGAACATCCCTTCCCTTCTTTCTAAAGTACTCTAAAACACATTTGAAGAAATCTTTAAATCCCTTCAAAAAAAAACTTAAAGTTTTTCGTGGACAATCTTCAAGGGACTGTGAATAGAAAGGTTTTAAAACCCTTTTAAGAGAAGAACAAGAAATGTAAAAGGAAAAATCCCCTAAAAATGGAAACAACTCAATGCAAATTTAAGGGAACTTTCAAAGAAGTTTCCCCGAAATTTAAATCCTGTTGCAACAACAGCTTGGATATTTGGAAGACACTTTTTCTCAAAAGGATAAAAAAAAATCATGCGTACACTTACCAAATGTGTTTTTCTGTCAGAGGTGCACAATGTTTTGATCCTGTGGTTTTTAATAAAGTTGGGAGAATTCCGACAATATGAAAATAAAAAGGGCAAAGTGAATAAGTGACTTTTTTTTGTGGCAACTTTCGCTCCCAGGAAAAATGGCTTGATAAAGTCCTGGAAGCAAATTGCCCAATAAAATGTACTTTGTTGCACGTGTCCTTTTATTTTCATGTTTTGATCCTCTCGGGCTCGTTACCAACCAATTACCCTAAAAAGGGAAAATCTTATGCAAGAGCACAGAAGCCAAAAATTTGGGATAAAACTCGCCCCTAGAACTGAGTCAAGCAGGGGGTGAAATATCAAAAGTTTAAACAACTTTATAAAAACAATTTTCCCAAACAAATGGGGAAGAGGGAAACCCTCCATTTCTTTGTTCTGGATGCATCAACCAAGGGTTTTGACACTGTAGCTTCATGTGTAAAGCTGAGGGGAGTACTCTAAATTCTTCAAAGGCCAGGGGGCACCCTTTAAGGTCGAAAAGTACCTAACTCGAACTACACATTTTATGTAGGTACAATTTTAGCTATCTCAAAAAAGTACTTTATCACCCTATTAAAGAAACCCGATCTGAGTGATAATGAAGAATTCTCCTGGTTAAAAAATAAAAGGTAAGTTGGTCTATGTACAGAATAAGTACAGAAAAGAAAGGGATCAGAGAGATTTATTTTTTCCCTGTCTCTACCCAAAGAAATCCAATTACATGTTTTCTGTGATGCCCATTCAAGAAATTTGTGGTAAAAATTGTGGCTCCATGGCCAAATGGGTCTCTATTTGGAAATAAATAACCTCTTTACCACATGTCAGGCCGGGGGAATCACGCGTGTTGGGGGGCTCGCAAATTTTGGGAGGTACTGGGAGTCCCCAAGGGGCCAAGTGTGGAAAAAAGGTGTGGAAAACCCAAAGTCATATACTTTTTTAAAAACACAGAAGGGAAGCCTCAAAAATCACGAAGAGAAAAAAAATAAAATTTAGTGGTTAAGTCCAGGGCCTTGAGAACGTTTTTATGGGGGTGCCCTATAGGAAAGATTTGGACTAGCAGTAATCGTAGATCAGGGGGGGGAAATAAGAAAAAGAGGTTTGCCCAAAAATCAAAGAGCAAAAAAATTAAGAAATGAAAAAGGTCTACGTTTAAAAACACAGAAATATAAGATATTATTTTTTTGTAAAGGGTTACTCAGCCTGTAAAAAACTCAGCAGTATTTTCCCGGCTGGGTCCCCCAGGAAAATTAAGAATAAAAAAGAAATAATAAAACAAACTAAACACTTTATTAAAGAAAATAAAAATATAAAACACTTAAATATAAAAATTTAATCCTCATTAAAAAAAAGAAAAATGAAAAATAAAATGAAACTGAATTTAACGCAAATATAAAGGGGTGTTGGTGTTGGTGTTGTTGAAAATCTAGCCGTTGCTGATGATGAGGGGGGGGTCGCAGGGGTTGGGGTTTGACCCCCGGTAGTTCTTCACAGTATAGCCTTTAGTATAATATCCCGATCAGGAAAACAGGGGGTTTTTTACCGCTGCAAGATGAGGGGGGTTATGTCCTGAAATTTTAACAGGGCACAGGGAATTAAAAACCAAAAAAGGGAAGTCTCAGGGCTTAGTCCATCCACCCTTCTCTCTTTGAGACAGGTGACCCTCTCTGTCACCAAGCTGAAAAGATAGACGGTCCCCACTGTTTAAAAATCACTCTCCATGATAAGACAATACCTAAAAGATGTGGTGATTATTCAACAGTCAACAAAGTGAAACTTTCAACCCCTAAATCCACAAAAATCAAGGCAGGCATTTACTTACAGAGTGTGGGGGCTGTGATCTGGATTACTGTTTGGCCAGGCCCCCCCTGTCCCTTTTGGGGGGGGGGGGAGGAGGGGGGATACGGGGGCAAGACTGACCCCACCCTTTAAAAAGCCTGGCATCAAACTATCACTTTTGGGGGGGGGGAAAAAAGGGGGGAATAGTGGGAGCTTGATTACCCTCCTTAACAATAGCCGCAATGAAACTTCCTTTCGGGGAGGGGGAAAAAAGGCGGGGGGAAAACGGGACTTGACGTACCCCCACATTAACAATAGCCCCGGGAAAGAAACTATTTCTACTAAACCCCTCGCTACTCCTATCTTCGAAATTTTCCCCCACACTCCCTTACCAAGACTTTTAAATCAGGAGTTTAAAAAAAGAATAGGCGATTAAAAATTTCTAATATGCGAAGTCGCGTAAGGCAACAAACTTCTACTGACTGTCACGACTTAACCAGTCAGAAAAAAAATTGGATGAACCTTATAACACAATTGGAACTTTAAAAACCCGGAGTGCCAATGTCCCCCTCAAGAGGGGGACTGTTTTTTCCCTTTAAAATTCTAGGGAACAAAAGGGTTTGGTCCCTTTCAAAAAAAAATTCTTTCCCACAAAAAAAATTTAGTTTGGAGATACCCCCCACAAGGGCTAAACATTCCTTTTTTTGAGGGGTATCTGTTTCCCGCGGGGAAGAGTTTCCGGGTTAGGAAACATACAGGGAAGGGGATACCCCTCATGGTATTTTGTAACATGCACCCAACAGTATTGGGGGGGGCATCGTTTTTTAAGCAAAATGTTTTATTATATTGGTCTTATGTTAGGGGGCTTTTTAAAAATACTTTTTAAACCATTAAAAATTTTCCCAGCATTCAGAAAGTTCAAAGGGCCTTCACAGACTTTTTAAGGAAGTCGGATAAGATGCCCGTAAGATCATAAGGTTCGGGATAAACCGTGCATAAAAATTTACAGAACCAAAAAAACTCGCAGAGCTTCTTGGGTTTTGGGAATTTTAAATTTTTATAAAGTTTGATCTTTCTGGGAAGGGGGTCAGAGTGTTATTAGAAAGTTCATCCCAAAATATCAATCTTGTTAACCCAAGGAAGCCTTTTTTCGGCTTGGGAGTGAGGCCATGCGAGCAAAACCCACGAAAAAGATTTTAAGTTTGGATATGTTTTGCTCCACGTGGATGTCTTTGTAAATGTTATCAATAAACGAAACATTTGGCTATTCCCCAAAACCTTTTCCCCTCAGTCTCACGAGGTCACAGGCATTACCAACCAAAGGGCATAGTTTTATTTTCATCAGTCCCCCTTTGGGGTTAGGAAAAACGGGGATGCTTTGAAGAAGGATCTAACATTACTTTTATGATATGCCCTGCGCCATCAATCTCTGAAAAAAAAAGGGAAAGTCATAAAATTTTTGTAGAAGCTATCTATTTAAGGGCAAGGCTCAGCATCCCCCAGTTATGCATTAATGCCTCTGAATCAATAGAATTTCCCCTTAACCATGACTACTGTGAAAAAAAATGAAATATGAAGGTTTTAATGACTTTTTTTTAAATAATTTTCTACCCCTTGGGGAAAAGCATCCCCCAAGGTGAACTGGAACGGGGGATAATTTTCGTTTTTTATAGGGTTTCCCCCACTAATCAATCACCGTGGGAACACCTAATATCATAAAGACGTCTGAAAAAATTTACCACAATTTTAATATTCATGCTCTTTTGGGCATCCAAAATTTATAATATTAATGTTGGTTTCCCCGAGTGGTCAAGAGTCACCAAGCTTTTAGTTCTTCATCTAGTCTAAGTTAGAGGTGTCAATTTCCACACTTTTCATTCTTCAGTTGTCTTATCAAGTTTGGTGGGAAAAAAAAGTCAAAGTTATAAGGCAGTTAACCAAAATTTTTTCGGTAAATTTCTTAAGGATGTTGATTGAAAACTTAGGTTTCCCCTTGACTTTTAGAGGTAGTCAATTCCCCCCCAAATTTTTAATACTTTTATGGACCTTTCCCGTATAATAATTTTGACTTTTAGGCAAAAGTACCCGAACTTCATCCCCCACTTTAAAATTTTTCCTATGCTTTTTTGGGTGAAGATACTTTGTACTGGGCCCCTGGCAAGCTTAAGTTTTCCAAAACTATTTCAGGGTCTCCTCAAATTTTGGGTCAAGTCAAGGAGGGAAATGGGAAAAAACTGAACCTCAGCATTTACCCCCCATTTGTCCATAATATGAAGGATGGGCAATGGGCCCTCTGGCCTGCTACCATAGAGAATTCAAAAAGGTGAAAACCCCAAAAAGACTGGAACTTTTCCCCCATGGCAAAACAAAACAAGGGTAGGTAACGATGCCACTCCTTGGTTTTTAAAGGGGCAAAGCCTTTAAAAAGGACTTGAAAATCGAATGCGGCGCTCAACCTCCCATTAAGCTGGGTGATAGGTTGGTGAAAGAGGCTTCACTCCCAGAATTGGTATAGATGTTGCATTATCAATGGAATTTTTGTCCCACGGTCAACAAAATTTCTCAGGGATGCCCACTCTGGAGAAGAGGACAAATAGGGCTTTGCCACCTCTGTAGGGGGTTTTGGTCTTTAAGGGGAGGCTTCAGGGGGAAAATCGAAGCTAATCAACTAATGTTAAAATAATCATGTCCCCCCAGATGAAAGTGGAGATAAAAGGACCAAGATGTCAATCTACTCTTTCAAACGGGACAATAAAGTAGGCATTTTTTACCATAGGTACCGCCCGGGGACCTCGGGAGGATGAAGAGGAAACTTTACACATTTACAAAGGTAGTGACATCTGAGGACATTTTTGGCCAAAAAAAGGGTTTCCCCAATTTTATTTGGATTTTACTGCGGAAATTCCGGCCCCGGCATTCATGAGCCCTTTTTAAAAAAAGTCCTCTGCATTGACTTGGGGAAATACAAATGGGAAAAATCATTCATCTGAATTTAAATTTTAATACTGGGCTTTACAAGAAAACCCTTTTTTATATTCAAATTTATATAAAAGTTTTTCCCTTTGGGTCACTTGATTTTTTGCGGGATTATGGCAATTCTGAAGGAAGGGGAATTACGTTTTTTAAATTGCAAAGGGAAACCCTTTGTATATTAAAGGCTTTAAAATCAGGGGAAAAAAAAAAAATGGGGAGTAAAAAGCCTGGGCTTTGGTCAGCCCCAGTCAAAACATTTATGGTATCGGAGGGGTATCTTCACTTTTCATTAAAAAAGTGAACCAGTGATCCTACTACCTCGCTTTCGAAGAGCACAAGGTTTTTAATCCCCCAGAATCTCACGAGACATTGTCTTCTGAACTTTTAAGGGTCCCCTTTTCTGACTCTACAGGGAAAAGGGTCTGAAAAGCTTTTGTCCACCTTTGGCGAAGAAGGTCAACCTCAGAAGGAAGAATGGGACCTTTTACATTACCTATTATACGAGCAAGAAAATGAGGGAGCTATACGCTTTCAGACCCAACCGTGAACCATTTGACCTAATTACAACGGATGGTAGGGGAAAAGTTCCATAGGCCCAGGGGTCTGAAAGTATAGCAAGGGGTGAGTTTTTTTAAGGTTGGGAACACTTATCAAAATGACTATACTTGTCATCCATTTTCTCGAAAAAGGAGATAAAATTAATCTTAACGTTCTTGAACAGAAGGGGGCTGGTCATTACAGTCTTTAAAAAACTTTTCCAAATTTTTGGGCCTCTTAGAAGGACAATCGGACGTTATGTCCCCTTTAAAACCCCACAAATGACAAAAAAGGAAAAAAAAAAAAGTCATTTTACTTTTTCCCTAGAGGTTTTTTTTTTCTTTAAGGGTTTAAACCCCTTTCCCTTAGGGTTCAATCCCTTTTTGGGCTTTAAAGGAATTGTGAACCTCGGGTACAGGCAGCGCCTCGCAATTCCTCGCTTTAATCAAATTTTGTTTCTCGATAATGTTGATCTAATGGGGAAGAGCTGTCGGAACTGGGCAGCAACCAGAACCTAAGAGATTTATAAATGTGATCAATTCCTGAAAATCTCTATCCAAAAGTCGAACAAAAAGAAAAAGTGTTACCGGTTTTAAATGCTGCAAGTTCTGGCCAGGCTTTAAGGGCATACCTGAATCTTTCCCGTAAAAATTTGGTAGTTTTTGATTGCTTTAAGGATTTCTTTTTCATAGGTTTAAATTTTCATAGAATCCGCGACAAATTGCATAGATATTCAAAGCTGTACCGAAAAACATTTCCCAACCTGGTGCCCGGGGGTCAGCAGGCCATTCAAAGGGTAGCGGTATTTTCAACCTATAATGTAGAAGTTTTGTCTTCCCCCCTCTGTGAAGGGGGGTAAATTAGGTGTTGGAAAATTGCACTGCGCACGTTGTTCCATTTCCTTCATCTAATTGTTTTTTGTGAGAAAGTTTTCTTTTTATTCTCTAAAATTTAAGGCGGATTTTCAGCCGCATCCTTTCTCTCTCTATTAAAATCAAGTTTTCTAGCTTTTTTCCCACGTCCTCTAGCTTTTCCCCAACTTCTCTATCCTTTTCTCTTTCCTCAATTCTCTTTTTTTAGCCTTCCCTCACGTAATTTTTTAGCCTTTTCCCCCCTATTTTAGCCTGTCCTCATGTTTTCACTCTTTTTTCACAATCAAGTCTATCACGCTCCTTTTTGTCTTCTCTTCTCTTTCTGTCTTTTAGGTTTCTCTCTCAAATTTTTCTCCCCCTTTTTTCCTGTCCCTTTTAAGGTTCTCTTTCTCCTTTTTTTTTCTTCTCTTTCGATTTTCTCTCTCTCCTTTTTCTCTTCCTTTTTATTCTCCTCTCTCCCTTTCTTTTTCTTTTTTCCCCTTTTTGTCTCTCTTCTCCTAATTCTCTCCTTTTTTTCTTTCCCCTGGGGTCTTTGCACTAAAAAAAGATTTTAAATTTTTCCCTTTTTTCTAACTTACTTCCAGCTTCATCCAAAACTGGTATTCCTCCATGCTTGCAAGAAAAACTTAAACTATCAGGGGAAATGAAACGGTATTTAAAAAAAATGGAGGGTTCAATTCCTGGCTCCGTTTTAAACTGTAAATAAAAACCCAAGGGCTCGATCCCCGCTTTAATTAAACAATTGTATTAATTAAAATAAGGGTCTTTCCAGCCCGAGCAAACATAAGTAGAATGGGGGCCCTTACCTCCAACTTCTCACCCAAAAAATCAAAATGTCCAAGACAGTTTTTCCCTTTAAAAAAAAAAAACTCAATGAACAAATTGTCACTGGAAAATCTCGGGTCCCCAGGTCTAATCCCCCAAAGTGTTTCAAGCCAAAAGAAAGGGCAGAATTAACTATTATACCTGCCTGACTTGACTTCCCAAAAAAGGGGACTAAACAACACCAAACTTTTAACCTTTGAGGGTCGAAAGGGCCCCTCCGAAAATCGTTTCGGGGCGGCCAAATTTCAAAAAAAAAAAAATATTTTTTTCTTTGAAAAAAAAGGTTTTTTTTTTTTTAAAAAAAATTTTAGGATAAAAAAAAAAAAATTTACCATCCAAAACTTCCGGGATATGGCAAAGAAGTTTGAGAAAAAGACCGCGTAAGGAACAGCGGCGACTGCCGCTCACCTGGTAAACTTTAGTTTTTCTTGTATTTGAAGTTGTTGTTTTTTTCACTATTTTTTTTTTTCACATAAACTTATTGGCCTAGAGACCAAAGTAAAAGGGGCAATGTAATATATACACTCTTGTATACAACACAATAGCACACAAACATAATTAAATATATTGTTTACAAAACTTGTTTACAAAAACAAAAATACAAAACTTTTTTATACTTCCTCAGGTAAAATGGAAGATGACGGCAATGTAAGTTATACCAGATATATCTCCAGGAAGCCACCCTGGCTCAACAGGGCACATACCAGGGAACTAATGTGGCTCTTTAAATCATCACATAATTGATCCTACTAGAAATAATAATTACACTGGACTGATATTCACAAAAGAGGAAACTGATCGAGGACATAAGTTACAAAACAATTATACCCTGATCATAACATCATAAGAGGTTTCAACGAGTATTAACTCAGGGTTTTGGAACTGCGTCAATAGAACGTTAGAGACTGTTAGATCTAGTAGTTTTAATTTAACAACCATAGAATGATGGGGGTAAATAAAAAAAAAAACCCCAAGAGCTATCAATACATATCCTGGGATCACATGAGACCCTAAATCCTACCAGTGCCTAGAAGAGAAGCAGAATAGCAAGCATACATGTCATTGAGTAAACACAGAACATCAGATATATAGAGAGAGAGCATAGGAGATTGGGACAGAAGAAAAACGGGTTACTGAATTGCTTAAAAAATACAAATATGCTACAAAAGAGGAAAGATAGGGATTTAGCAAGAAGATCACTGAATTCCGAGCAAAAATTAGGATGTATACCTCACGGAAGAGTAAAAAGGGAACAAAGGGCCATACAGGATATTGCAAGAAACCCAAAATATTTTCTATTCCTATGCAAAATCTTCTTTATTTAGGACACGATGCTAGTTGTACAGGTACTCTATCACAAAATCCGGCATCATTGGGACCTGTAGTGTGTCAGAATTACTGAGTTTGCCGGGAATATACTCAAAACCCACACTATTTGGACAGATGACCACTATATACGTCTACTCTCACCGAGCCCAGTCATGCTAGCCAATACTGTTAAAATACGAATTACAGGAAAATTTCAACTGGAGAGGAGGACCAACAAATTCTCTAAAAATTGACAAAAACCTACTACAATTCAGTTTGGTTATCAGAGCTGCAGGATGTGTTCTTTATCATAATAATAAATGGATCACCTATCACAAAACTCACAGAGGGATAAATTTCTTAGGAATCACCTTGATAATAGACCTCAAATTTAAAACACATATACAACAAAAGATTTCCAAAAAAAATTTACAAGACCATAGTCTTTCTATCGAGATACGGTACTATGTTCACAGTCAGCCCTCTGGCCTATATCCACTCATTATTTACCCCTTTCTCTCCTATGAAAATTTGTGCTATGGGGTCTCACACAACCAATAACACATCTCAGATCCACTTAATTCATCAAACAAAGGCTCTGTCAGTAGAATGATAACAAAATTCCCACATACAGACCTGCACCCTCCCACCAATATCTAAACTCTAAACCTGCTCACAATACCAAAACATCACCATACTTGTTACTGCACCTATACATCACATAGATCCTTAACTGAACATAAACCATCCCCTCAAACGTCTCCTTACAACATCAACAGACAAATGACCATAAACACAAAGACAAGATCACACTTTGATGTTCCGTGTTCCATTTCACGCTATGCAAAAAACTCAATGCAATAAAAGGCCCTAAATAATCTGGAAATTCATTATTGTGATTATAAAAAAAACACTGTCTGTTTATAAATTCAAGTCTCTCTCTCAAAAATCACTTACTCACCCATCAACTAAATTAAATACTGAATATACGACCTGTTTTTGTGATTATCATTTGAACTTGTTATCTCGTTTACAATAAATTTTTACCACTGATTACTCATTGCTTATATATTAAGTTATTTTAAGCCTGCCATAATGCTATGCATTCATAGTGGCTTGGGCATGCTGCATTTAAACTGTATTTCTTTTGTACTTCACTGTATCATGTTCACATTTAAATAAAAATAAAAATAAATAATATAAATAAAATTAACAACTTGACTTACACAGTTCATTGAACATCGGCAAAAATCTAAATTTTTCTGCTACTCTGAGCTCTATTTCAAGGTACTTTTCAACATAGATAAGCAATCAAAATCATGGCTTTTTCTTTATTAACATCTTCTTTCTATAAAGAGGACCAAAAAACGAGATTAGCAACCATAAAAAACCATGCGAAATATACCGCAAAAGGGCGGCTAATGTCGGCGAATGGTTTGAGAAGAGGGGAATTCCCTTAACCCTGAGAGGGGCGATGGCCCTCTCCGAAACACTAATTTCAGGGTCCGGCCAAAATTTAAAAAAAAAAAATTATTTTCTCTTATGAAAAGATAGAGAATCATTTTCCCGATCATAGAAGAACACCAAAAGTTGGAATGAAATTTGATAGAAAACTTACGGAATTATGCTCTCGGCAAAGTTAGCGGTCTCGGCGATGTTTACGCATCGCGCGATTTTGCCCACTTTGTGCACCATTTTTCGGCCAATTTTCACTGTACTAGTCGACAAAAAACATGAATATTCGCTAGTTAGAACTCCATTTTTTCTATCGAAATGAGTGCAAGAAGAATCACCCAATTTATAAATTCAAAAACTGTCAGTCATGGTCTGAATTTAGCATTTTGCCCAAATTTCCACAAATTTCAAAAGATGCCAATTTCCGAAATAGGGTCCAGAAATAAACCAAGAAAGACATTCTGGCCTTAAATGACATTTCCTCTAGTCATTAGTCACGTATCAGGGCACCTCTTATCATTCTTTTTGCTTTCCACTTTGAATTTTTATTCTCACAAAAAATATATTAAAGATTTACTGTTATGCAGCAATATGCATTAGTGTAAAAATATGGTTATAAATATTATTGGTTGCATGTGTTCTGAAAGAAATATTAGACTCACCAGTTGAAGTGTATTGCACGCTTGGCACGATTTGTTTACTGATGAAGTTTTGGTAAAAAATCGAAACATTTTCTGCCTACTTTGAGCTCAAATTTACAAGGCTACCCTTTCATTGTAAAACCAGTCAACAATCATCTCAATTTCTGTAATATGTCTTCATTCTATAATGAGACAAAGAAATCTAGAATAAACAATAAATACCATACGAAATTACACTGCAAAGTCCGTGATTTATTAAAATAATATGGTAAAAGTTTTTTTTTTATCATTATGCACTGTGTGCTGCAGGATTTTTTTTTTAGACTGTGCACACTGACCAATAGAACCATTCTTTAATATGTAGGCCCTACCTGCTTTCTCCCACTAGATTTGAGGCCGCTGAATTTATGAGTACTAGACGTCAAAAAACCCCTACGCGTAGACGTACTAGTGCGACCAAACCTCAAAGGGTAATTTATTTAATGTCCGTCTTTTTCTAGTTTTTGTTGTACAGTAATGAGCATCTTTAATCTTACATTGCCCAGTTTCAATTAAGACAGCCCAAACAAACAATCTGAGAGAGAAAAAACTATTTACAAAAAATCATTTGGGCAAGCCGAAGCCCAGGTACTGGAAAATTAAGTCACTCAGTTGACTTTTCTGGGCTATCCAGGTTCTCTATATCTTACTATGCCTATGTATGATAAATCTATGTGAACTGTTTATTTGTTATGCCTGTATAAACTTATTTAACTTCTATTCTGTCGACTGAGTACAGACAACCGCCCATTCTAATTGTGTACTCTTATTGAAATCGTGTCTTTCCCCACAATGCTTACCACTTGGGTGTGTCCAAGATTTTTTTCCTGCGCGCACACCCACCACACAGTCCGATTTCTCTCAAATATAGGCTTATCAGCATTTTCCTGCGAAGATTGAGGCCGCTAGAATTTATGCGATTAGAATCGAAGGGAACGTCACGCGCACTCTATATTACAACTCACCTGGGCTGCGTATGAAACGTATTTCACAGTCTGATCGACGCTATCATCAGATAGATTATACGCGTCTCCAATGGCGTTAAATTTCTCTGATAAGACGCCAGTAGTGTCCCTTACGCCTATTGTTATGTATGAATGATGTTATATATAGAGATGGAATACGCTTCATGTGGTGGTATAGGACTGATGCGTGATGTTGTATGAACGTGAAGTTCGCCTGTGTAGAACTGATAGTTCGCGAGATGGAATTGAATCTTGATTCTGTCGAGTTGTATCCTGGCAAGGTCTGTAATCAGTCTCCCTGTACGTTTGAAGCGTATGCACCAATGCACACTTACTCTAGCTCGCCTGGATGAGTACTTAATTCGACAGTATTACAAGGGGGCTCTCTCCTCAGGAAAATTAATGAATAGAAAAAGAAATCTTAACAGACAAACATAAACACTTTATTATATAGAAACATAAAATATAAAAACTTAATATGAAATTTAATCCTACATTAAAAGGAAAATGAAAAATGAAAAATATAAATGATAACTAGAATTCACCGCTAATATATATAGGGGTGTCTGGTGTTGGTGGACACTGTGTTGTTGAAATCACTAGCCATTGCTGATTATGGGGGGGGGGGGTTGGAGGTGTTGGTTATGACCCACTGGATAGTTCTTTACGCCAGTATACCCTTGTGTATTATTATCCCAATGACAGGAAAGCAAGTTCTTTACTGCTGCAATGATGAGGGGTTACGTCTGCAAATTATACAGGTGCACCAGTGTATTAAAATCCAAAAAAAGGGGAAGTCTTAAGACGTTGTCCGTCTCCACCAGTTCTTCTCGTTGATTGGACAGGTGGACCCTCTCTGTCATCCAAGTGAAAAGATAGACAGGTTACCCACTGCTTAAATAATCACTCTCCATGTTAAGTACAATACCTAAAAGATGTGGTGTTATTACAACAGTCAACACACGAGCGAGGCTGAAAAGGGACTTAGTTATTATTGGTCAAAAGTGAAGCTTCAACCTCATAAAATCACTAGAATACATGGCAGGCATGTATTACAGTAGTGCTGGGAGCTCTGAGTCTAGTGATTACTGTTTGGACCAGAGCCCCAAACGGTCACCTTTTCGGGGGGGGGGGGGGAGGAGGGGAAGGGATAGCGGGTAGCTAGACTGACCCTACCTTACAGTAGCCGGCAGTTTAAACTATCACTTTCGGGGTTGGGGAAATAAGGCTGGAGAAAATAGCGGGAGCTTGACTTACCCTACCTTATAAGTAGCCGGCAATGAAACTATCACTTTCGTGGGAGGGGGAAAAAGGCGGGAATAGTGGGGAGCTTGACTTAACCTTACCTTAAAAAGTAGCGGCAATGAGAACTATTGGTTACTATAATACTCCCTCGCTACTCTTTCTATTGAATTTTCCCTCACTTTATTAATAAAAGTGAGTGAGTGGGTGTGAACTAGGCCTACAGGTAGTTACACACAGGATGGGTCCGCTCCTGTTGTATTAATTGCTGAAGGTGCGATGTTTCATCTGCAGTTGTAAGGAAATATAGTGAATGATGAGGTTATTGATGGTCAGTGATATGTGATCTTAAATTGTGGTTTACTGCAATCTGCCAAATACCCAATACATAGTGCATAATATATGGAATATATTCATGGGTCGACACATCACCTGTGTAAACTATTCGTGCAAGTGTTATAACAAGGATAAACAAGATATGAATAGCAGTGATACTCGTGTACTGTATTTGTAGATAAGAGTTAATCCTTTTTATCTCGAGTGTAGTGCATAATTTGGGGTGTACTTATAATGGGTACAAAGTACGCAAGTGCCATGCACACCCACCTTCCAGGCCCTGCCTGTGCCCCATCCCATTTCCATGGGATCCTACACCACCCATCCAACATCAAACACCAGCCCCCTCCTCACCCTCACCACACCCCACACACCGACCCTCCTCTATCTTCCCTACCCTCTACCCAAGGATACCACAAGCCCAGCCCCCCACTACAGCCACCCCACTCCAGTTCCCACACATAATAACCCACCATCCACATATACACCTGCTAAAAAGTGACCATGGCAGGAATGAAGTTGATGTTTATTTATTTGATTTATTTATTTATGTTATTAGAAATTTTAGCATACATACAGAGGTACAAATAAAATACAGGTAAGGAGCAGGCATGCCAAAGCAACACTTAAATGCATCGCATTATGGGGCTGGCTTACATTTAACTTAGATTAACTAAGCAATGATTGAAATCAGTGTAAGGACATTTTTTGTAAACATATGAACTATATAATACAAAAAAGATAATCGAATATTCGATAGAATAATTAAACAAACAAAAAAATATTTATATAATAAATGATATGAATTAAATTAAATAATCACTCATTTTAAAAAAATTAAAATAAATTATAATAAACATATATATTAAATAAAATGAATTATATAAATATAAAATAAATAATTGATACTCTATTAATTAAATAATTTTGAGTATTTACAAAGACAGGTCATATTGGTTGCATGCATTGCTGTTCATCAGTGAAATGGAGTATTCTGTTAGGTCGGGAGTGTATTTAAAAAAAATAACAAAGTAGGTTTAAACATTTGTGTGAATAATAGGAGTAACATTTGGATATTACAATTTATTTGTTCAAGTTATTCAGGATTTATTTGGTTTTTGAGTAGTGAACTTGAGAAGAGACTTGAATTTATAATACAGGTAGTGTTTCTCTTTATATTTACAGGTAATGAATTCAGATTTTTGGGCCTTTTATGTGCATCTGAGTTTTTGACAGGTGAGATGAGACACTATGGAACATCCAAAGAGTGATCTGTGCCTTGTATTAATGCGGTATGTGTCTGTTGGGTGGCAAGAGATGTTTGAGGGGAGGGTTAATATCAGAGTTATGTGCTTCTATGTATGTATAAGTGCAATAATATGTATGGATGTTTTGTATGGTGAGTAGGTTGAGTGTTTTGATATTGGGGTGGAGTGTGACTGCCCTGTTCATTGAGAAATTTGTTTTCATTCTATACTGCAGCCTTTGTTGGAGTAATTAGTGGTCTTGAGATGTTAGTTGTTGTTGAGTCCCCATGCACAAATTCATAGTAAGATAGGGGTAAATTTGTGAGTGATAAAGGGCCCAGGAGGGCTGATGTGGAACTTGTACGTATCTAGATAGTTTGCCTCACTCTGTCTTGGAAATTTTCTTAGAAATATTTGTTGTATTATGAGTATGAAATTTGGGTCTATTATCGAGGTGGATTCCTAGAATTTTCCTCTGTTGCTTTGTGATAGGTGATCCGTTTATCGTTTTGTTAAGAGGGTTTAATCTGTAGCTCTGCTACCTAAACTGTATGATGTTGGTTTTGTCAATGTTTAGTGTAAGTTTGTTAGTCCTCTCCAGTAGATATTTTCTGTAATTCGGTGTTTACAGTATTGGCTAGCGTGACTGGGCTGGGTGAGAGAAAGACGTATGTGGTGTCATCTGCAAAAAGTGTGGGTTTGAGTAATTGCGAAAGCATTGGTAGGTCATTTTAATGTATAGGAGAAAGAGAAGAGGGCCCAAGGGACACTTTTCCCTCGTGGAGGTCACCAACTGTAATTGGTTGTGCCGGAAGAGCTTGCCCCATTTGACGTTTACACATATTGGCTTTTCTGTTGCTGAGGTAAGGACCTTGAGGTAGCCCCCACCCCTCACCCACCACAACCATTGAGGGAGTGCCCTCTAATACAATAGTGTGTCAATTTTAGTGGAGCAAGTCATGGTCAACTGTTTCAAAAGCTTTATGTAAGTCAATGAAGATCCCAGTGGGACTTCTTTTTTCTCTATTTTGCAGTGTATATATGTTTAGCATGTGTATAATGCATCAATAGTATTTTTATTAGGCCTGAATCCAAAATTGCAGGGTTGAGATGTTAATGGGAGATGAAGTAGGAGTTTGATTCGTTTATGAATTAAGTTTATCGAGATTTTTGGTGAGGAAGGGTGGGTGTAATTTGGTTAATTGGCCTATAGTTATTCAACTCTGTTTGGTCTCCTCCTTTATGGATCGGGGTGACCTTGCTATTTTGAGAAACTGTAGGGAGTGGAGGATTCAATGGATTTGATTAAAGAGTGTTGCAAATGACTGTGATAGTACTGTTGACCGTTTTTTGTATATAAAAGGGTGGTTACCCCCCCACGGCATATTTATCTCCCTGCTTGTTTTTCAGTGCGTCGATAATAAGGGAGACTTCGTATGGGTTAGTCGAGAGCTAGGAAAACTGTGTGTTTGCGGTAGTTGCCAGTGAGGTAGTAATTTGGTGGGGTATTGAGCTTGGGATATATTGGCAGGTTTTTGACTATAGTGGGAAGAAATCATTGAGTCTGTTTGCTGTTTCTGTTGGTGGGAGTTGGGGTTCATATGATTTTGTAATTTTATTTCGCTATGTCGTGATATCTTTATTGTTCCCAGAATTTCTGATAGGGTCTTCCAGGTCTTTTTTTTATCACCTCATAAGTTGGATAATCTGTTTCATAATAACAATTTTTTGTGCACTTCCAATCAGGCTGTTAGGATTTGATGAGTAACGTTTTGTTTTGGTCTGCCTGGTTTAATGGGTCTAACACAGAAATCTCTGTTACGTTTTTATATCGGTGTTTTGTAATTTATGGATTTGAGAAATGCTTGGGTGTTTAGTCTACAGGGTCTGGTTCAGTTGCTTTATAGCTGTATCTGTTTAGTTTGTTTTTAGGGCGTGCTTGTAGAAAGGTATTGGGTATTTTGTAGAAATTTATTAAAACATTGTCAATATCTGCTATAGTTTTCTAGCTTCAGTGTGCAGTCAATGTTTGTTACTGCTGTTGTCTTGAAGTTATTAATGGCTGCACCTCATTGTGAAGTATGCAAGTATTTAGTAGTGTCTTGGCGGTATTTTACAAGAGTTGTTATGAGGAATGTAGGTAGTGGTCTGTGGATATTTTCTGTAATTATGCTGATTTTAAAGGGGATATGGTGTTGGTCCAGATGTGGTCGAGTAGGGAACACTAGTCTCTGTAACTCTTGTAGGTTTTGTTACTGTTGGTAGCAACAAGCAGTTACTCATTGTGTTTGTGGAATTCAGACGTGTGGGTCTGGTCTTGCAGGAGAGTTTATATATGAAGTCACGAGTGTAGTAAGTGATCTTTGTTATGCGTGCATTCAGTTAATCATACTTCCTAGGTTTTGACTAAATTGGCTAATGTTTGATTGTGGAACTCTGATAATGTTTATCACTGTGAGAGGTTTTTGTAGGTATTTGATTTGAATTTAGCTATTATATTATTTTACCCATTGTTCATCCCTTGTGCAGTATTAGTGATTACATTCTAGTTGGTCTGAGTAGTATATAGCTGTGCCACCCCTTGTTGTCTGGCTACAGTTGTGTATGGCCTGTGTAACCAGGAATGGCTAGACTTCAGTAGTATCATGGTTTTTGCCGGTTTCATTTAGTGTATGATGGACATATTGGCATGAAGGGATTTAGTATGTAGGAGGTCATCATAAGCCTTTGCTTAAAGAACTGATCATTTGTAGTTAAAGATAGTTATGGTGTTGTTGGCTCTGAGATGTGCCTTTGTTTGTGCTGCGTGTAGTCATTTCTGTAAACTGTTTGATCATTTAAGTCATTAAATAAGAGGTGGTTAATCAGGATCAATGCTTAGTAATCATAAGATTTGTAGTGAATCTATAGTTAGAATTAAAGTAAAAAATAAAGTTATATTCTAAAGCTAAAAAAAAAAAAATTGCACCTGAAATTATTTAACAAATGTAAAAATTAATAGAGCTAAGGTAGTTTTTAAAAGGCTAAAATTAAAGGAGACAATATAAAAGGGACTAAAAATATGTGTGGTGAACAAATAAAGTGATGATCAAAATAATGGGAGCTTGGGAATATGATAGCTAGGCTAGTACTTTAAATGGTAATTTTTAAAGTTAGAATTATAATATAAGATTATAATATAAAAGGGACTAATATATGTTGTGGTGAACAATAAAAGGGGTATCAAATAAATGAACTTTGGAGTTAAGGCAAAATAGTGAACTTATTAACTTTAGCACTGAGATTAGCAACTTGATTATTTTAACAATTGCGTATATATGATCTAAGGTAGTTATTTAAAGCTAAAATAAAGGACAAAAAAATATATAGGGGACTACAATTAAGTAATGTTAAGCAAGTTAAATGGACAGATGGTCACTATGACGATAATATTGGTTTAGGAGTAGATCTGATTTGTAATTTTTAATAAGTTGAGCAGTTTATTGCACATAAAAATTGAAAAAAAAAAAAAAAATGAGTAGTTAGGTACTTAGCTAGCAAAAGATGTTTTGGTACTTGCAAAAAAGTAATTAGAATGCAGAAGGGCACCACTTATATGGCAGGTTAGGATTCCAGGGCTACTGCCGTAAAGCGGATACCGCCGTAAAGTGGAACACCCTTTTTTTTTTCACTTTTAAATGCATTCAAACACTAGATACAAGTTTAAACTTAACATATCTTAAGTTAGCATAGAACAGCATCGAAAAACAATAAAAAACGTACAATCTCTCTTAGTCGCACTCAATTTACTTACCTTATAAATATTTATAGTTTAACTTGGGTGAGTCAAGTAGTATTTATTGTAAGAAATCAAGTGTGGTATGTATGGTAATGAGCCAGGCTACCTTACCAGGCCACCCCACCCACACTTACTATTCTTTGATATTTAAAGTAATCCCAGAGCGATAAAAGGTATATACATTTCAATCCATTACTTACTTAAAATATAGGGTGAGATGAGTAGTATTTATTGTAAAAAATCAAGTGTGGTTAATGTAATGGCTAGTCAGCCGGGCTACCATACCAGGCAAACCCCCCAACAACATATATTTCCATGATATTTAGGCATCCCTCAGAGCGATAATATATGTATATACAGTTCACTCATTACTTACCTAAAAATATTTTTTGTCTTAATTCGGGTCAGGAGTAAGTAAAGGAGATAAAAACGATAATGAGTGAGAGAAAGAATGAGTACATGAGAGGGGACAGGCGCAGAGTTACGTAAATAAATCAGGCGAACGTAAGTTTTGTAAACATATGAAGTGTACACGTCTGGTTTGTGTACAAGTTACATTGTGTACAGGGTTTGTCTCTACTTTGTTACGGGTAGAATTAATAAAGATGACACTCCATTCTCATGTAACATCATTTTGAGAAGAAATGAAGCTCTGAGTGAAGGCAATGGAAATAAGTCACACTGACTTTTTTGGGTTATCCCAGGTACTTACACATTATGTTGTATGTATGATAATCTATGTAACTGTATTTGTGTTAACTGAATAAACTTACTTACATACATACAAAAGGAATAATTTTCTACATGTTACCCCCAGTAACACATTTTCTCTTATGTTAGATTAGAAGAAAATGTTTTCTTGGCGAGTCACATTGTAAAAGTTTTATGTGGTCCCAACATCTTATATTTATGTTTAATTTATTCTTTGTGGGGTGTAATTTTCATCTTTTATTTTATTGTATCAGTGGTTTATTATATTATTTTGAAAAAAAATTATTATGGATGGATTATATGAAAATGTGTATATTATACGTAATATACGACATTTAATAGGAGACTCGGTGAGTATTGTTATTAATATTATCATTCTAATATGGGTACTTGTGCAAGTGTCTGCTACCACATCTCAACATTTTATGTGTATTTATTTCTATGTGGGGTGTATTTATTTCTTATATATGTTATGCATCGTGTTTATTATATAATTTTGAAAAAAATATCATAGTGGATTAATGAAAATGTGTATATTAAAACGTAATATACGACATTTAATGAACTCACGATGATTATTATTTCTTACTAATATGACGTCTGGAGACATTAAGACACTTACCAATTTTATGTGGTACCTGCATGCCAGGCACAGTATGTAAGTTTATTTAGGAACAGGTATACAAAGTATAATTCATCAGTAGTATTATAATATATGAAATAATTTAAAACATTTGAATTTTGGGTTTCAGTCAAAAAATGGAGAGACTTAGTGGCCCTTTTTTTTCATGAGCTCATGGAGAATGTAAACAAACGGGTGGGGCACTCGATGGACCGTATTAGAAAGTCAGGTGGGGGGAGACGATAGCGAGTTTTGGTCATAATTTGAAATTGTCCGTATGAGCGGAACGCCATAAAGTGAAACGCCTAAAGCGGGGCCTTCTGTGATACACTAATTGCACAACAATAAAAAAGTGACTAAAAAACAAGTAGTGGTATACAAAATTAAATGTACAGTGTAATAATATTGAATATTGGTAATGTCTTGGTTAAATATGAGTGTAAGATGGTAGTCAGGTACAAAGGGATAACTATAAAGGTTGGAGTTGATATATACAACACTTGAAATTTGCAACAAATGTTTTGGGACAGTATAAAATAAGTTTAATTTGTACAAAAGTAAAATGTCTGGTAGTAAATTATGGTGTTTAATAAAATTTTAGAAAGTTAATTAATGATTACAAAAAAGTGAAAAAGTAATGTTTATTCATTCAATATTGCTCTGCGTTGTTATACTAGAGGTTATATGGCGTAACAGGTATTTAAGGGAGTACTCTAGATAGTAATATGTGGTATAAAAACAGGCTAAAGGTAATTTAGGACAAAGTAATGGTTATTAAATGTCCAAAAATTGTTAAGAGTAAAATTGAATTTTATAGTAGAATGATAATTATTAATTTTAGTAGGTAATATCAATTGATTAGTATTTAAAAATATGAGGTAGTATATGGACAGAAAAGTATCAATTCAGCTAATATGTATGCAAACAATAGTAAATAAGAAAATTACATAAGGTGACTTATGCTTACTAGTAAAATACACAAAAGGAGGTAGTTGATTATTTTAAATACCAAGATATTGATACAATGAAATTTTGAACAATAATGGAGCAAACATACACTACACTACGTAGGACTTTTAAGTTGGTCTTTGTTTAGTTATTCTCTGTAGATTAGTATCCCTGAGAAATCGAGATAGATCATTCTCGTTCGTGATTGTGTACAGTTGACCTACATTTGTTTTCCTAAAGAAGTTTTCCCATACGTGTGATGTGATGCATTGGAGTATTGTGTCGTTATTCTCCCGTTAAGTTTAACTTATCAGGAAGGTTCTTGACGTTTTTTGGTTCAGTAAGACATCGTTTATGTATACCTCTTTCTTTACTTTAATAGATGCAATAATTACAGTCTTTTTCTGTCATGTATGAAGTGGGAAAATCTAAGCATAAACACTTTTTTCTTACCCATGGGATCTGTAACCTGGCTTCTTTTATTTCAGACTCTGGTACAATAACACTTGTTTGGTCCTTTATGATCTGCATGAGTAATTTCTTTATGTTTGTTTGGTTCAATCACTGGGAAAAACAGTGGACTGTTAACTATTACTTGCGTCTGATAGTATTCTTGTTCAAGTTATATCTTCTTGAGAGACAAAGTGTCACTGAACTGGTTATCTAAGTTGTTCTTCCATTCTTTTACTGCTTCTTCAACCTTTGTATTAGAGATAATTATTTGTTGGGTATGGCTATCTATGACTGCTTGGATGGGTCTTGCAACAGTTTGTCATTCATAGTGTTGATAACTTTTGTTTCAAGAATGAGGATTTTGTTCTCGAGTTTTGTGTCATCCTGGTGTCTTGTTTTGTTAGGTCTCTCGAAGATTTCATTTTTCAATAACTAAGTATTGGAGGATGCACGACTTGGGTTTCTGGTCGTTGGTCATTAACTGAGAGACTATTGGTAGGTTGTATCCGGGCGAAGATGAGGGGGAGGTTGGGTGGTGGCAGCCTGTTTGTTGTTATTGTTGTGGTGTCGCCTTGAGTGGTGGTGATGGGGTGGTTGCTGGGCCAGGCGTCCTCCTGACTATCAACTTCTTGAATAGTTGATTTTTGTTGAGCGTTTTCTGTGGCTCTGAGTGCTGTTTCCTCTTAGAGTGGCCTAATAATACTACAGCGAATTGTTGTAGTTAAGAGAAGTTGTAGTTTATACAAAGTTTAGGGTTACGTATGTTCGGCTGGCTGCAGGGGTGTTGCTTTCGGTTTGTGGGCAGTCTTCCTTTGATCTCTATAATGTTCGATTTGTGGTTTCCACTGTGAAAAATTTTTTGGGAGGAAACATGACGAGCAATGATGGTGAATTTATGTAGTAAACATCACATCAATCACTGTACAAAGCTTCATGCAACCATGGACAATGACCTTAGAACAGGAAAAGTTGTTTCTGGATTTGCCCCAGTGAGTGGGACAGATGGTTAAGCATAAGAAGGATTGAAAAGTGAAAACCTTGAAAGGCTTAAAGGAAGTGTCTAAGGAGCTTGCCAGAGTTATACAAAGAATGTAAAAACAGGGGGAAAAGGAGCAAGAAAAAGAGGAAAGTGCAAATTGAGGTGAAATCCAAAGGATTGGAAGAGTGGAAAATGTCATACAGAGAAGTCGAAGAATGAAACAGGGATACAAAGATCGAGAAAGGGAAGGGAGGATGAGAAGCTAGGAGCAGGAACAACTCGTAAATGAGAACAAGAGAACAAATTAGCTAGAAGAAAGTAAACATGAACTAGATAGGTTGCAGAACTTGGGAACAACACAAAATCAGGTAAATATAGGTAGTCAGAACTTTTGCAGGATAACTAGGCAAAGGGTATGTGCCTATAGGGCAGAGATTGCGAAATAAACACACCAGAAAATGTGCCAATGTGTTGGAGGAGGGAAAGGTCTCATTTCTCAACAAAGAGTGGCAGGATATTCCATCAGTAGTGTGTAAAGCGTCAATGCTGTCTAGGGAATGTTATGACCTGAGTGCCCAGGCCACCATACAAAAGGAATGCGGGGTACTACAGAGTTAGCAGAGAAAGGGAATTGAACAGCAATCTCTTTTAAACAAAAAGGAAAAGGTCGAACCAAAGAGAGGGACTAATCAGGGGGAATGGTACTGGTGGACAGGGGTGGGCAGTTAAAATGGGGCGTACCATACCAGGCATCAGCCCATCAAGGCAAATAAGCAAACCAAACATGAAGAAGTACTGGAGAAACCAGGGGCCTGGTACACCGGGAAATCATACAGGTAGTACATCACCAGTGGTACTTCTTCTTTCCAACTAAACGGCCGTTTATCCCACTAAGGCATGGTGGCCCAAAAGAAAAACGAATGTTTCTCTTAAAATTTAGTAATTTATACAAGTGAAGGGTGTTACTAGGGACTCTTGCTCCTGGGCATTTTAGTCATCCTCTTACAAACATGCATGGCATACGGAGGGAAGAATTCTGTTTCCCTTCCCCATGGAGATGATGAGGAAATAAACAAGACACAAGAACTAGAAAGAATAGAAGGAATATAACCCACGAGGGGTGTGTATATATATGCTTGTTGCCAATGTATGGTAGTGTGACCTAAGTGAAGTCGAAGTAGCAATAGCGCCAAGACATACCTGAAACTTGCATGTTTATGAGACAGAAAAAAAGACACAGCAATCCTACCATCATGTTAAAAACATATTACAGGCTTTGGTTTTTACACTAACTTGGCACGGACGGTAGTACTTACCTGGACGCGGTGCTGTCTACCAAACTAACTACCAGTGGTCTATTTGTTTTATTAATCATCAAGCCGATTCCCACCAAGGCATCATGTAGCCCAAAAAAGAAAAAACTTCCATCGTAATCACTCCATCACTGTCTTTGGCCAGAGGGGGGCTTTTACACTACATGTTATAAAATTGCATCATCAAGCCACCTCCTTCAGATTGAAGACACTGTAATTTCCCATCTCCAGACTCAAAGTCCTGCCTGCCAGTCCTGATTCCTTCTAAATATTACTTTGATCACACTCCAATGAATTATGAAACACAAAGAGAGACAAAACATCACAAATGTAAATTCCTTGTTCTACTTGTAATATTCAGGCTTTGAAATCAATATAAAGACCCCCCCCCCCCCCCCCTAAGTTAATTATGTCAGTGGGCTCCTAAAAAAGTGTCTGGAATGTATGGAGCATTTACAGAAATACGCATGACAATGGATGTTTTGGATGGAGACGATAAAGATAGAAAATTACATGTATATATGTGTACAGATCAATAGGTCACAGGGAGGAGTAGTAATCTATAACATAAGTAACATAAGAAGAAGGAGACACTGCAACAGGGCCCTTCTGACCCATGTGGAGCTCCAGGTCATGTCCCCAGATTAGACCAATGACCCCCCGGTTTGCCAATGACCCATCACCAGTTGATCTCTCCACTCAAGGAGGGAGCACTGCACCAGACCAGCAGACAAGCTAGTCAGGGTCCATCTTCACCATATATAAAGGACATTTTTCTGTTGCACAGAAGTGCAGAACTCTATGAATGACATAATAGTAATTCTAAGGCATTAAAGTTGAAAATAGGAATTTGGTAATAATATCCATGCTGAGGCTTTACAGATCAGCTAAGGAAGATATATAGCTATCTGGATAGATTAGAAAATCCCACACCAAATTTTTTACTCCTTTGAGACTTTTATACTTCCTCAGGTAAAATGGAAGATGACGGCAATGTAAGTTATACCAGATATATCTCCAGGAAGCCACCCTGGCTCAACAGGGCACATACCAGGGAACTAATGTGGCTCTTTAAATCATCACATAATTGATCCTACTAGAAATAATAATTACACTGGACTGATATTCACAAAAGAGGAAACTGATCGAGGACATAAGTTACAAAACAATTATACCCTGATCATAACATCATAAGAGGTTTCAACGAGTATTAACTCAGGGTTTTGGAACTGCGTCAATAGAACGTTAGAGACTGTTAGATCTAGTAGTTTTAATTTAACAACCATAGAATGATGGGGGTAAATAAAAAAAAAAACCCCAAGAGCTATCAATACATATCCTGGGATCACATGAGACCCTAAATCCTACCAGTGCCTAGAAGAGAAGCAGAATAGCAAGCATACATGTCATTGAGTAAACACAGAACATCAGATATATAGAGAGAGAGCATAGGAGATTGGGACAGAAGAAAAACGGGTTACTGAATTGCTTAAAAAATACAAATATGCTACAAAAGAGGAAAGATAGGGATTTAGCAAGAAGATCACTGAATTCCGAGCAAAAATTAGGATGTATACCTCACGGAAGAGTAAAAAGGGAACAAAGGGCCATACAGGATATTGCAAGAAACCCAAAATATTTTCTATTCCTATGCAAAATCTTCTTTATTTAGGACACGATGCTAGTTGTACAGGTACTCTATCACAAAATCCGGCATCATTGGGACCTGTAGTGTGTCAGAATTACTGAGTTTGCCGGGAATATACTCAAAACCCACACTATTTGGACAGATGACCACTATATACGTCTACTCTCACCGAGCCCAGTCATGCTAGCCAATACTGTTAAAATACGAATTACAGGAAAATTTCAACTGGAGAGGAGGACCAACAAATTCTCTAAAAATTGACAAAAACCTACTACAATTCAGTTTGGTTATCAGAGCTGCAGGATGTGTTCTTTATCATAATAATAAATGGATCACCTATCACAAAACTCACAGAGGGATAAATTTCTTAGGAATCACCTTGATAATAGACCTCAAATTTAAAACACATATACAACAAAAGATTTCCAAAAAAAATTTACAAGACCATAGTCTTTCTATCGAGATACGGTACTATGTTCACAGTCAGCCCTCTGGCCTATATCCACTCATTATTTACCCCTTTCTCTCCTATGAAAATTTGTGCTATGGGGTCTCACACAACCAATAACACATCTCAGATCCACTTAATTCATCAAACAAAGGCTCTGTCAGTAGAATGATAACAAAATTCCCACATACAGACCTGCACCCTCCCACCAATATCTAAACTCTAAACCTGCTCACAATACCAAAACATCACCATACTTGTTACTGCACCTATACATCACATAGATCCTTAACTGAACATAAACCATCCCCTCAAACGTCTCCTTACAACATCAACAGACAAATGACCATAAACACAAAGACAAGATCACACTTTGATGTTCCGTGTTCCATTTCACGCTATGCAAAAAACTCAATGCAATAAAAGGCCCTAAATAATCTGGAAATTCATTATTGTGATTATAAAAAAAACACTGTCTGTTTATAAATTCAAGTCTCTCTCTCAAAAATCACTTACTCACCCATCAACTAAATTAAATACTGAATATACGACCTGTTTTTGTGATTATCATTTGAACTTGTTATCTCGTTTACAATAAATTTTTACCACTGATTACTCATTGCTTATATATTAAGTTATTTTAAGCCTGCCATAATGCTATGCATTCATAGTGGCTTGGGCATGCTGCATTTAAACTGTATTTCTTTTGTACTTCACTGTATCATGTTCACATTTAAATAAAAATAAAAATAAATAATATAAATAAAATTAACAACTTGACTTACACAGTTCATTGAACATCGGCAAAAATCTAAATTTTTCTGCTACTCTGAGCTCTATTTCAAGGTACTTTTCAACATAGATAAGCAATCAAAATCATGGCTTTTTCTTTATTAACATCTTCTTTCTATAAAGAGGACCAAAAAACGAGATTAGCAACCATAAAAAACCATGCGAAATATACCGCAAAAGGGCGGCTAATGTCGGCGAATGGTTTGAGAAGAGGGGAATTCCCTTAACCCTGAGAGGGGCGATGGCCCTCTCCGAAACACTAATTTCAGGGTCCGGCCAAAATTTAAAAAAAAAAAATTATTTTCTCTTATGAAAAGATAGAGAATCATTTTCCCGATCATAGAAGAACACCAAAAGTTGGAATGAAATTTGATAGAAAACTTACGGAATTATGCTCTCGGCAAAGTTAGCGGTCTCGGCGATGTTTACGCATCGCGCGATTTTGCCCACTTTGTGCACCATTTTTCGGCCAATTTTCACTGTACTAGTCGACAAAAAACATGAATATTCGCTAGTTAGAACTCCATTTTTTCTATCGAAATGAGTGCAAGAAGAATCACCCAATTTATAAATTCAAAAACTGTCAGTCATGGTCTGAATTTAGCATTTTGCCCAAATTTCCACAAATTTCAAAAGATGCCAATTTCCGAAATAGGGTCCAGAAATAAACCAAGAAAGACATTCTGGCCTTAAATGACATTTCCTCTAGTCATTAGTCACGTATCAGGGCACCTCTTATCATTCTTTTTGCTTTCCACTTTGAATTTTTATTCTCACAAAAAATATATTAAAGATTTACTGTTATGCAGCAATATGCATTAGTGTAAAAATATGGTTATAAATATTATTGGTTGCATGTGTTCTGAAAGAAATATTAGACTCACCAGTTGAAGTGTATTGCACGCTTGGCACGATTTGTTTACTGATGAAGTTTTGGTAAAAAATCGAAACATTTTCTGCCTACTTTGAGCTCAAATTTACAAGGCTACCCTTTCATTGTAAAACCAGTCAACAATCATCTCAATTTCTGTAATATGTCTTCATTCTATAAAATGAGACCAAGAAAACTAGAATACAACAATAAATACCATACGAAAATACACTGCAAAGTCGCTGATTTATTAAAAAAAAATGGTAAAAGTTTTTTTTTTCTCATTATGCACTGTGTGCTGCAGGATTTTTTTTAGACTGTGCACACTGACCACATAGACCCATTCTTTCATATGTAGGCCTACCAGCTTTCTCCCACTAGATTTGAGGCCGCTAGAATTTATGAGTACTAGTACGTCAAAAACCCCTACGCGTAAGACGTACTAGTACGACCAAAACCCTCAAAGGGTTAATTAATGTCCGTCTTTTCTATTTTTGTTGTACATTAAGAAGCATCTTTACATCATACATTGCCCAAGTTTCAATAAGACAGCCCAACAAACAACTGAGAGAAAAAAATATTTACCAAAAAATCATATATGGCAAGCCGAAGCCAGGTACTGGAAATAAGTCACTCTGTCTGACTTTTCTGGGCTATCCCAGGTTCTCTATACATACACTGCTATGTATGATAATCTATGTAACTGTATTTGTATATGCCTGAATAAACTTATTTACTTCTATTCTGTCGACTGAGTACAAGAAACCGCCCATTCAATTATTTCAACTACCCAATATAGTGGTCAGAAATTGGCAATTTGGCCAATCTCACACAAATTTCAACAGATGCCAATTTCAAAATAGGGTCCAGAATAAACAATGCAGACATTCCTGGCACTAAAATAACATTTTCTCTGTTCATTAGTCACGGCCACAGGCCCCTCATATATTACTCTTGCTTTCCATTTGGAAATTTTATTCACAAAAAATAGAAGATTTACTGTTATGCAGACTGCTGCATTATTGTAATAATTGTATAAATAATGTCAACCTATTCTTGACTCCATATTGGAGTTTGGACTGGCAGGTGGACAGGTATTGGACGGTGACGTCATTTGTTTACTCATGAGCTTCGTTAAAGAATAGAACATTTTCGATACTGTAAGCGCAATTTCAAGGTACTTTTCATCATGAAAGCAATCAATATCATATCTATTTCTGTAATATAACTTTCATTCTATAAATTGAGACCAAAAAAACGAGAATATAACCATAACAACCATACAAAAATATACCGCTAAGCGGCCGCTAATGGCTGAGAAGTGAACTCTGCTATTTATAGTCAGATTTCTTTCATTTTTGGTGTACGTTAAGAAGTATCTTTCCATCATACATTGCCCAAGTTTCAATAAGATAACCCAACAAACAACTGAGAAAATAACAATAATAATAATAATGATAATAATAATAATAATAATACAGTGGACCCTCAGCTAACGATGGCATCAGATAACGTTAACTCCAGCTAATGATACATTTTAATGCAAAAATTTTGCCTCAGCTAACGCTTAAAAACTCACCCAATATGATTCGTTCGAGACGCGTCAATGCGTGGCCTGAGCATGCCTCAGTTGTCCCGTGGGTGCAAGTGTTTACAAGCCAGCCAGTGCGGTCTCATCCACGCATACAATCAGAACATTTCAATTCAATTCAATTCAATTTAATTCAATTCAAAGTTTATTCTCTGTAAGGATTACAATGCTGAGTTTACAGAATTTGGTTATTATGTGGCTTACAAGTAGTAAAATAATAATTACAGAGTTTACCACTAGAACACCTAGCATGGTTAGGCATTTTGGGCAAAATTAGTTTAAAACTTAAATTTAGAATATTAAAAATTTATGGGGTTTAAGTTGGTTTTATGGCTAAGTGACTAAATTTCTTTTTTGTGAGTTTAGAAATTGTGAATGCTTTTTTTTTTTGGCACAATACTTTGGGGTTTCAGAAATTTGGAGTTTCACGGGCCCAAAACAAAATGACTAGTTAGGATTCATTTTTTTTAGATTGAAAATTGTTATTTCTGTTTATGGTCAAAGGGGGTGGAGGGGAGTGTAAGTGTGAACCCCCGGGTTTGGTATTGTTTTTAATTTTGTTGCGGGTTTTATCGGGAGTTTTAAGATTTTTTCAAATGGTTGTTTTGAAGGTAAATGAATGTGTCTGCAGTTTTCTAGAGTTTTCAGGTAGGGTGTTCCAGATTTTGGGGGAATTTAAATACATTGAATTTTTTAAAGGTTTAGTGGGACACGGGGAATGCCCTTAGAGATGTTTGTGTCTGGTTTTATGCCTGGGGTTTCTGTCAAGCAAATCAAAAATGCATTTTGGGTTTCAAGGTTTTTTTTGGGAAATTTTAAGGCCCGTAGAGTAAAATTGCCGTAGAAAGTGTGGTGTTGAACGGGGAGAAAGTTTAGATCTAGGGAAGAGTGGGGGGTTTGTGTTGCCAGGGATTGGATTTGTAAATTTTTTTACTGGGTTTTTTTTGTTGGGGTTTTTTTTTGGTTTTAGGGGTGTTGCTGCATTTGTTTCCCCAAGCAAAAAATTGCATGGGGTGGGGTTTGGGGATAAATAATGAGGGGTGGTTATAGTGTGAGAAGGGAAATTTTGCGGAAAGTGAAATCTATCTTGGAGGGGACCCCAACCCATTTGGGATATTTTTTTTGGTTAGGTGTTGGTTAGGGGTTTGCTGTAATTGGTTTGGGTTGTCGGGGGTTTTGGCCTGGGAAAATTTCCCCTCATTATGTTGGCAATTAGGTGTTGTCGATTTAAAATTTTTAATTTGCGCAACTCCTGCCCCTGTTTCCAAAATTTAATGTAGTACTTTTTTTTCAGGGTTAAGCTTTTAAGTTTATTGGTTGTCATCCAAGTCGAAAATTTTGATCGTCTCATTTAAAAGGGCCCTTTGGGGGTTTGGCAAGATTGGGGGGAGAGATGACATAACCCGGGTCGTGAAAAGGGAGTTTGGGGTTCAGGCTTTGGGTTTGTTTGGGATCATTGATGTATATTTTGGGGGGGGGGAAAGGGCCGGGGGGCCAAGGCACTTCCCTGTGGAACCCCAGTAAAAAAGTGGCCATGTTGTTGTTTGAGGGGTTTCTTAATGGTGACTTTACTGATACCTATTAGTAAGGTAAGATTTGAAATTTCCCAAGCGCAGGGCCCTCTTATACCTTAATGGCAAGTTTGTGGATTTGGTTTCCCGTGGTTACTGTGTCAAAAGCTTATGAAAGAGCAAAGTCCGAAAAATTTTTTCCCCATCAAATTTCAAACTTTTGGTGTCATTTTGAGGGGGAAAAAGATTCTCTTCTTTTAAATAAGAAATTTTTTTTTTTTTTTCAAAAAATTTTTAAAACCCTGAAAAAAAAGTTAGGAGGGGGGGCCCTCCCGCCCAAAAAGGGGTTTTAAACATCAAAAAAAATAAAAATTTTCTGTACTTTGAGCTCAATTTCAAGGGACCTTTGCACGTAAAACCAATCAAAATCTTCTTATTTTTTGAAAATTATATCTTCCATTCTATAAAATTGAGACCAAGAAAAATGACCTTTTAACCTTACCCCCTTAAAAATTTCCATAAAAAAATTTACAGTGCAAAGTCATTTTTTTTAAAACCAAAAAAACAGGGGTCGGTTTTTTTTTTATCTTTTTTGCATGTGTGCTGCAGGATCATTTTTATGTGACACCTGACTTTGAACCCCCTTGTTTTTTATAGACCTCCCAGCTTTCTTCCCCCAAGTTTTTAGGTGTTAAAATTTTTAAAAAGTTTAATTCGGGCCGCCCACTGGTTAATTCAAGCCCTTTACATTTTAAAAAACCAACCCGAAAAAATTTTAAGGGGGTTTTTCAAGACATTTTGGTGAATTTTTTGTGTACCCGAATGCCAGTAAAGTGTGAAAAGTGTATTTAGGTTACAGATACACGAAAGTATTTTTACGGGGCCCCCTTTAATGACTTTTAATCCATTCCAGGAGTTTGTCTCAAAACCGGTTTTTTGTCGTTATCCGTTTTTAATTTTCCCCATAAAGAAATAATGGAAAAAAAATTTAATCCTTCCGACACCCAAAAATATTAAAAAAAAATTTTTTTTTTACTTTGAAATTTTACTTTTCCCCTTTAAAAAGAAAACAATGAGACAGCAAAATAAAACATTAAAAATTAAATTTAAAAGACATTTTAACCTTTTGAAGGACATTTTTGATGGGGGTGATGGATGGGAGGAGGGCAGAAGGGGTGGAGTTTCAATTTTTTGGAAAGGGTTACCCCCCTTCCAAAAGGGACATTAGGTACCAAGTCCTTTTCGGGGTTTAAACCTTTCCCCTTTTTTTTTTTTAATGTCATAGGCCCAAGCTTGGGAGTCACGGACCCCTGTTGCCCCAAAAAAATCTGCCCAGAGAGTTTCTGTTTTGGTTTAGGGGTTTTTAAAGGGTTTTCTCTAAAATGGGACACAACATTGTCTTTGTAGATGTTGCCAGCAAAATTTGGGCAACAGCTGTGTCAGGGGGGATGTTCAACCCTAAAGGTTTGCACTTTAGTCCAATTTTTTACATAATTTCCTTAATTTTTTAAGAAAGCAATGTTTTTCCATTTTCTTTTCCCCCCCCTTGAAAAGGGAAATTCCTGGCTGTGGTCTTTTGTTGTTCCACCTCAAACCTTGCAGCTCTGTAGTGGTTAGCTCTTCATTTTTGTTTCCCCCAACCAAAATTTCCAAAATCCTCGCCCCCTACCCCCAAACCCCCCGGGGTTTCACCCTTTCCACAAAAGATTCCCCAAACTGGTAACCCAAAACCCCCAAAAATTTCCCCCTTTTACACAATCTGACCCCTATTTTTTCAAAGCCCTACAAGCAATTTCCCTTTCCCCAAACCTTACCCATAAAGGGTTTTTGCAACTGAGGATACTGAAGTGATCTTTTCAGAACCTCTTAGGGTCAATTTTGTTCTAGGGGCACTTTTAAAAACCCTTTTTTAAAAAACTGCTTTTTTTGGGGTACAAATTTTTTTTTAAAAATTTTAAAAGGAAACCCGTGGTCCATGAGCTTTGGGGAAGAGGAGAGGGGGTTTGGGGGTTAAAAAAAATTTAAAATTTGATGAAACTAAATCCCCCACAATTTTTCTCTTTTCCAAAATCTGGAGGATGGCAGGGGGCATTTTCCCCTTAACAGGAGGCACTGGGTGGCCCCTTTTTTTTTCCAGGAGGCCCTTTTTTTACACTGGGGCCCAAAAAAAGTCATAGGGAAACCAAAACGGGGAAAATTTTCCCCAGTGACCCAAACCTATCCCGTTTTCCCCACATTTAAAAAACAAAAAAAGAATCCCCTAGGAACACTGCAGAAGGCCCTTTGGACATACGGGAAAGGTTTTTTCAAAGGGCATCTTTCCCAAAGTACTCAAAAAATAAAATCCCCTTCCCCCAAAAACCCCCAAATTTCCCAAAACCCCCTCATATATTTTTTCCAGTTCTTCCCTTTAAAACTACCCAAAGTCCTAGCCTCTTCATCACTGGGAAGCTGTTCCCCGCATCTACAAACCCCTGTTTAGGAAAAACCAGTAATTACCTATGTCCCTTTTTAAATCTAAATTCATCCAACTTAAAAACCCTTTTTTCCTTGGGTTTTACCTGGTTGACACCCCCCCGTTACTTTATTAAAGTCTCCCGGGTTTTTGCCCGTCATCCACTTATACACTTCAATTTATATCTCCCCTCATTCTTTCGCCCCCCCCAGAGGGTGGAGATTTAAGGCTTTAAGGTCTTTTCTTTCGGGAGGTTCCTTACACGGGAAATCAATTTTTGTCATTTCTTTCTGTATTTTCTAAGAAAAAATAAGAAAAATTTAAAAAAGGAGGAAAACGCAGCAGGCCTGGTTGGGGCCCCCATACTAGGCAGGGGCCTTTACAATTTTTTCCCTTTAAAAAACATTGGGCCCCCCCTTTTTTAAAGCCAAACCCCAAAAAACCCAAACTCGTTTTGGGGAAGTCCCTCTCAAATCCAACCCCCCCCACTAAAGTACTTTTAAAAACCAAATTTTTTAAAAAAATACCCAAAGTCCTTTGCCTCAATAACCCCCGGGTAGGTTGACTGTTCCACCATCAAATTTCCCATTTCCCCAAAACCCAAAACTTTTCCCATGTCCCTTTTTAAATCTAAAAAATTAAAACAATTTAAAACCATTATGTGGGTTCTCTCTTTTAGAGTATCCCTCAAGCCTTTTTAAAATCCCCTTTATTAAAACCTATCTTCCAACTTTTAACCCAAAAATTCGATCAGGTCTCCCCTCATTCTTGGGCAACAAGTGAATTTTAAATTAAAAAGTCTTCAATCTTTCTTATAAAGGGAAAATTTCTAAAGTATGTATTTAAATTTTGTATTAACTGTGTTTTTTTCTAACGAATTTAAAGTCCTTTTTGTAATATGGGGGACCAGAAATTTAGCTGGGTTAAAATTTGGTGAGGGCCCACTTTAAGGGTGTTTTAAAGCTGCAGTATGAACCCCTGGACTTTTTTTGTTTGCTTACCCCTTTTTGATTTAAATCCCGTAATTTTTTGCCTTTTACGTAGCTTTGGGGAAAAGCGTCTTGGTTTAAGGTTTCTGCTTACCATAAACCCCCCAAATCCTTTTTTGCAATTTTGTATGACTAAGTTTCATTATTTTTCTTATAAGTGCTAGGGTTATGGACACTCCCGGCTTCAGAAAACCCTTTCATTTATCTTTCATTGAACTGATCTGCCCTTTTCTGCCGAGTAGGTTTGTCTAAATCCCCCTGAAAATTCCCCAAAAATCTAGTTTGAAACAATTATCCTACCTACTTCGTTGCATGGCGTTTTTTTCATATCATAGTAATTCCTTCTTTAAGGGTCATTGTTATAAATTTTAAACCAAAAAAACGGGCCCAAGACTGTTCCCCGTGGAACGCCACTTGTTTTCTGTCCAATCGGATTTAAACCCTTTATTGGGGGCACCCCTCTTTCTTCCTGTCTGTGGGGCCTGATTTGTTCCCCGAGGGGGCAAACCCTTTTCCCCCAAAAGCTTGACTGCCACTTTTCTTTAACAGTTTATGGTGCGGCTCTATTTAAAAGCCTTTTTAAAATCTAAGGGAAATTTAAAATCAAAATTTTTTATTGGGGGTTTAACAGCCTCCAAAAGCTTTTTACTGAAGAAAGTTAATAAATTAGTTAGACAAGCCCGGGCCCTCTTGTGAATCCATGCTGAGTATCCTTAATCAAGTTTATGCTTATCGAGATGGCTTCTTATAATCTCAGCTATAACTGACTCTATTTAATTTCCCTACAATTGAGGTCAGGCTTATTGGGCGGTAATTTGATGGTAAGACTTGTCCCCTGTTTTAAAAATAGGAATTAAATTAGCCATTTTCCACATATCAGACCACTACACCTGTTTAAAGGAAAAATTAAAAATATTAGTTAATGGTTCACAGACTTCCATTTTGCATTCCTTAAAAACCCCTTTGAAAAAACCTCATCAGGCCCCGGTGACTTATTTTGCTTCAGTCGGTCTATCTGTTCTAACCATTTCACTAGTGACTGTGATGTTACATAATTTATCTTCTTCTGATCCACTATAAAAATTAATTACCGGATTTATTAGTATCTTCCTGTGTAAAAACCGAGAGAAAATAATTATTTAAAATTGAGCACATTTCATTCTCTTTGTCAGTAAGATGCCCATAGTTATTTTTAAGGGGACCTATCTTATCTCTGCTTTTGTTCTTTAGACCCGGAAAAAACTTTTTGGGTTTTGTTTTAGAATCCCTAGCAACTTTAATTTCATAGTCCCTTTTAGCTTTTCTTATCCCCTTTTTAATGTCCCTCTTAATGTCATATACTGATTCATAAGATGACCCTCGCTTCTTTTGATACGCCTTTTAAATTCCTTTCTTATGCCCTAGTAGATTTTTTCAGCCTATTATTCATCCATTTTGGGTCATTTCTATTTCATCTAATTTCCTTATAAAGGGATAAACGTTCTTTGAGCAGCATGTATTGTGTTCAGAAAACTGTCATATTGATAGCTCTCTTTGTTACCCCAGTCAACAAGATGATAAGTGTTTCTAAGCCCATCGTAATCTGCTAAGCGAAAATCTGGGACTGTTACTGAGTTATCCCTACTATCATACTTCCATTCAATTCTAAATGTAATTTTATTTGTGGTTTGCTAGCACCCAGTTTTCCCCTGAAACTTCTAAAATTTTTTAACAAGGGATTCATTGTTTGCCAAAACTAAGTAAAGCAGGTTTTTTCCCCTTGTAGGTTTGTTACAAACTGTTTCCAAAAACAACTGAAAACCCCTTCAAAAAAATGTTTTGGATTCTAATTCCCAGTCAAGAAATTCCTTTCAATATGAAAAATTTTAAATTTCCCCTAAAATTACTACATTTTCGTGCCTTGGGCCCTAAAAATTTTCCCTCCCATAGTAGTCCCCCCTTTGGTTTCCCTATCAAAATTTTGGGGGACGGAAAATCACCCCAAAAATTTTAAATTTTTTCATGCCCCTCTGAAATTTTCTTTTCCAAACGGGACTCTGTATGTGTTATTTTCAGACAAATTACCCTTTTTTTTGCACTTTTTCAAGCGATCCGGACATAAAATGCCACCCACCCCCCTTCCCGACACTTCTATCACTTGGAAAAAATTTTTAAAACCCTGAATTTTGGACTTTCTGCAGGCTTGCCCCGATTTTTTGAATTAAACCTTTCCCCGTAAGGCAAATAAAAACCCTTTTTTACCTGCACTGCAATTTTGTCTAAAACTCGCCCCATCTTTTTCCCTAGCACTGCGACACCCACAAACAATTTAGGCTTGATGAACTTTTTTTTTTTTTTTTTTTGAAAAAATTTTTGGGAGTTTCAGATTTGATACACTTTGAAATACGCCGAAAGAAAGCGCTTTCAAGGCTGCTCTTTTCTTGCCGTCCCCGGGGCCCTATCCGAACTCCAGTGAGGGGCCAAATATCCCCAAAAGAAATGCTGCAAAAACATGCAATTTTAAACTATGTTACTTTAAAAAACTGACGGTGACGAACAACAAAATTGGCAAAATATGACAAGAGGGACCAGCATTCAAGCACCAGCCCTGCTGCCAGACGTAAACCGACACGAGATTTTTTCCCAAAAAATGAAATAATGACCTCCATTTTCAACTGCCCCCAGTGTTTAACGGGGAAAAAAATGGCAGAAATCCTGATCAAAAAAATTCCCCAAAGGAAATCCCAAGGTCGGTAGGATTTTTTTTCGTCAGTGCCAAACGGGGAAAAAGATTTGACCCTTTTAAAACCTGGGGCCCGGGGCATTCAAGAGCGGGTTTCTGCCGGGATTACAACTAGCGAAGTAAAAATTTCTCATTTTTATGAGTTCATCTGTTGACAGGCATCATTTCTGTCCCACCATCTTATCACCGGTACCAGTGCTAAAAAAGGGGAAAACAAAGGGGGACATCGCAAATCAACAGTAAAAAAACCCCAAAGGGTTTATGGGTGGGATATCCCTCAGTCCCAGTGGGGGAAAAGAAGTGAATATTTTAAACAGTCAAGGTTAATTTTTTAGTAGCTGACCTATATTCTGTTTGCCCAGTTACAGTTGAGAGAACATAGCAGAAAACCCAAAATTTTTAAATCAAATAAACTAAAGGGAAAAAGTCAGGTTGAAAGGTGGCTTTTATTTCCCCTCGTTTTTTTAAAATTTGGCCCCTTGATAACCCAAAACAGGTCAGGCAGTCAAACAACACCCCCCACAACCCCCGAAAAATGGAACTGAGGGGGTTTTGGGAAAGGAAAAAAAACCCCAATGGTTTTAAAACCTTTCCGTTCTCCCGGGAATGGAAAGGGTTGGGGAAGTTAATTGGGGAAGCCAGACTGTGAAAGTAAAGGGGGGGAAAGGGTAGTGTGTTTTAAAAGGGGTTAATTGTAAGGGTTTTGTGAAGTTAAAAAAAAAGGGTGAGCAGTGAAGGGGGTTTTTTTAAAAGGGGAAAAATTTTTTTACTGTAATTCAGGGGTTTGTTTGCTAAAGCAGATACAAAGTGTTAGGGACTGGAAAAGAGAAATAAATATTATTGTATATGAGAAAAAGGGAGCGGGGGAGGGGAAAATGGCAGGCATTGGGGGGGGTACAGGCTGCCATAATTTATTTAAAATTCTTCTTAAATTCCATGAAGAAAAAAATCAGTCATGGGGGTTGGAAAAGGTGAATGGAGGTAACGGGCCCCCCCTGGACTTTAAAAACCCCCAAAACCATTTTCCCAACCCAAACCGGGAAAATTTAAATGTCACTTCGCGCAAGGTATGGCCACGCTTTCCTAAAAAAAAACCCTTTTTTGGCCCCAAGTCAAAGTAGCGCTCTTAAGTGGTGTTTTTAAAAAATTTATCCGGACCTCAAACTATTGTGCAGGGGGAAAAAACAGAAGAAAAAAGACGGCAATAATGACGGTTTAGCAGCTAGGAATGATAACCTTAACTCCATAGGGAATGCTTACATAGGTCAATGTGGGGAAAATTAAAAACCGGGATTATCTCAAAAAATACCAAACAGGTGCATACACTGTACAAAAGGGTCGCAAAAAAAACGGGAAAAGGCCCCTTATGTAAAAGTGTAAGGGGTGGGTGATGATGGATGTATGTAAAATTTTTAGCAACGGTGCCAAAATTTATTTTGTGTGTAACAAATGAACTTTGGCCCCGTTCCCCTTTAGCAGGGATGACTTTGATTTACCAAATTTTAATACAAATGCCCATTGCCATATATTGATGTTTAAATGTTTGGGTTTTATGAAAACAGGCCTTTTTTATTATGTCAAGAAAGTTCATTTTCTTCCAAAATTGGCAGAGTTTGGGATTCTAGCTAACAAAAATAGGGCGGCAGTTTTAACCATCTCTGAATCGTGGTTGGTTTGTAGGGTAAATGCCCGCGAGGTTCAAAATAATTGGGTTAAAATTTATAAAACGCTTAGTTTAGGAACGGGAAAAGGGTGGTGGGTATGTGCCTACTTTAGAAAGACTTAGTTTAAAAACCCCGGGGGACCTGATTTAAATAAAAATAAACTGGAGATTCTAGGGTTTTAAAGTGCTGCTTCTAAGCCCAAAACCCCTCTTATTTGGAACTAGTTACCCCCCTCCTCCCGGACCAGTTTTTAAAGAAGATTTTTCCCAGAGTTTTGTCCGGGTTTTGGAAAACAATTGCGAGACAATAATACGGGGCGACTTAAAAATTTTCTGTTTTCGGGCAGAAAAAATAAGGGGGCTATGAAAAAGGTAATAAGCAAATTTGGATTAAATAGTTACACTAACTTATTAATACCCCAAACCCCGGGTCACACATTTTCTCGGGCCACCCAAAGGGCCCCCATACTTTGAAAACCCCCTTGAGAACTTTAGTCAGTCAGGGTCTTTTCCACGGGTTTAGTGATAATTTCATCATTTACTGCCCGGGAAAAAAATAACTAGGGAAAGGATAGGCCTACAAAGGAAAATTTAAAAATGGGGTTTAAAACTAGAACAAGTAAAGAAACATGGTAAATAGGCTACAAAATTTGTGACTGGAAAGAGATAAAAAAAGTTGCACGGAGGAAAACGATCCCTTTGGGAAAAATTTCCCAAAAACAATGTTCATTTCCATCCTTGATAATATTGCCCCATTTAAAAAGAGGTTGGGGTTTTTTAAACGAAAAACTGCCCCCGGGATGAATCGGGTTATTAGAAAATTTATGAAATTCAGGGGGCCAGTTTGCAAAAAAGTTTAAAAAGGGAAAACAGCAGGATTTTTGCAGCACTAAATAAATTTCCAAGGGTGAAGGAAAGATTACGGGAGACTTAAAAAAAGGGGGCAAAGGCAAAGCATTTATTGCTCAAAAATTTTGAAGATTTTAAAAGCATGGGCCCAGAAAGCTCTGGAACAACTAAAACATTTGGGGGGTTTGGGCCATAACCCAGTAGATAGGTTTTAACATAGTCCCTCATTTATCGTTTAATGAGGGTTTCCCACAAAACTTTCTAAGGTGGAAAATTGTTTTAGTTATATCCCACACTGTTGCTTTCAAAAATAGAAAGAAAATTCTCCAAAGCTGCATAAAATTTCCCTTTAAACACAGACTCTGATAAGTTTCAAACATACTATCCCAATAAAGGGGAAAACCCCAAACATTTTTTAACTAGTAAGTGTATTTCTTGACTTTATTAAAAAAGAACAAAGCGGGTTTTAAAACCCAACAAAAGAGCACAGGCCCTGATAAAATCCCGTCTAAGTTCCAAAAAAGATGGTGCTTCTGAACTGTCAATCCCTTTGCTCACTTTAAATAAAATCTATAAAACCCCACTAATACAGTCCCGGGGGGGTTAAAGGAAAGGCCAGAGTTACCCCCTATCTTAAAGGGAAAAAATTATTTGGTTGATGTAAGCAACATGGGGCTTTTTGTATATCGGGTATAATATCTAAAATTTAGGGAGGGGGTTGTATTCTCAGTGGGGTTAAAAGTCCCTTTTAATGACAACAAACATTCTCCATTGCTATCAATCGGGTTTTTGAAGTTTCCTACTAAACCGACACCCCCCCTTTTTAAATTGAGGGAAATTACCTGAGAAAAAATTTGTAAAAGGGGGAAATCCTCATGGGCATGGAAACCCTTTAAAAACCTGAAAAAGGCCTTGATACGGTCAACCCCCAATTTATTATGTAAAAAATTTTAAAAACTATCGAATGGGTTTCGGGTACATTTTTTAAGCCCTACCTTAGCAACAGGGGGAACAAATAGTCAAAATAAACCCAAAAACGGGAATCAGAACCCCTCCCGATAACATGTAGATTTCCCCCAAGGTAGTTTTTGGGGGTCCCTTATTTTTCTTTTGTTTTTGTCAATGTTTGGGCCTATCAGTTTTTCAAGTGCAAACCCCTATGTATGCAGTTGACGTCCCTCTGTTAGGGTCATTTAAAGACCCACAAGTTTGTTTAATGTTTTAACACGGGAAACTAAAAAGCCCTCCCCCAGAAAAAGGGTTTTAGAAAGAAAAACAAACTATCATTACCCTAGGGAAAACTGAACCCATTCTCTTTGGCACAAAAACATAAATGAGAAGGGTAAAAAATTTTTTGTTAAAATGTAAGGGGAACCCCATAAAATTTGGTTTCATCATTTAAAATTTTTGGGGAAACCCCCAAATATTTAGGGAACGGGTGAAAAGGGGAAAGCAAAATGCCAGACTGAATTTCCCTTTTATGGGACAACCCACGTGTCTATTTTAAATGAGGTCGCGGGAATCTTTTTGTTACCCCTTTTAAAATGCCATATGGATTACGCTTGCTCTTCTTGGTACTCTCCCTTTGGGCAAAAAAAACTGAAAGATAGACTGCAAATCACCCAAAAAACAAAATCGTTAAGATTCTTGGGGCTGGGCCCAAGAGAACAGTAGGCAGGATGAATTCCCAGCATTTGGAATGCTGAATGTTGAAGAAAGGGGAAAAACAACTGAAAGCTAAATATTTTTTTAAAAAAATTGCTCAAAAGGGCAATGCCCGAATTTCTTGCTGTCAATTTTGCAAGGCTGGGGAACCAAAGCAAATCTTAAAACTAGGGGAGGGGGGAAAAATTTGTAGTACCCACATTTCAGGGGCCCAGGCTTCAAAACCCCTTTTATTGACGCAAAAAAGGGAAAGGGAAACAGACTACCCGCACATGTAAAGCCGTCATAGCGTAAACCAGTTCAAGGGGATCCCCAAAAGGTGTTGATGAATGTAGCTACAGAAAGGGAGGGGAATGATTTTCTATTTTTTAGTTTAAATACTTTGAAAAATTTTACCTTTTTCCCTTGAAAATGACCCTGTATTGTAGTTTAGTTTTAAATGACCTTGGTGTGCAGTTAGTTTTTTTTAAGTTAAAAAGATGTTATCTTCATTTTTAGAACACTAAGAAAAATATTATAACCTTTTTTACTAAAATTAATAAGGTAAAGGACCCCAATGGAAAAAAGTCACTCTGTCGGGATTTTTTTTGGGTTATTTTTGGTTTCAAACAAATATGTGTATGTATGTTTAATTCTATGAAACTGTATTTGGTTTTAAACCTAAAATAAACTTACTTACTTACTTACTTACTTACACCCAGAAAAGGTTTTCCACTTTGCAGCCCCCAATGGGAAATTATTTAAAAAAAATGAGATTTTACCCTGTTTTTCATAGGCTTGTGCCCTGGGGGGGCCCTTTTTTCCTTCTGAGTAATGTAGGTCATTTTCTGGAAATTTTTTTCCCAAAACGGGGCCTTTTTTTCTTCCAATTAAAACCACTTTTTGGGGGTTTTAATCTTTAGCCTCTATGCCCCTTAAACCCTTTTAAACGGTCCAAACGTAGATCTACATTCCCCTACATGGTACCCCAAAAATATTTCAAAAAATTAAAAAAATCGTTTTTTTTTTTTTAATTAAAGGGGCAATTTTCTGTGTGGTATTAGCCCAAAAAAAAATTTAAAGCCCCAGTACTTACCGAGTTTTAAGACCCAAAAAGTTTTTTCGGGGATGCTCACTGATGGCAACACCCAGTCCTCCCACTTGCGGGGAGAAGTGTTACCGATTTCCCTTTTTTTCGTTTTTTTTTTAAATTTTCATATAATTTTTATATTTGTAATTAAAATTTTTTAAAATTTGTTCTTGTGTTTTCATAGAAATTTCTTTGTTCTGAAAATAATATCATTTATGAAATAGTACCCCAAATTAAAAACAATCACACTGACAGGGGGAACATTTTCCCCTCCCCTGGTCATTTACTATTGTCTGAAATATATATGAAGTTTTTAAAAGGTATAAACTCTTAAAGAAGGGGTGTTATGCCCAAGGGTCAGAATGTGCCCTTCGGGGGGGAACCTTGCCCTTTATTTGTTTTTACTCTTGCTTTAAAAACATGTTTTTGTTGTTTGTCTATCGGTTGTCTCCCTGTCTATTGCCCTTGGGCCCCCCTTTTCTGTTATCTTATGTTGTTTATCTTTTACATCTTTTATGTTTTTTATCAAACATCTCTCTATCTTCCATCTCCCCCTTGCTCTGCTTATCTGCTGTCCAGTTCAGTTATCTTTTTTGTCTCCCTGTGTGTGTTTTTCTTTCCATCTGCTTGTCTCTGCCTCAGGGAGCGGCTGGAAAACCCTGGGGGTTTTGTGGTTTATGTGCTGCCCCCTGATTGCTGGAAGTGACACCTTCTTTATTTTTTGTCATGTTTATTTATGTCTCAAATTTTTAAAAAACCACTGTAAAAAACACTTGGCCGGGAAATTTTTTGGGTTTTTCCTAGGTAATTTAATTATTTTTTAAAAACTTTTATTGAGGGGGACAGGGGGGAGAGACAGTTTTTCAAATAGACAGAAAGGACAGTTGACGGGATTTATAGACAGAATATAGACAGAGATATAGATAGATATATGGGACAGATGCAGACAGGGGCCACCCAAAAGCCAGCAAGAAAGCCAGCCAATTAATAAGAACTTTTGAAGAAGGAACATGCGGGAAGGCCTTTTTGGGCCCCTTGCAAGGCGGTCCAGGTCCCCCCAAACTTAGACCAATGACCCCCCTTTGTTAGGTCCCCACTAAAAAAGTAGGAGCACGCATCTAAACCCGTAGCACAAGTAGTCAGGCCCAACTCACACCACTCCACCCACCCCCCCCACCTCATGTATTTTTTAAAAACCTTTTTTTATTTTTCCTTTTAAAAAATGTTGGTACAGTCCCCCCTCACAAACCCGGCAATCAGTTTTTGGGTTCCTTCGTTATTTGGCACTAATTTTGGTATTTTTAATTTTTAAAATTTTTGGGGGTTTTCCCCCAACCCCAAACCTGCAGTTCTGTTTGGGGGCCCGGCTACTTTTTTGCATAAGTCTTAAAAAATTTTTTTTCTCCTTTTTTTGTTTAAACTTGCTTGCTTTTACCCCTAGCCATGGTTCCAATAAATAAAATAAATGTTCTCATTATGTAAAGACCTCCCACAGTCATTATACATTAAAGAAAAGGTGGTTTTAAAGGCCCTGTCGGTTGTAAATGAACTCAGTTTTAAGAAGGGGAGAATATGTTTTTATTATTATGCTTTATAAAACATCGGGTTTTATTTCCCAAAATCAAAAACGGGATCTAATTTTTGCCCAAAAGAAACAATTAAATAACATAAAAACATTTTAAATACCCCAGAATAAATAATTTTTGGCATAAAAAAAGCAGTTGGGCAGATTTTATAAAGGAGGTTTTGGGGGTAAACAAATCCCACTCTTTAAAAAAAAAAAAAAAAAAAAGGCACCTTACCGGGGACGGGAAACGATACAAAAAATACCTGCACATAAAAGAGAGAAGTTTTCGACGATGTTTCGCCCGACTTGGACCACTGAAAAAGTCACACTGACTTTGTCAATGGCCCAAAGGGGTGGGCCCGGGAAAGTCTTTGAAAGCTTCTCTCTTTTTAGTGCGGGTCTTTTGTGTATAAATCCATTCCCTATCCTTGTCTTTGGGGGCTTATATTAGAGAAAACGGGTTTTAAGCACGGGTTTTAATTTTGATATACCCCTCGTACCCCAAACAAAAACATAAAAAACAAAAAAGCATTCACATTTGCTAAACTCAAAAAATTTTTTAATTTAGTCATTTAAACCCTTTAATCCCAAACTTGCTCATAATTTTGAAATTTTTTTAAAATTAAAAATTTAAAAACTAAGTCTGCCCAAAAATTGCCTAGCCATGCTGGGTGTTCTAGGGGTTTTACATCTGTAATCATTATTTTACAAATTTGAAAAACCACCCCAATAAAAAATTTCTGTAACTCGCATTGTAACCCTTTTATAGAAAATTTAAACTTTAAATATAGATTATGAAAAATTGCAGCATATGGTAGAAAACCCTAAGATAATCCAAAAAAGTCAATTTGGCTTATTTCTTTTTTTAAACCGGGTTTGGGGTTTAAAACCATACATTTTTTTTTGGAAAAATTATTGGGTTTTCCCGGGCCGGGTAAAAAAATTATGCATGTTTCTTTACACCTGCTGTCTATGTTTACCCCTCAGGAAATGGGTTTCCTGGGGGTTAGTCAACTAGTGTGAGTGTTATCCTGGGACAAATTTACCTAATTTTCTTTAAATAATCAGCAAACAAGCGGCTTTTTATACAGTAGTATGTCACTTTATGTCAGCTAGGCAAAATTTTTTACCCTTTACATGTACGGTAGTAAATAAAGATATTCAGTGGGGCCCCCGCCCTAACGTTTGGGATCCCCATAGCGATTTTTTCCATTTTCGTTACTTTAATTGAAAAAATTTTGCCTTAAAATACCGCTTTTAAAAAACCCCCTTTCCCATTTTTTTTCCGAGACGGCTACATGTTCCCCGGTTTGGGATTGTTTACCCGCCGCCTCCGCGGTAACATCCAAGATACACTCGGAAATTTTTTTTGATTTTTACAGTAATTTTTGGGTGCTGTTTCTGGAAAAAAAAATGACCTGGGGCCCCCAAAAAAGCTTTTTAGTGCCAAAACCCGGGGGTAAAAAGGGTGAGAAAATTTTTTTTGGAAAATTAAAAAAAAAGGGTTTTTTAAAAGGGGTTTTGGGGGGTAACCCTGGAAGGGCCCTTTTCCGTTGTGGAAAACCCCTGTGCCTACTCAGAGAAAATTTTGGGAAAAAGTGTGCAAGTGGGTTTAACTGAAAAACCCTTTTTAGATTAAAAAACACCCCGAACAGCTTTTTGCAACCCTTTCTGGTGGGCTATTTTTAAAGCAATGTTGTGGCCCATTTTTTGACAAATCGTAAAGGAAAGGGGGGTTCAGAGCTCTATGGACAGATTTGTTGGGCGACTAGGTCCGTGACTCTCAAATGGTTTCCAGTGGCATTAAAAGAAGGGGGGAAGTAAAACCCCCGAAAAGGGACTTGCTACCTCAAGTCGTTTAAAGGGAAGGGGGATTTCCCCTTTTAAAAAAGTAAAAAGATAATGCCTCCCCCCTCCCTTTCCCTCAATTTTATAAACCCGAAACTTCAATTTTAAAATTTTAAATGTCATTTAATTTTTTGCTGCCCTTTTTTAGTTTGTGTGTATTAAAAAATTTAAAAATTTCATGTGGTAAAAAAAAAATTTTTTTCATACTTTTGGGCGTCTTTCAGGATTAATTTTATTTCCATTATTTTTTTATGGGGAAAATTCATTGCATTTTCGAAATTTTTTCGCATAAAAGATGAGCCCCCTTGCAGGAAATTTAAAACGTTAACCGGGGGGGCCACTGTATTATTATTATTTTTATTATTATTATTTTTATTTCCAAAGTTGTTTGCGGGTTATCTTATTTAAACTTGGACAATTTTTTGATGGAAAAAATACTTCTTCACGTGCACCAAAAAAAGAAAGAAAAACAGACCCAAAAAACAGCAGGGGTTCCCCTTTCAGATTAGCAGCCCCCTTAGCGGTTTTATTTTTGTAGGGTTTTTTATCGTTACATTCTCATTTTTTTGGTTCATTTGATAGAATTAAAAATATATTACAAAATAGATATGAAAATTTTTATTCTTTCATGAGTTTAAAATACCTTGGAAAATTTCGCTTTACAATAGGAAAATTTTCTTTCTTTAGCGAAACTCAAAAGTAAAAAATGACGTCACCCTCCAATTCCTGTCCGCCTTTCCGGGCTAAATTTCCGTACGGAGGGCAAGAAAGGGTTTTACTTTTTTATACAATTATTTTCAATTTAAAGCAGCAGTCTGATATCAGTAAATTTTCCCATTTTTTTGTGAAAATTTTAAAAATTTCCCAAAAAGGGAAACAAAGGTTTAAAATAAGAAGGGCCTGTGGCTGTGGGCCCAATTGAACAGAGGGAAAATTTTTATTTTTTGTGCCAAAGGGGGTCTGCACTGTTTATTTTGGATCCTTTTTTTAAACTGGCTTTTGTTAAAATTTTTGGGTGGGAAAATTGGGCCCAAAATTTCCAATTTTTTGACCAAAATTTTTTGGGTAGTTGAAAAAGTGAAGGGCGGTTTCTTGTTTCTCAGTTTTCAGACTAGAAGTAAATTAAATTTTTTTCAGGTTTTCACAAATACAGTTTCATTGATTTAAAACATAGCAGTGTTTGTTTTTGGGGAAACCCGGGAAACCCCGAAAAGTGAAAAAAAAGTTTACTTTTTTCCCGTACTTGGGTTGGGCTTGCCATATATGATTTTTGGTTTTTTATTTTTTTTCTCAGGTTTTTTTGTTGGGCTATCTTTATTAAAATTGGGCAATGTATGACTGAAAGATGCTTCTTAAGGCAACCAAAAAAAAAAAAGACGGACAAAAAATTGGGAGTTCATTTTTCAGCCTTTTGCTGCCTCTTTGCAGTATATTTTGTATGGTTTTTTTTAAAGTAGCAGAAAAGTTCGATTTTTGCCGATGTTCAATGAAACCCTTTCCAAAAACAAGTTGGTTAATTTTTTTAAGTGTATTTTCCAAAACCCAACCCCTTCTGTAATTTTGGCCAAAAATGTAATTTGGTACCTACAGGGCCCCAAAGATGCCCGGGTTTGTGAGGGAGGACGGGATTAATATAACATTTACATCCCTGAAAACCCCTGGTGTTTGCCCCGCTATTTTCTCCCCCCCCTGGTGCTCAAATGAAAATGGTGTCCCACAAAGGGACTAAAATGGTCCCCAAATTTTTTTTTATAGTGCAACACAGAGGGGGCACAGACCATTTTTCCTTTTTAGGGGACCCCAGGCCTAATTTCAAACCAAAATTTGGGGGAATGAAAAAAAAAACGTTGTTCTACGTTTTTGGGGCCAAAACCCCACGTGAACCCTACAGGTGGACCCCCCCCTAGCCGGGGGGGGTTAATCTGTTCCCGAGAGCTCAACCCTTAGGCGAATTTATCATTAGGCGAATTTTAATTTTCCCCTTTAAAAAATAATTTGGGAAAACAAATTAATTTCCTTCAAGAAACCCAAAAAATTTTGAAAAAAAAAAAAAATTTTTTCCACAGAAATATTATTTTTAAAACACACAAAAATGAAGAAGACATGCCCCAGTTACATGAACTTCTTTATTGAAGATTTTGGTGAGATTTTATGGGAAAGGGGGGGGGGAGAGTGTGGAAAGGTCTTGTGTTTAGAAAGGGGGGTCCCCTTCCAAATTTCAAATTGAGGTAGCAAGTCCTTTTCTGGGGTTATTTCCCTTTTAGGGTTTGGGAGTTGGAAAAAGTGGGGAAAAGGGGGGGAAAAAACCCGTCAAATACAAAAGGGAAAGGGGGGCATGCAAGAGAGCCCAGGTGCCCACAGAGGGAGAAAAAGTGCACAGAGGGGTGCGTTTGAAAAGGGGGGGTGGTGAAATAAATGAAGAAGGAACAGAAAACGAGACAGAAGGAAAAACAACCCCGAGGAGAAAAAGGAAAAAAAGGGAAGGGGAAAAGGGAGAAGGGAAAAAAAAAAAAAGAAAAAATGAAAGGGGTCAGGTTTTAAATCACGGGTGTTATTAAAAATTTTTGGGGCATTTTACAATGTAGTTGGGAGGAAACTTTTTACAGAGACGAAACCAGGGCTCGATTCTTTTCAAAAAAAGTTGGCATTTGAGAGGATTCAAATAGGGGAAGGGTTTAAGGTTTGGGAAGTTGGGAAGACGTTTTAGCGAAGGGGCCGTCAAAAGGATGGCTATGAAACTCTGACGTGACAGAAAAAAAAGCATTGTTAGTGTCGGCAAGGGCCCCACACTATTTTTGTGGGTCCCTAAGACTGTCAGAAAGAGATCGACCAGTTTTTTAAAAAATTTTTGAAGGGACAGGGGGGTTTTTTTGTTTTATGTTCCAGTCACGGGGTTTTTTGCCATTTTTTGTTATAAATTTGATTAGTCTGTTTCGACCCAAAAAAAATAAATTAAAAAAAGCACTTACAATTTAAAAATTTTCTAATTGGTCGAGTTGGAGCGTTCCAAAATCGGGTACCATGTACCTTCATATATTTCTGTAATTTAGGAATGGCCTTTTATCTTTTCAAGTCGGTGAAAAATGTTCAGGGTTTTAAAACCTCCCCATAAGGACCTCAAACAATGGATTTTTTAATTTCAGTAATACCCGCCTTCCTCAATTAACGACGGGGTTTCATTCCCAAGAAACCCCATCATTAAACGAATTTGTTGCTTAGTGAGGGCATTATTTAGGTAGTGAGTTTGTGGGCAACAATCTTTGATTTTTGTTTTTTTTTGTCACCCTTTTTACCTTTATAACATTTCCGGGGAAAATTTTTTTTAAAGTTTTATGAAATATTTTACTGCATACGAAAAAACAGAATAAGGGGGAAAAACAGCTCTAATATACATTATTTAGGCATTTAAAAACTTTACCCGGGGAGCCCGTCTAAGTCTGAGGCATCGGTTTAAAAGGTTTTGGGGCTAAGGAGGTGAGGTTAGTTTAAAAAATGATGGGGGAAATTGTAAATTTTTAAATGCTTTTTTTTTTAAGGTTAGGGAACATACCTGCAAATTTGGTGTGCAGCGCTATTTTTTTTAAATTTTTTAAATGGCAAATCAAAGATCTTTTTTTTATGCAGTGCCTTTTTTGTATAGGTAAAAATATATAGATTATTTTGGGCTCCATGGGTGTGTGCTCCCCAAGAAAAAACTGAAAAATTTGACTAAAAAATTACCCCAAAAAAAAAGATGGGGATTCCAACCCTTTACCAGGATCCTAGTTTTAAAATATAGGTGAAGATCAATTACAAATGAAATGTTAATGTGGCCCAAAAAAAGTAAAGCAGCTTCCCAAAAAACCCCTTTAAAAAATTTCTAACAAGTACTGTCCCGAATACCTTGTTTTCAAAATTTTTTCAAATTTAGAAGAATAGTTGCCCTTTTTACTAGGGGATGTGGGAAAATAATTTGGGGCAGGCCCTTTAACCACCTTTTATTACACAGGGTTTTAAAGGGTAGCCTGAATTTTCTTGCTCATGCAGAAGTCAGTTTTAGTATAAAATTAAGATTATTGTTTTGACGCTACTGACTGATCTTGGGCCTTTTAATTTTTGCCCTTTTTAAATTTTTTTAAAAGTTAAGTTTTGTCAAAAAAACAAAACTCTCTTAAAAAAGGGCATATTATAATGGTAGTGGGTTTGTGTCAAAAAATCTTTGTATTGTTTTAACTCTACTGGGGTCGGCAGGTTTCCCCCAGGGGGGTTGTTCTCAGGGTGGCCCAAATTTTTAAAAAAAAAAAAAATTTTTTTTATGAAAAGTTTAAACTTTTCCCCTTTATAATGACACCAAAAAGGATGAAATTTTATGGAAAACTTACGAAATTTTGCTCTCGCGAAAGTTAGTGGTCCCCCAAAAAGATGTTTAAAGCATCGGCGATTTTGCCCCCCTTTGAGCCCTATTTTTTAGCCAATTCAGTTTTACAGTCGACAAAAAACATTTTGCATTTCACTAGAACTCTATTTTTTTTTATCAAATGAGAAAAGAAAAAAAACCCTTTACCCATTTAAAAATATCCCAAAACAGTGGTCAAAAAATTTGAATTTTGCCCAAATTTTTCACAAAAAATTTAAAAGGGTGCCAATTTTTTTAAAAATAGGGGTCCGAATAAAAAAGAAAGACATTCCTGGCACTTTAAAAAACGTTCCCCTGTTCATTGTCATGTTCCCACGCCCCCCCTTACATTCTTTTTTCTTTTCCCCTTTTTAAATTTTTTTTTCAAAAAAAAATTTGAGGGTTTACTGTTATGCAGGGCTTCTGATTACTGTAGAAATGGTTTTAAATAATATAGGCACTTGGAAAAACATATTTTGGGCTTCCCGTTGGCATGTATTGGACACCTTTGGGATGATTTGGGTTTTAAATTGACTTAAGAAATCGTTTAAAGACCGATTTCAAAAAAAACCTTTCCCCCGGCCGGGATTGAACCCCCGGGATAGAGTCTCAAAAATCCGGCCCCTCGTGCTAGCCCCTAGGGCCGTAGCCACAATAAATTCATCCAATAGGTATATTTCTACACCATAGGAAAGTTTGAAAGGCAAAATCTGTGAAACCCCAAAAGCAAGTTTTTAAAAGACGAATCTCCAAACTAGGTGGGCCCTGCGAACTCTAGCTCAAGTCCCTTCACTGCCGTCAAAATGCTTAAGAAATCGTAAAGACCGATTGCAAATAAAAACCTAAACCCCGGGCCCGGGAAATTTAACCCCCGGGGCATTGGTCTCAAAAAACCAGCCCGTCGCGCTGCCCCTAACCAGCTAGCCACAATTAAAATTCATCCAATAGGTATATTTTTAACCATTGGAAAGTTAGCACAGGACCCCTGTGGGCCACAAAAAGCAAATTTTTACAGACGCGGGGGTGGAGTTTTTAGAAATCTATGAAACCCCCGGGTTCAAAACCCGGCGGGGGTATGGTTTATTTGCAATCGGGGTTTATTACGATTTTTAAGTATGTTTAAGGCAGTGAGGGGCTTGGGGCTAGGTTCGTCCGGCCCCCGTAGCTGGAGATTCGTTTTGTAAAAACTTGCTTTTGTGGTCACAGAGGTGCCTGTGTAAATTTTCCCTTTTGGTTTTAGAAAAAACCCAGTTGGATGAATTTATTGTGGGGGTGGGTTAGTGGCTAGCGGGCGGGTGGGTTTTGAGACTCTTGACCCCGGGTTTTAATCCGGCCGGGGGTTGGTTATTTGCAACGTGTCATTACGATTTCTTAAGTTTATGTTGACGGCAGGAAAGGGGCTTGAGTAAAAGTTGTTTACGGCCCCGCTAGCTGGGAAAATTCGTCTGTAAAAACTTGCCTTTTTGGTCACAGAGGGGCCCGGTTTTTTAACTTTCCTATGGTTTTTAGAATATACCCCAGTTTTAAGGGAAATTTTTTGTGGGGTAGCGGTCTAGTGGCCTAGCGCGAAAGGGGTGGAGTTTTTTAGACTCTAAAGACCGCGGGTTCAAACCGGGCCGGGGGGGATGGTTTTTTTTGCAAAACGTGGGCAAATTTCGATTTTTTTAAAGTCTGTTGACGGCAGTGAAAGGGGCTTGAGCTTTGAGTTCGTCCCGGCCCCGCTAGCTGGAGTTCGTCTGTAAAAAATTGCTTTTTTGGGTTTACAGAGGTTTCCTGTGCTAACTTTCCTATGGTGTAGAAAAAATTCCTAGTTGGATGAATCTTATTGGGCTAGTGGTCTAGTGGCTAGCGCGGGGCTGGAGTTTTGAGGGCTTTTTTGACCGCGGGGGTTTAATTTCCCGGCCCCGGGGGGAAAGGGTTTTTTGCAATCGTTTTTCTTTTCGATTTTTAAGTCATGTTTACGGGCAGTGAAGGGGGCTTGAGCTAGAGTTCGTCACGGCCCCCCCCCCCCCCCCTTAGCTGGGAGATTCGTTGTAAAAAATTGCAAATTTTTTGGTCCAGAGGTGCCTGGGCTAACTTTCCTATGGTGTAGAAAATTTTCCTGTTTGGGTATTAAATTTATTGTGGCTAAAAAAACCTTTGGGTTTGTGGTAGCACGACGGGGTGGAGTTTTGGCTTTATGAACCCCGGGGGTTTAATCCCCCCGGGGGGTATGGTTTTTTTGCAATTGTTTTCATTACGATTTCTTAAGTCATTTTTTTTTGAAAAAGGGGAGGAAGGGAAATTGAGCTAAGGGTTTGTCACGGCCCCCGCTAGCTGGGATTCGTCTGAAAAACTTGCTTTTTGGTCACGAGGTGGCCCGTGCTAACTTTCCTATGGTTTTTAGGGAAAATACCCGTTGGATGAAAACTTTTTGTGGCTAGCTGGTTAGTGGCTAGCGCGAAGGGGGTGGGAGTTTTTTAGGGCTCTATGGGCCCCGGGTTTTAATCCCCGGGGGGGGGTATGGGGTTTTTGATTTGTTTACTTTTTATTCTTTTGGGAAAAATCGACAATTTCTGCTTTGAGCTCAATTTTAGGGACTTTCATTGGAAATCAGTGGGGAAAACATCTCAATTTTGTAATATGTTTCCATTCTATAATATGAAGGGCCAAAGGAAAATAAAAAACAACAATATATTTCCCTACGAAAAAAAAGCAGTGCAAAAAATCGCTTGGGTTTTTAAACCAAAAACAGGTCAAAGTTTTTTTTTTTTTTAAATTTCGCACTGTGTTTTGCAGGATTTTTTTTATACTGTGCACACTAAAACCCCATGACCATTCTTTTTAATGTAGGCCCCCAGCTTTCTCTCCTAGATTTTAGGGGGCTAGAATTTATGCCCTACTGGGGGTCAAAAACCCATGCGCGTAAAAACCCTAATAGTTTTGGCCGAAACCCAAAAAGGGTTAATGTCACCTTTGCACCAATTTTTTAAAATTCCTGGTTTATTTTTAAAAAGTTTACCCCAGTAGCGTATTGCATACTTTTATTAAACAGAATAGGGAAATCAAATCTAATATACATTTAGGTAGGCACCCCTTTGGTCAGAATTCCCTTGTTTTGTCCCCGTTGTCGGTTAAAAAGAGCACGTCGCTAAGTGAGGGAAGGTTTTTTACTCTATCATTTTTAAATTTCATACAAATTATGAAAATCATGGAATTTTTTAATAATATTTTCATTTTGTGAAAGTATTTCCAAAAATCAGGAATGTTTTTGGGTTTTTGGTTTTGGTTTGTTATGGTCCCTACCAAAAATACTGGAGGGGAGAGTTTGGGGAGTGTAAAATTTAAAAACCCGATAAAAAGCAGGGGTTTCAGTTTTTGCTATTAAGGGAACAATGTTTCAACATCCGGGGTCCCAGACTATTCAACATCTTTCCAGGGTATCAGAAAAAACAGCTTTGAACCAAATTTTAGAAATCTTCGGGGGAAACTGGAATTGTTCTTCCCCCAGATGCCAGGGTAACCAGGCTGTGAGGGAAAATGTGGGGCCGTGGCCTCCAGCAGCAAAAGCAAGGTTTGAACCCGGGAAAAAAACCCGACGAGCCCCGGCCCCTGGCCCGGGGCCCAAAAGTTTGTGAAAAATCTCGAAACCCTTCAAAAGGTTTTTTCAATGATAAAGATATAGGGGAAATTTTGTACTTTAGCTTATGTTAGGGCTAGGTAATTTTTGGGTTTGGTTTTGGTTTTGACTACTTAATTTTGGTTAGGTTTTGTTTGATAGGCTAGTTAGGTTTAGGTTATGTTAGACTAGGGCAAGTTAGGTTAGGGTTTTGTTAGACAGGCTAAGTTAGGTTAGGTTATGGGTTTGACTAGGGTAAGTTAGGTTTTGGTTATGTTAGGGCTAGGCTAAGTTAGGTTAGGTTATGTTGACTAGGGTAAAAGGGTTTGGGTTAAAGGTTTTGGTTTGGATGGGCTAGGGGTTTAGGTTAGGTTATGTTTGACTAGGCTAATTTTGGGGTTTGGTTATGTTAGAAATAGGGGGTTTAAATTAGGTTAGGGTTTATGGGGTTTGGATTTTTTGGGCTAGGCTAAGTTAGGGGTTTGGTTATGTTTGACCCAGGGGTAAGTTAGGGTTTTTTTATGTTAGATGGCTAAGTTAGGTTAGGTTATGTTAGATAGGCTAAGTTAGGTTAGGTTAAGTTAACTAGGCTTAAATTAGGTAACACTTGGATATTAAGTAACTTAACCGAAAAAAAATGTTTCACTTCCCTTACACCCTCCAAAATTTCAATTTGCAAAGGAAAACATTTCTTGCTCCATAAGTTATTGGCTGTTGAATTAAAAAGTGTAAAATATTAACTAAATTACATTTAGAAGTTGTTAGTAAAATAACTATTTTCGTGCTAATGTTAAAATGAGTAATCAAATAATAATTATAATGTTAATAATATAATAATAAATAATAATAAATAATAATAATAATAATAAAAATAATAATAATAATAATAATAATAATAATAATAATATCTTTATTACTACAAGAACATGTATAAGGCATACAGGCCTAGCTGACATCAGTAACATACTACTATATAGAAAGCAGCTTGTTATACAGAGCATTTCAGGCGAATTAGGTCAGTTTTGTCCCAGGATGCGACCCACACCAGTCGACTAACACCCAGGTACCCATTTTACTGATGGGTGAACACAGACAACTGGTGTAAGGAAACATGTCCAATGTTTCCACCCCTTAGCTGGGAATCAAACCCGGACCCTCACTGTGTGAAGCGAGAGCTTTTGCTACCAGGCCACGGGGAACCGCTGAGGAAAATTATTCTTATATTGTTAATATGGTAGCAATATGGTACCATATTGTTAATATAGTAACCTAATATATTCAACTAATCTGAATTTCACTGTTACAATTAAAAATGTATCAAATGTATCTATGTGACTATGTAAATTATTAGTTACTATAATATAAATAAGTACCTGTTACTGTAAGCTGCTCCTCTCTTTAATATTAATGTAAATAACTCAGTTTACCTTAGGGTAAGATTTTGTTCAGATTTTTAAATCCGGAGCGTTAGCCACCAAAGATAACCCAAGAAAATCAGTGGCTCATCGAGGGACTGTCTGTCTTATTTCCATTGTGGTCCTCAATCTTGTCCCCCAGGATGCCACCCACACCAATCAAATAACACTCAGGTACCTACTTGCTAGGTGAACGAGACACCTGGTGTAAGGAAACAACCTTAAAGTTTCCACCTTGCCAGGTCATGGGTCTCCCTTATTACCAATATATCTTAGTTTATTGTAACTGATTTTGACACAGTTGAGTTAGTTGTTTTAAGGTTTAAATAATAAGATATTACAAGGATCACAATTAAGTCACTTCGAGTTTTTTGTATTACTCTGGTGGTTAATGTACATGTTACTGTGTATGATAATTTTTGTGTTACTCTGGTGGTTAATGTACATGTTACTGTGTATGATAATTTTTGTGTTACTCTGGTGGTTAATGTACATATTACTATGTATGATAATTTTTGTGTTACTCTGGTGGTTAATGTACATGTACTATGTATGGGTAATTTTTGTGTTACTCTGGTGGTTAATATACATGTTACTATGTATGATAATTTTTGTGTTACTCTGGTGGTTAATGTACATGTTACTATGTATGATAATTTTTGTGTTACTCTGGTGGTTAATGTACATGTTACTATGTATGATAATTTTTGTGTTACTCTGGTGGTTAATTACATGTTACTGTGTATGATAATTTTTGGTTACTCTGGTGGTTAATGTAATATTACTATGTATGATAATTTTTGTGTTACTCTGGTGGTTAATGTACATGTTACTATGTATGATAATTTTTGTGTTACTCTGGTGGTTAATATACATGTTACTATGTATGATAATTTTTGTGTTACTCTGGTGGTTAATGTACATGTTACTATGTATGATAATTTTTGTGTTACTCTGGTGGTTACTATGTATGACAATTTTTGTGTTACTCTGGTGGTTAATGTACATGTTACTATGTATGATAATTTTTGTGTTACTCTGGTGGTTAATGTACATGTTACTATGTATGATAATTTTTGTGTTACTCTGGTGGTTAATGTACATGTTACTGTGTATGATAATTTTTGTGTTACTCTGGTGGTTAATGTACATATTACTATGTATGATAATTTTTGTGTTACTCTGGTGGTTAATGTACATGTTACTATGTATGATAATTTTTGTGTTACTCTGGTGGTTAATATACATGTTACTATGTATGATAATTTTTGTGTTACTCTGGTGGTTAATATACATGTTACTATGTATGATAATTGTTTAAGTGTATTTATGTGTACTTGTAACCTAATAAACTTAGTAACTTATTGGGTTATTCTTGTTAAATAATTAACCTTGTATAATGAATGTTTCTGCCAACAATATTTTATTATTGTAACATAAACCTTAAAACTTACTAACTTAAACCTGCTGCTGCTGTCTCACCACCTAACACCTGTTGCTTCTGCCTCACCACCTAACACCTGCTGCTGCTGCCTCACCACCTAACACCTGCTGCTTCTGCCTCACCACCTAACACCTGCTGCTTCTGCCTCACCACCTAACACCTGCTGCTTCTGCCTCACCACCTAACACCTGCTGCTTCTGCCTCACCACCTAACACCTGCTGCTGCTGCCTCACCACCTAACACATGCTGATTCTGCCTCACCACCTAACACCTGCTTCTGCTGCCTCACCACCTAACACCTGCTGCTGCTGCCTCACCACCTAACACCTGCTGCTGCTGCCTCACCACCTAACACCTGCTACTGCTGCCTCACCACTTAACACCTGCTGCTGCCTGACCACCTATCACCTGCTGCTGCCTCACCACCTAACACCTGCTGCTGCCTCACCACCTAACACCTGCTGCTGCCTCACCACCTAACACCTGCTGCTGCTGCCTCACCACCTAACACCTGCTGCTGCTGCTGCCTCACAACCTAACAGCTGCTTCTGCTTCACTGCCTAACACCTGCTGCTGCCTGAGTACCTATCACCTGCTGCTGCCTCACCACCTAACACCTGCTGCTGCCTCACCACCTAACACCTGCTGCTGCTGCTGCTGCCTCACCACTTAACACCTGCTGCTGCCTCACCACCTAACACCTGCTGCTGCTGCCTCACCACCTAACACCTGCTGCTGCTGCCTCACCACCTAACACCTGCTGCTGCTGCTGCTTCACTGCCTAACACCTGCTGCTGCCTGACCACCTAACACCTGCTGCTGCCTGACCACCTAACACCTGCTGCTGCCTGACCACCTAACACCTGCTGCTGCCTGACCACCTAACACCTGCTGCTGCCTGAGTACTGAACACTTGCTGCTGTCTGAGAACCTAACACCTGCTCTTGCCAGAGAGCCTAACACCTGCTCCTGCCTGAGCACCTAACACCTGACACACTGAACACACGAGCACCTTAAACCTGACACACTCAACATCTGAGCACCTAACACCTGACACACTCAACACCTGAGCACCTAATATCTGACAGTAAATACATGAGCACCTTGCACACTCAACACCAGAACACCTAACACCTGACATACTCAACACCTGAGCACCTAACACCTGACACACTCAACACCTGAGCACCTAACAGTCAACACCTTAGCAGTTAACACAGTCAAGAGCAGAGCAGCTAACACAGTCAACACCTGAGCAGCTAACACAACCAACACCTGAGTACCTAGCACAGTCCACACCTGAGCAGCTAACAGAGTCAACACCCGAGCAGCTAACACCTCACACAGTCCACACATGAGCAGCTAACACCTCACACAGTCAACACCTGAGCAGCTAACACAGTCAACACCTGAGCAGCTAACACAGTCAACACCTGAGCAGCTAACACAGTCAACACCTGAGCAGCTAACACAGTCAACACCTGAGCAGCTAACACAGTCAACACCTGAGCAGCTAACACAGTGAACACCTGAGCAACTAACACAGTGAACACCTGAGCAGCTAACACAGTCAACACCTGAGCAGCTAACACAATCAACACCTGAGCAGCTAACACAGTCAGATCTGAGCAGCTAACACAGTCAACACCTGAGCAGCTAACACAGTCAACACCTGAGCACCTAACATAGTCAACACCTGAGCAGATAGCACAGTCAACAGCTGAGCAGGTAACACAGTCAAATGCTGAGCAGCTAACACAGTCAACACCTGAGAACCTAACACCTGACACAGTCAACACCTGAGCAGCTAATGCAGTCAACACCTGAGAAGATGAAGAATTGAGACACTTAATGCAACACATGGGAATCTTTATTGAAGAAATGTTTCGCCACACAGTGGCTTCATTAGGGGTTTACAGTTTGAATGGGTTTGAGAATTAGGCTCTAGAGCTGACTCAGTTTGTTCCTCATTGCTCTGAAGATTGTTTTGATATTTATATTCTTGGACAGTTCAGTAATCCATAGAGATACGTCTTCTCAGACAAACTCTTGCTTTCTACTTCCTTTACAGCCGGATTCAAAGGTCTTGTTGAATCTTGTACATTTTGTAGTTTGGGTTTACACAGTCTTGTTAAGACAAAGACGTAAATGTTAGTGAAGACTTAATTCCAGGAAGAAAAATTATCTTCCTTATTAATGTGATACTTCCATGATTTTGAACTAAATACACCTACCATCCGACTTTCGACCTGCTCGACTTAGGACCACTTGACTTACGACCGTGTTTTTTATGCCAAATTTCAGGGAAATAAACAACTATTTGTGTTGTACACAGTGTTTATCATAAACCTTACAGTATAAAATACAGTACTAACAGCATTAAAAGTAAAGTAAAACATGAAATACCAAATAAAACAATAAAATAAAATCATTGCAAAAATGTTTTGTTGATATTCAGTAGTAAAATTCGACTTACGACCATTTCGACTTACGACCGGTTTCTCGGAACCAAACTCAGTTGTAAGTCGGATGGTAGATGTATATATATTGTAAATTTATTGTACAAAGTATTAAGTTATAATATTAGGTACAGAGAGAAGATAAAGTATTGTATTTAAATACTTTAATAAATCTGAATATTATTCTATGGAGTTTCCCAGTTGAAATTATTTCCCCTAGACTCTAAAATACCTTTAACTAACTCTGATCCAAAATCTTGTTGCCTAAGAAGAAAATAGTAACAGATCACATTCTAAAGATCTTTATGACATTTCTTATTCACAAGAAATGGGGTACCTGTCCGGGATCTCTGTTGTTCAAAGACATTGATCAAAAGAACAAAATTAAAGCTATATACTAGAAATTTATCTTCAGTAAATTTCAAAATTTTGATCATGGAAGATCACATTAAACATTTATTTGAAGATTTAACATTATCAAAGCTGGACTCCTTGAAACTTCAAATGTGCTGGCAGATAGCCAGTAAACTGGGAGTACTAAACGATAGATATTACACAGCCAATACCGTAAGGGCAATAATTAGAAACAAATTGTTTCCGGGGGCTTCTGACGATCATGTAGAGGAAGATTCTGACTCTGAAAGTTTAGTTTCTCAAGTAAGCTACCAGTCGAGATTCGAAGAATTAGAAGAACAATTTCAAGGAGTTAACCTCAAAACTAAACCCGATTGATCAGGTCCCGCTTTGGCTTCTAGTAAAGTAGATGAAGTATTGCAGGGTGCAGCCGCTGTTCTGCATTCGCATGTTACTGAAGGAATTCCTATTAATGGTCAGTCTGTCACTCACCAGGGTGCAAGTCCAAAGGAATATCCACGTACCACCAGTTCAATTCCTTCCTTTTCGATACCATCGGGGCATATTTCTCAAAGTCAGTTTGAGAAATTAGAGAGGCTATTGATTTTACAGACTGCTCAAATTGAGGCTCAACATAAATTAAATGAAGAAGACTTCCAAAGGGAAATGCTCTGATATATAAGACAACAAGGTAATGTGAGTGAAAGATGTGCTGAATCCTCAAATGATGCTTTCAATATACAAAAAGCCGCATCTATGGTTCCAAGGTTTAATGACAGAGATTTAGATACTTATTTTGAAGTTTTTGAGAATCAGGCACGTGCTATGCGCTGGCCCCAACAACACTGGGCAACCTTATTACATACTTCGTTGTCTGGTAAAGCTCAAAGTTGTACGGCTACGTTACCTTTTGAGAATTATGTGAATTATGATTCCGTTAAGAAGGCTATCCTCGAGGCTTATGATTTCCTCCCAGTAAGTTATCAAAAAACCTTTAGAGCATTAAAACACCAGCCAACTCAGTCATATGTAGATTTTGCACGTGAAAAGAAAATCGCTTTTGAGAGATGGTGTAGAGCTTCTAACTGTAAATCTATGAAAAATCTTTACCAGTTGATCCTGCATGAGGATTTCTATAATAATTTTCCAGAAGACTTGCATAGACATTTGATTAGTTGCCCCATAGTAAATATACTAGAAACAACCTCACTCGCCGATAATTATGAAATTTTATTTTTTTATTATCACACTGGCCGATTCCCCCCAAGGCAGGTGGCCCGAAAAAGAAAAAACTTTCCCAACCATCATCACCCATCACTGTCTTGCCAGAAGGGTCTTTACACTACATTTTTTTAAACTGCACTTTAACACCCCTCCTTCAGAGTGCAGGCACTGTACTTCCCATCTCCAGGACTCAAGTCCGGCCTGCCGGTTTCCCTGAATCCCTTCATAAATGTTACTTTGCTCACACTCCAACAGCACGTCAATATTAAAAACCATTTGTCTCCATTCACTCCTATCAAACACGCTCACGCATCCCTGCTGGAAGTCCAAGCCCCTCGCACACAAAACCCCCTTTTACCCCCTCCCTCCAACCCTTCCAAAGGCCGACCCTACCCCGCCTTCCTTCCACTACAGACTGATACACTCTTGAAGTCATTCTGTTTCGCTCCTTTCTCTCTACATGTCCCGAACCACCTCAACAACCCTTCCCACCCCCTCTGGACAACAGTTTTGGTAATCCCGCACCTCCTCCTAACTTCCAAACTACGAATTCTCTGCATTATATTCACACCACACATTGCCCTCAGACATGACATCTCCACTGCCTCCAGCCTTCTCCTCGCTGCAACATTCATCACCCCCCTTCACACCCATATAAGAGCATTGGTAAAACATACTCTCATACATTCCCTCTTTGCCTCCAAGGACAAAGTTCTTTGTCTCCACAGACTCCTAAGTGCACCACTCACTCTTTTTCCCTCATCAATTCTATGATTAAACCTCATCTTTCATAGACCCATCCGCTGACACGTCCACTCCTAAATATCTGAATAGTTCACCTCCTCCATACTCTCTTTCCCCCCAATCTGATATTCAATCTTTCATCACCTAATCTTTTTGTTATCCTCATAACCTTACTCTTTCCTGTATTCACCTTCAATTTTCTTTTTTGCACACCCTACCAAATTCATCCACCAATCTCTGCAACTTCTCTTCAGAATCTCCCAAGAGCACAGTGTCATCAGCAAAGAGCAGCTGTGACACTCCCACTTTTTGTGTGATTCTTTATCTTTTAACTCCAGCCTCTTGCCAAGACCTCGCATTTACTTTTCTTACAACCCCATCTATAAATATATTAAACAACCACGGTGACATCACACATCCCTTTTCTAAGGCCTACTTTTACTGGGGAAAAAAATTTTCCCCCTTTCCTACATACTCTAACTTTAGCCTCACTATCCTCGTAAAAACTCTTCACTGCTTTCAGTAACCTACCTCCTAAAACCATACACTTGCAACATCTGCCACATTGCCCCCCTATCCACCCTGTCATACCCTTTTCCAAATCCATAAATGCCACAAAGACCTCTTTAGCCTTATCTAAATACTGTTCACTTATATGTTTCACTGTAAACACCTGGTCCACACACCCCCTACCTTTCCTAAAGCCTCCTTGTTCATCTGCTATCCTATTCTCCGTCTTACTCTTAATTCTTTCAATTATAACTCTACCATACACTTTACCAGGGACACTCAACAGACTTATCCCCCTATAATTTTTGCACTCTCTTTTATCCCCTTTTCCTTTATACAAAAGGAACTATGCCCTGCTCTCTGCCAATCCCTAGGTAAACCCTTTCCCTCTTCCATACATTTATTAAATAATTGCACCAACCACTCCAAAACATATCCCCACCTGCTTTTAACATTTCTATCTTTATCCCATCAATCCCGGGTGCCTTTCCCCCTTTCATTTTACCTACTGCCTCACGAACTTCCCCCACACCACAACTGGCTCTTCCTCACTCCTACAAGATGTTATTCCTCCTTGCCCTAAAACACGAATCACAGCTTCCCTATCTTCATCAACATTTAACAATTCCTCAAAATATCCCTCCATCTTCCCAATACCTCTAAATCTCCATTTAATAACTCTCCTCTCCTATTTTTAACTGACAAATCCATTTTTTCTCTAGGCTTTCTTAACTTGTTAATCTCACTCCAAAACTTTTTTTATTTTCAACAAAATTTTTTTGATAACATCTCACCACTCTCTCATTTGCTCTCTTTTTTACATTGCTTCACCACTCTCTTAACTTCTCTCTTTTTCCCCCATAAAACTCTTCCCTCCTTGCAAACACTTCTACTTTGTAAAAACTTCTCATATGCTAACTTTTTCTCCCTTTACTACTCTCTTTACATCATCATTCCACCAATCGCTCCTCTTCCCTCCTGCAACCCCACTTTCCTGTAACCACAAACTTCTGCTAAACACTCTAACACTACATTTTTAAACCTACCCCATATCTTCGACCCCCATTGCCTATGCTCTCATTAGCCCATTATCCCCCAAATATTTTTTATTCTTACCCTAACTGCCCCTCTTTAGTTTATAAACCTTCCCCTCTCTCTTCCCTGATGTTCTTTTCCCTTGTACCCCATCTCCTTTTACTCTCAGGTAGCAAAAACTAAAATGATCTGTAATCTGGGGCCCTCATAAACATTACACCTAAATCTACTAAACGTTTTTTTTATCTACCAATACATAATCCAACAAACTCTGTCATTTCCCCCAAATCATATCGTGTATCTTATTTATCCCTTTTTCTTAAATATGTATTCCCTTTAAAACAAAACCCCTTCTATAAAAAGTTCAATAAAAGGGGCTCCTTATCATTTACAACCCCCCCCCAAACTTCCTACCAAAAACCCTTAAAATTTCCCTACTTTAGCATTCAAGCCCCTACCACAATTACTCTCTCATTGGTTAAAAGGCTCCTAAAATTTCATTTAACACTCCCAAAATCTCTCCTCTCCTCTGCATTCCTCTCTTCTCCAGGTGCTTTACACGCTTATTATGACCCACTTCTCGCATCCAACCTTTACTTAATCCAATATTCTTGAATTTACACATTCAAATTCTCTTTTCCTCCTTCCAAAACTGATCATTTAACATTACTTTGCTACTCCTTCCTTTGCTCTAACCTCTTCAGATACTCCAGATTTAATCCCATTTATTTCCCCCCACTGAAACTCCCCTACCCCCTTCACTTTTTTTCGCTTGGGGCCGGGACATCCAACTTTTTTCATTCATAACATCAGCAATCATCTGTTTCTTGTCATCCAGCAAACTACATCCACGCACATTTAAGCAACCCAGTTTTATAAAGTTTTTCTTCTTCTCTTTTTTAGTAAATGTAACAGGAGAAGGGTTACTAGCCCTTTTGCCCCCGGCATTTTAGTCGCCTCATACGACACGCATGGCTTACGGAGGAAAGATTTTTTTCCCCACTCCCCAGGGACAATAGAAGAAATAAAAAAAAAGAACAAGAGCTATTTAGAAAAAGGAGAAAAACCTAGATGTAGTATAATATATATGCATTGCTGTCTGTGAAGTGGGGACCAAGTGTAAGTGGGAAATAGAAAAGATATCCCTGTTATCTTAGCGTGTTTATGAGACAGAAAAAGAAACCAGCAATCCTACCATCATGCAAAACAGTTACAGGTTTTTGTTTCACAGTCATCTGGCAGGACGGTAGTACTTCCCTGGGTGGTTGCTGTCTACCAACCTACTACCTACAATTATGAAATATCTCAACAATTGATTGGCGAAAGAAAAAGTAAGGAAACAGTGACTAAATATGTCCCTAAGAAAGGACGATCTAATCTTACAGAGATACGTCGCATACAGAATCCTTGCTCGACCTCCTATTTTGCCTCCACACCCATTAATGATAAATTTAGATCTAACTCTAGGAAAAGTTCAAAACCACTAAGGCATAACAGTGAATTGAACTGCACTTACTGTAATAAAAAAGGGCATTTAAGGAAACACTGTTATTGGCTAGAGAGGGATACCAGGAACGAGCGACTTCATTTCCCAACTCAGGTAATATCTTCATTGACAACTCAAAAGAAACGAACCCTAGTACTGAACAAGTTCGCAAGAGCGAATCAGAAATTTCCATTCTAGATGACTCAATAAGAGAGCTATTTCAGAACAAGATATTCGCTCGGCTATGAGTCCCTACTTTGCTAAAGTGAAAGTTGGGATAGACGAGGCTCAATTAGTTGAAGTTTAATTCCTTCCAGATAACTGGAAGTTATTTAACCTTTTTGAAGCAGGCATACTTTCCCGTAATGATATGACTCACACCAACTAGATGTGTTATTAAAAGCCTATGGGGGTGCCATTATAAGATTTGCCCTTCACAGGATTAAAATCCAAAACACCAACCTAAAACTTGCTTTGTGTCGTAGGTATATCCAGTGAAACTTTTCCTATTCAGGGCGTTGATTTTACTTATAGGCAATGATCTAGACTATCCGGGTATAAGCCGAGAGCCTCTATTTATTGATAATTCTACTGACTTTAAAACTTGCCATAGAACCAAAAAGAGGCTCCTAACCTTATTTCCTCTCAATGTTATAACTAGAGCAAGTCTAGAGCGCCTCAAATCCTTTGTCAACTAAAAGCCTAAGTGAAGGCTAGGATTTAGGTCTTGGTTTATTGCTCAGGGCCGACCCTTACAACCCGGATCTTCAAATCTGAAATATTCTATGATAGCCCTTTTCAAGATTCTGATATTAAAATGCTATCAAAGAAGATTTAAAAAGGGGATCATTTCCTTGATCCATCCCTATAGAAATTACAAGAGATAGCTATAACAAAAAGACAACACCCAAGACCTGACAATTGTTAATCTTTGCAAATTTGGTATATTAATGAGAAAGGAAAAGTCTCTTTTGTCTTCCAACGATCATCTGTCTACCAGCAAACATCTAGTTGTGCTACCTTACACCTTTAGAGAACTAGCTATTAGTTTTGCCCACCATAGTCCCATGGGAGGACATTTGGGAGTAAAGAAAATGCTGGGCAAAACAGCAAAGCATTTTCATTGGCCCAGAATGAAGGAGACTGTGGAAAAGCTTCTAAAAGTTGTCAGTCTGCCAAGTGACCGGCAAACCTTTGCACACACCTCCACCAGTTCACCTAATTCCGATTCATGTCAGTGGTGAGCCCTTCTCACGCCTGATATTTGTGTTGGTCCGTTACCCAGGACTAAACAAGGGAATCAATATCTGTTTGCAATTATGGATGTCTTACTCGATACCAGAAGCTATCCCCTTTGAGAAAAATTAAATTCTCACATCATTGTTCGAGTTTTGCAAAAAATTTTCTCCAGGGGGGATTCCCCGAATAATTCAATCCGATCAAGGCCTCAAATTTTACCTCAAGATGTTTCGTGATGCCTTATCTCGCCTCAGAATTAAGTTTGTATTTCTATGCATACACCCTCATCACAAGGAGCTCTCAAACGATTTCATCAAGCATTAAAATCAATGTTGAGAGCGTATTGCGAGCAGTTTTCCCGAGATTGGGATGAGGGAATATCATTTCTCTTGTTCGCCTTAAGGGAAAGCGAACAAGATAGCACTGGGTTAAGTCCATTTGAATTAATTTATGAACACCAAGCATGAGGTCCCCTCGCCGTACTAAAAGATTCATGGACGGGAAAATCAAAACCCTCGCTTAAAACAAAAAAAACTCAAACTCAATGCAAAAGCATTTTTTCACATCTGAGGGAATTAGCCTCAAAAAACTTAGCTAAGGCCCAATCCTAGATGAAGCATTGTTATGACAAACACACACACTCTTGCTCCTTTAAATCAGGTGACAGGGTGATGACACAGAAATTTTTACCTGGACACGCTCTGCAACCTAGATACAAAGGTCCTTTGGAAGTGATTGAGCGGCTCAATGAGGTAAATTATGTACTACGAACTCCAGGAAAGAGAAAAACAAAACGTACTTATCACATAAACCAACTTAAGGCTTACCACCCTAGTCTTGTACCAATTACGACAGTTCTTCCTTTACCTGAAACTGAAAATGTACATCTGCCCAGCATCTCTAAAGTGACAGAAGTACATTTAAAAAATTCAGACATTGCAATCTCTTGATACCTTTCTTATGGACCTTGATTTGGAAAAAGCAAAAGAAATCAAAGACTTGATGTTACGTTATGAGGGTTTTATTCGATGATTTTCCCCAGGTGTTGCACATTGGGAATTCACGACACAGATGTACAAGGAGCTAAGCCTTGCAAACAGTCACCTTATAGGGCAAGTCCACTCAAACAAGAAGCATTAAACAAAGAAGTAGAATTTTGTTGTCCCCTGGACTCATAAATGGAGTAAAAGTCCGGGGCCTCACCCTGTATATTTGTTCCCAAGCCTGAAGGAACTTCCTAGAATTGCACTGATTATCGTAAGGTTAATGCCCCTCACGGTACCCGGATGGTTTCCCAAATGCCCCGTATTGATAATCTAATAGATAGAGTATCAGAGCCACCTATGTTACCCCCGCTGGATTTATTAAGGGGGTATTACCAAGTGCCGCTTCCCCGCGAGCCCAAGAAATATCCGCATTTTCTATACAAAGGGGATTATTCAATTATCACATAATGCCCTTCGGGTTGTGTAATTGGCCTTTTACCTTTCAGCGCCTGATGAACCTACTGACCAATGATTTAAAAAGGAGTTTGGATGCATATCTAGATTATCTTGTTATATATAGCAATGAGTGGGAGCAACATTTAATTCGCCTGGAAACCTTATTTAAGAAGTTAGAAAAGTACAACTTCACCATAAATTTAGCCAAGTGTCAGTTTGGACAAGCCAAGATTAAATACCTCAGTTTTTTTTTTAGGGCCCGGGGGGAGGGACACCCTGTTGATGTAAAAGTTAGGGCCATTGCCGAGTTTCCCATCCCTCAAGATAGAAAGTCTGTACAGAGGTTCCTTGGAATGACTAGTTATTATCGACGTTTCTGTCCTAATTTTTCTCAGGTTGCGTCTCCTCTTACTGAGTTGACCAGTAGTAAGACGAAGTTTCGCAGGTCAAAAGATTGTGAGATAGCTTTTAATCAGTTGAAGCTGTTGCTTTCTTCGTCACCCGTATTGAAAAGTCCTGACTTTAATCAACCCTTCTATTTACACATTGATGCCAGCGGTTATGCTGTGGGGGCGGTGTTACTTCAGAAATCCCACTCTACTGATATTTTGCATCCTATATCTTATTTTTCTTCAAAGTTGAAATGTCACCAAAAGAATTACGCCACTGTAGAGAAAGAAGATCTTGCCCTAGTAATATCTTTGGAACATTTTGACGTTTATCTGGGAACCTCCCCCCATAAAATTATGGTATTTTCCAATCACAACCCGTTAATTTATATTAATTCTATGAAATCAAAGAACACCCGGATCCTCAGGTGGGCTTTGAGGATCCAACCTTATGTGATTAGTATTCAACACTTAAGTGGAACTCTTAACATAATTGCTGACGCCCTTTCTCGCCCCTAAAAAAAAACAAATACTTTAAAATTTAAAGTTAAGAGATGAGTACTCTTAGAGCCTAATTTACAGTGGACCCCCGGTTTACGATCAGCTCCCAATGCGACCAATTATCTAAGTGTATTTATGTAAGTGCCTTTGTATGTGCACATTTGGGGGTCTGAAATGGACTAATCTAATTCACAATATTCCTTATGGGAACAAATTCGGTCAGTACTGGCACCTGAACATACTTCTGGAATGAAATAATATCATAAACTGGGGGTCCACTGCATATATATATATACACGTATATATATATTTAAAATATAAAATATATTTTATAATATATATATATATATATATATATATATAAATATATATATATATATATATATTATATATTGTTAATGATTTTCTTTTATATTGACAGTATGATTATGAAAACTGTTTCGTTCATGGGACGAAGTATTAAGTCCACATGGATGACACTAACAGTCATATGTCTGAGGCTCCTATTCTCGAATTGTGATGGATGCCACTCCAGATAGTTCTTCCGGCCACTGTTCCAGAAGCTCACCCTCTGGCAAATAACCGTGCTGATCGAGTTCTTTCATCTCCATTCTTCCGTCGTCCTACATGCCTTATTTACCAAGAGCACGCTTACTATAAAGAAGATATTACCGAGGACACTTGCAAACTCCCTACTGTGTCCTATTGTCATACGGAGGGGGTGTTATATCTTGGAGATTGGTCATCCTGTGATATTTAACTATTGTAAGAGAATATGATCATCACTTAATATTATAGCGTGAAAGTCCCCGTTTATAGCTAAAATAGAGACTTTCGGCGTTATATTATTATCTGTTAATATATAAAAAATACCATGGTATTATCACTATTATTTATTATTATTATTATTATTATTATTATTATTATTATTATTATTATTATTATTATTATTAGGTAGGATTTCTTATGTATATATAGAGCATACAAGTTGCGGAACCATCCGGTAAATTGTTCAATTGTTTATGTCCGGCTGACTGACGTTTGGGTCAGTTGATCCAACCTGATGACGGGTCAACAGATTGGCAGGTAGTCAGTCCGATCCTTGTTCTAGCCTTGACAACTGATCGTATATTGGCTCTCCCTTAAGGGTGTACAGTTTGAATGGGTTTGAGAATTAGGCTCTGGAGCTGACTCAGTTTGTTCCTCATTGCTCTGAAGATTGTTTTGATATTTATATTCTTGGACAGTTCAGTAATCCATAGAGATACGTCTTCTCAGACAAACTCTTGCTTTCTACTTCCTTTACGGCCGGATTCAAAGGTCTTGTTGAATCTTGTACATTTTGTAGTTTGAGTTTACACAGTCTTGTTAAGACAAAGACGTAAATGTTAGTGAAGACTTAATTCCAGGAAGAAAAATTAATCTTCCTTATTAATTTTACTTCCATGATTTGAACTAAATAAATATTGGAAATTTATTTTCCAAATATTAAGGATAATATTTTTGGTACAGAGAGAAATTTAAAGTAATTTAAAACTTTTTAAAG
>NC_069457.1:19944645-19983489 GCF_026875155.1 Cherax quadricarinatus
AAAGGAAGGAATTGAACTGGTGGTACGTGGATTTTCCCTTTTGGGACTTGCACCCTGGTGAGTGACAGACTGCCCATTAATGGGAATTCCTTCAGTAACACGCGAATGCAGAACAGCGGCTGCACCCTGCAATACTTCATCTACTTTACTAGAAGCCAAAGCGGGACCTGATCTATCGGGTTCATTTGAGATTAACTCCTTGAAATTGTTCTTCTAATTCTTCAGAATCTCGACTGGTAGCTTACTTGAGAAACTAAACTTCAGAGTCAGAATCTTCCGCTACATGATCGTCAGAGGCCCCCGGAAACAATTGTTTCTAATTATTCCCCCTTACGGTTTTGGGCTGTGTAATACTACGTATGGTACTCCCAATTTACTGGCTATCTGCCAGCACATTTGAAGTTTCAAGGGAGTCCAGCTTTGATAATGTTAAATCTTCAAATAAATGTTTAATGTGATCTTCCATGATAAAAAATTTTTTGAAATTTACTGAAGATAAATTCTAGTATATAGCTTTAATTTTTGTTCTTTTGATCAATGTCTTTGAACAACAGAGACCCCAGACAGGTACCCCATTTCTTGTGAATAAAAAATGTTATAAAGAATTCAGAATGTGATCTGTTACTATTTTTCTTCTTAGGCAACAAGATTTTGGATCAGAGTTAGTTAAAGTATTTTAGAGTCTAGGGGAAAAATTTCAACTGGGAAACTCCATAGAATAATATTCAAATTCAAATTAAAATAAATTTTAAAAACAATACTTTATCTTCTCCCCTGTACCTAAATTATAACTTAATACTTTGTACAATAATTTACAATATATATACGTCTACCATCTGACTTACGACTGAGTTTGGTTCCCAGAAACCGGTCCCTAAGTCGAAAGGTTGTAAGTCGAATTATACTACTGAATATCAAAAAAACATTTTTGTAAAAGATTTTTATTTTATTGTTTATTTGGTATTTCATGTTTTACTTTACTTTTAATGCTGTTAGTACTGTATTTTATACAGTAAGGTTTATATAAACACTGTGCACAACACAAATAGTTGTTTATTTCCCTGAAATTTTGGCATAAAAAACACGGGGCGTAAGTCAAGTGGTCCTAAGTCGAGCAGGTCGAAGTCGGATGGTAGGTGTGCTAAGTTCAAAATCATGGAAAATATCACATTAATAAGGAAGATTAATTTTTTTCTTGTAATTAAGTCTTCATTAACATTTACGGTCTTTGTCTTAACAAGACTGTTTTAAACTCAAACTACAAAATGTACAAGATTCAACAAGACCTTTGAATCCAGCCGTAAAGGAATAGAAAGCAAGAGTTTGTCTGAGAAGACTATCTCTATGGATTACTGAACTGTCCAACAATATAAATATCAAACAATCTTCAGAGCAATGGGGAACAAACTGAGTCAGCTCTAGAGCCTAATTCTCAAACCCATTCAAACTGAAAAAACCCTAAGAGAGAACCAATATACGATCAGTTGTCAAGGCTAGAACAGGGAGTGGACTGACAACCTGCCAGTCTGTTTACCCGTCGTCAGGTTGGATCACCTGACCCAGACGTCAGTCAGCCGGACATAAACAATTGAACAATTTACTGGATGGTTCCGAGACTTGTATGCTCTGTATACATAAGAAATCCTACGAAACAACAATAATAATAATAATAATTAAATAATATTGATATACCATGGTACTTTTTATATATTTTTTTTTTTATCACACTGGCCGATTCCCGCCAAGGCAGGGTGGCCCGAAAAAGAAAAACTTTCACCTCCATTCACTCCATCACTGTCTTGCCAGAAGGGTGCTTTACACTACAGTTTTTAAACTGCAACATTAACACCCCTCCTTCAGAGTGCAGGCACTGTACTTCCCATCTCCAGGATCAAGTCCGGCCTGCCGTTTCCCTGAATCCCTACTAAATGTTACTTTGCTCACACTCCAACAGCACATCAAGTAATAAAAACCATTTGTCTCCATTCACTCCTATCAAACACGCTCACGCATGCCGCTGGAAGTCCAAGCCCCTCGCCACAAAACCTCCTTTAAACCCCCTTTCCCCCCAACCTTTCCTAGGCTGAACCCCTATCCCGCCTTCCTTCCACTACAGACTGATACACTCTTGAAGTCCACTGTTTCGCTCCATTCTCTCTACATGTCCGAACCACCTCAACAACCCTTCCTCAGCCCTCTGGACAACAGTTTTGGTAATCCCACACCTCCTCCCAACTTCCCAAAATACGAATTCTCTGCATTATATTCACACCACACATTGCCCTCAGACATGACATCTCCACTGCCTCCAGCCTTCTCCTCGCTGCAACATTCATCACCCACGCTTCACACCCATATAAGAGCATTGGTAAAACTATACTCTCATACATTCCCCTCTTTGCCTCCAAGGACAAAGTTCTTTGTCTCCACAGACTCCTAAGTGCACCACTCACCCTTTTCCCCTCATCAATTCTATGATACACCTCATCTTTCATAGACCCATCCACTGACACGTCCACTACTTTTTATATATTAACAGATAATAATATAACGCCAAAAGTCTCTATTTTAGCTATAAATGGTTATTTTCGCGCTATATTTTTAAGTGATGATCATATTCTCTTACAATAGTTAAATATCACAGGATGACCAATCTCCAAGACATAACAGTTAGCTGCTCATATGTTGACTGTGTTAGCTGCTCAGGTGTTGAGTGTGTGAGGTGTTAGCTGCTCAGGTGTTGACTGTGTTAGCCACTCCGCTGTTGACTGTGTTAGCTGCTCAGGTGTTGACTGTTTTAGGTGCTCATGTGTTGACTATGTTAGCTGCTCAGGTGTTCACTGTGTTAGGTGCTCAGGTGTTGACTGTTTTAGGTGCTCAGGTGTTGACTATGTTAGCTGCTCAGGTGTTGACTGTTTTAGGTGCTCAGGTGTTGACTGTGTTAGCTGCTCAGGTGTTGAAGATGTGAGGTGTTAGCTGCTCAGGAGTTGACTGTGTTAGCTGCTCAGGTGTTGACTGTGAGGTGTTAGCTGCTCATGTGTTGACTGTATTAGCTACTCTGCTGTTGACTGTGTTAGCTGCTCGGGTGTTGACTATGTTAGCTGCTCAGGTGTTGACTGTGTTAGCTGCTCAGGTGTTGACTGTGTTAGCTGCTCAGGTGCTGACTGTGTTAGCTGCTCAGGTGTTGACTGTTAGCTGCTCAGGTGTTGACTGTGTTAGCTGCTCAGGTGCTGACTGTGTTAGCTGCTCAGGTGTTGACTGTGTTAGCTGCTCTGTTGTTGACTGTGTTAGCTGCTCAACTGTTGTCTGTGTTAGCTGCTCAGGTGTTGACTGTGTTATCTGGTCAGGTGTTGGCTGCATTAGCTGCTCAGGTGCTGACTGTGTTAGCTGCTCAGGTGTTGACTGTGTTAGCTGCTCAGGTGTTGACTATGTTAGCTGCTCAGATGTTGACAGTGTTAGCTGCTCAGATGTTGACTGTGTTAGCTGCCCAGCTGTTGACTGTGCTAGCTGCTCAGGAGTTGTCTATGTTAGCTGCTCAGGTGTTGACAGTGTTTGGCACTCAGGTGTTGACTGTGTTAGATTCTCAGGTATTGACTGTGTTGTCTGCTCAGGTGTTGGCTGTGTTAGCAGCTCAGGTGTTCACATTGTGAGGTGTTAGCTGCTCAGGTGTTGACTGTGAGGTGTTAGCTGCTTAGGTGTTGACTGTGTTAGCTGCTCAAGTGTTGACTGTGTGAGGTGTTAGCTGCTCAGGTGTTGACTGTGTTTGCTACTAGCAGCTCAGGTGTTGACTGTGTTAGCTGCTCAGGTGTTGACTGTGTTAGCTGCTCAGGTGTTGACTGTGTTAGCTGCTCAGGTGTTGACTGTGTTAGCTGCTAATGTGTTGACTGTGTTAGCTGCTCAGGTGTTGACTGTGTTAGCTGCTCAGGTGTTGACTGTGTTAGCTGCTCAGATATTGATTATGTTAGCTGCTCAGGTGTTGACTGTGTTAGCTGCTCAGGTGTTGACAGTGTTAGCTACTCAGGTGTTGACTGTGTTAGCTGCTCGGGTGTTGACTGTGTTAGCTGCTCAGGTGTTGTCTGTGTTAGCTGCTCAGGTGTTGACTGTGTTAGCTGCTCAGGTGTTGACTGTGTTAGCTGCTCAGGTGTTGACAGTGTTAGCTACTCAGGTGTTGACTGTGTTAGCTGCTCAGGTGTTGATTATGTTAGCTGCTCAGGCGTTGACTGTGTTAGCTGCTCAGGTGTTCACTGTGTTAGCTGCTCAGGTGTTGACTGCGTTAGCTGCTCAGGTGTTGGCTGTGTTAGCTGCTCAGGTGTTGGATGTGTTACCTGCTCAGGTGTTGACTGTGTTAGCTGCTCAGGTGTTTACTGTGTTAGCTGCTCAGGTGTTGACAGTGTTAGCTACTCAGGTGTTGACTGTGTTAGCTGCTCAGGTGTTGATTATGTTAGCTGCTCAGGCGTTGACTGTATTAGCTGCTCAGGTGTTCACTGTGTTAGCTGCTCAGGTGTTGACTGTGTTAGCTGCTCAGGTGTTGGCTGTGTTAGCTGCTCAGGTGTTGGATGTGTTAGCTGCTCAGGTGTTGATTGTGTTAGCTGCTCAGGTGTTGGCTGTGTTTGCTACTAGCAGCTCAGGTGTTGACTGTGTTAGTTGCTCAGGTGTTGGCTGTGTTAGCTGCTCAGGTGTTGACTGTGTTAGCTGCTCAGGTGTTGACTGTGTTAGCTGCTCAGGTGTTGGATGTGTTAGCTGCTCAGGTGTTGACTGTGTTAGCTGCTAAGGTGTTGACTGTGTTAGCTGCTCAGATATTGATTATGTTAGCTGCTCAGGTGTTGACTGTGTTAGCTGCTCAGGTGTTGACTGTGTTTGCTACTAGCAGCTCAGGTGTTGACTGTGTTAGTTGCTCAGGTGTTGGCTGTGTTAGCTGCTCAGGTGTTGACTGTGTTAGCTGCTCAGGTGTTGACTGTGTTAGCTGCTAAGGTGTTGACTGTGTTAGCTGCTCAGGTGTTGACTGTGTTAGCTGCTCAGATATTGATTATGTTAGCTGCTCAGGTGTTGACTGTGTTAGCTGCTCAGGTGTTGACTGTGTTAGCTGCTCAGGTGTTGACTGTGTTAGCTGCTCAGGTGCTGTCTGTGTTAGCTGCTCAGGTGTTGACTGTGTTAGCTGCTCAGGTGTTGACTGTGTTAGCTGCTCAGGTGTTGACAGGTTTTTAGCTACTCAGGTTGACTGTGTTAGCTGCTCAGGTGTTGACTCTGTTAGTTGCTCAGATGTTGATTATGTTAGCTGCTCAGGCGTTGACTGTGTTAGCTGCTCAGGTGTTCACTGTGTTAGCTGCTCAGGTGTTGACTGCGTTAGCTGCTCAGGTGTTGGCTGTGTTAGCTGCTCAGGTGTTGGATGTGTTAGCTGCTCAGATGTTGATTGTGTTAGCTGCTCAGGTGTTGGCTCTGTTAGCTGCTCAGGTGTTGACTGCATTAGCTGCTCAGGTGTTGGCTGTGTTAGCTGCCCAGGTGTTGACTATGATAGCTGCTCAGGTGTTGACTGTGTTAGGTGCTCAGGTGTTGACTATATTAGCTGCTCAGGTGTTGACTGTGTTAACTGCTCAGGTGTTGACTGTGTTAGCTGCTCAGGTGTTGACTGTGTTAGCTGCTCAGCTGTTGACTGTGTTAGCTGCTCAGATGTTGACTATGTTAGCTGCTCAGGTGTTGACTGTGTTAGGTGCTGAGGTGTTGACTGTGTTAGGTGCTCATGTGTTGACTGTGTTAGCTGCTCAGCTTTTGACTGTGTTAGCTGCTCAGATGTTGACTATGTTAGCTGCTCGGGGTTTGTTGACGGGTGTTAGTGCTCAGGTGTCGATTGTGTTAGGTGCTCAGGTGTTGACTGTGTTAGCTGCTCAGATGTTGACTGTGTTAGCTGCTCATATGTTGACTATGTTAGCTGCTCAGGTGTTGACTGTGTTAGGTGCTCAGGTGTTGACTGTGTTAGGTGTTCAGGTGTTGACTGTGTTAGGGACTCAGGCATTGACTGTGTTAGGTGCTCAGGTGTTGACTGTGTTAGGTGCTCAGGTGTTAACTGTGTTAGGTGCTCAGGTGTTGACTGTGTTAGGTGCTCAGGTGTTGACTGTGTTAGCTGCTCAGGTGTTGACTGTGTTAGCTGCTAAGATGTTGACTGTGTTAGCTGCTCAGGTGTTGACTATGTTAGCTGCTCAGGTGTTCACTGTTAGCTGCTCAGGTGTTGACTGTTAGCTGCTCAGCTGTTGATTGTGTTAGGTGCTCAGGTGTTGACTATGATAGCTGCTCAGGTGTTGACTGTGTTAGGTGCTCAGGTGTTGACTATATTAGCTGCTCAGGTGTTGACTGTGTTAGGTGCTCAGGTGTTGACTGTGTTAGCTGCTCAGGTGTTGACTATGTTAGCTGCTCAGGTGTTGACTATGTTAGCTGCTCAGGTGTTCACTGTGTTAGCTGCTCAGGTGTTGACTATGTTAGCTGCTCAGGTGTTGACTGTGTTAGCTGCTCAGGTGTTGACTGTGTTATCTGCTCAGGTGTTGGCTGCATTAGCTGCTCAGGTGCTGACTGTGTTAGCTGCTCAGGTGTTGACTGTGTTAGCTGCTCAGGTGTTGACTATGTTAGCTGCTCAGATGTTGACAGTGTTAGCTGCTCAGATGTTGACTGTGTTAGCTGCTCAGGAGTTGTCTATGTTAGCTGCTCAGGTGTTGACAGTGTTTGGCACTCAGGTGTTGACTGTGTTAGATTCTCAGGTATTGACTGTGTTGTCTGCTCAGGTGTTGGCTGTGTTAGCAGCTCAGGTGTTCACATTGTGAGGTGTTAGCTGCTCAGGTGTTGACTGTGTGAGGTGTTAGCTGCTTAGGTGTTGTCTGTGTTAGCTGCTCAATTATTGACTGTGTGAGGTGTTAGCTGCTCAGGTGTTGACTGTGTTTGCTACTAGCAGCTCAGGTGTTGACTGTGTTAGTTGCTCAGGTGTTGGCTGTGTTAGCTGCTCAGGTGTTGACTGTGTTAGCTGCTCAGGTGTTGACTGTGTTAGCTGCTAAGGTGTTGACTGTGTTAGCTGCTCAGGTGTTGACTGTGTTAGCTGCTCAGATATTGATTATGTTAGCTGCTCAGGTGTTGACTGTGTTAGCTGCTCAGGTGTTGACTGTGTTAGCTGCTCAGGTGTTGACTGTGTTAGCTGCTCAGGTGCTGTCTGTGTTAGCTGCTCAGGTGTTGACTGTGTTCGCTGCTCAGGTGTTGACTGTGTTAGCTGCTCAGGTGTTGACAGTGTTAGCTACTCAGGTGTTGACTGTGTTAGCTGCTCAGGTGTTGACTCTGTTAGTTGCTCAGATGTTGATTATGTTAGCTGCTCAGGCGTTGACTGTGTTAGCTGTTCAGGTGTTCACTGTGTTAGCTGCTCAGGTGTTGACTGCGTTAGCTGCTCAGGTGTTGGCTGTGTTAGCTGCTCAGGTGTTGGATGTGTTAGCTGCTCAGATGTTGATTGTGTTAGCTGCTCAGGTGTTGGCTGTGTTAGCTGCTCAGGTGTTGACTGCATTAGCGGCTCAGGTGTTGGCTGTGTTAGCTGCTCAGGTGTTGACTATGATAGCTGCTCAGGTGTTGACTGTGTTAGGTGCTCAGGTGTTGACTATATTAGCTGCTCAGGTGTTGACTGTGTTAGCTGCTCAGGTGTTGACTGTGTTAGCTGCTCAGGTGTTGACTGTGTTAGCTGCTCAGCTGTTGACTGTGTTAGCTGCTCAGATGTTGAGTATGTTAGCTGCTCAGGTGTTGACTGTGTTAGGTGCTGAGGTGTTGACTGTGTTAGGTGCTCATGTGTTGACTGTGTTAGCGGCTCAGCTTTTGACTGTGTTAGCTGCTCAGATGTTGACTATGTTAGCTGCTCAGGTGTTGACTGTGTTAGGTGCTCAGGTGTTGACTGTGTTAGCTGCTCAGCTTTTGACTGTGTTAGCTGCTCAGATGTTGACTATGTTAGCTGCTCAGGTGTTGACTGTGTTAAGTGCTCAGGTGTCGATTGTGTTAGGTGCTCAGGTGTTGACTGTGTTAGCTGCTCAGCTGTTGACTGTGTTAGCTGCTCAGATGTTGACTATGTTAGCTGCTCAGGTGTTGACTGTGTTAGGTGCTCAGGTGTTGACTGTGTTAGGTGCTCAGGTGTTGACTGTGTTAGGTGCTCAGGTGTTGACTGTGTTAGGTGCTCAGGTGTTGACTGTGTTAGGTGCTCAGGTGTTGACTGTGTTAGGTGCTCAGGCGTTGAGTGTGTTAGGTGCTCAGGTGTTGACTGTGTTAGGTGCTCAGGTGTTGACTGTGTTAGGTGCTCAGGTGTTGACTGTGTTAGGTGCTCAGGTGTTGACTGTGTTAGGTGCTCAGGTGTTGACTGTGTTAGCTGCTCAGGTGTTGACTGTGTTAGCTGCTAAGATGTTGACTGTGTTAGCTGCTCAGGTGTTGACTATGTTAGCTGCTCAGGTGTTCACTGTTAGCTGCTCAGGTGTTGACTGTTAGCTGCTCAGCTGTTGATTGTGTTAGGTGCTCAGGTGTTGACTGTGTTAGCTGCTCAGGTGTTGACTGTGTTAGCTGCTCAGGTGTTGACTGTGTTAGCTGCTCAGGTGTTGACTATGTTAGCTGCTCAGGTGTTGACTGTGTTAGGTGCTCAGGTGTTGACTGTGTTAGCTGCTCAGGTGTTGACTGTGTTAGCTGCTCAGGTGTTGACTATGTTAGCTGCTCAGCTGTTGACTGTGCTAGCTTCTCCGGTGTTGACTATGTTAGCTGCTCAGGTGTTGACTATGTTAGCTGCTCAGGTGTTGACTATGTTATCTGCTCAGGTGTTGACTATGTTAGTGTTGTGAATAAGAAATTTTATAAAGAACTTCAGAATGTGATCTGTTACTATTTTCTTCTTATGCAACAAGATTTGGATCAGAGTTTGTTAAAGGTATTTTAGAGTCTAGTTGAAATAATTTCAACTGGCAAACTCCATAGAATAATATTCAAATTTATTATAGTATTTAAATACAATACTTTATCTTCTCTCTGTACCAAATATTATACCTTAATACTTTGTACAATAAATTTACAATATATATATTTAGTTCAAAATCATGGAAGTATCACATTAATAAGGAAGATTAATTTTTCTTCCTGGAATTAAGTCTTCACTAACATTTACGTCTTTTTCTTAACAAGACTGTGTAAACTCAAACTACAAAATGTACAAGATTCAACAAGACCTTTGAATCCGGCCGTAAAGGAAGTAGAAAGCAAGAGTTTGTCTGAGAAGACGTATCTCTATGGATTACTGAACTGTCCAAGAATATAAATAACAAAACAGTCTTCAGAGCAATGAGGAACAAACTGAGTCAGCTCTAGAGCCTAATTCTCAAACCCATTCAAACTGTACACCCCTAAGAGAGAGCCAATAGACGATCAGTTGTCAAGGCTAGAACAAGGATCGGACTGACTACCTGCCAGTCTGTTGACCCGTCATCAGGGTGGATCAACTGACCCAAACGTCAGTCAGCCGGACATAAACAATTGAACAATTTACCTGATGGTTCCGAGACTTGTATGCTCTATATATACATAAGAAATCCTACCTAATAATACTAATAATAATAATAATAATAATAATAATAATAATTATAATAATAATAATAGTGATAATACCATGGTATTTTTTATATATTAACAGATAATAATATAACACTGAAAGTCTATTTTAGCTATAAACGGGGACTTTCACGCTATAATATTAAGTGATGATCATATTCTCTTACAATAGTTAAATATCACAGGATGACCAATCTCCAACATATAACACCCCCTCCGTACGACAATAGGACGCAGTAGGGAGTTTGCATGTGTCCTCGGTAATATCTTCTTTATAGTAAGCGTCCTCTTGGTAAATAAGGCATGTAGGACGACGGAAGAATGGAGATGAAAGAACTCGATCAGCATGGTTATTTGCCAGAGGATGAGCTTCTGGAACAATGGCCGGAAGAACTATCTGGAGTGGCATCCATCACAATTCGAGAATAGGAGCCTCAGACATACGACTGTCAGTGTCATCCATGTGGACTTAATACTTCGTCCCATGAACGAAACGGTTTTCATAATCATACTGTCAATATAAAAGAAAATCATTAACAATATATATATATATATATATATATATATATAAAATATATATATATATATATATATATATATATATATATATATATATATATATATATATATATTATATATATATATGCAGTGGACCCCCAGTTTACGATATTATTTCATTCCAGAAGTATGTTCAGGTGCCAGTACTGACCGAATTTGTTCCCATTAGGAATATTGTGATTTAGATTAGTCCATTTCAGACCCCCAAATATGCACATACAAACGCACTTACATAAATACACTTACATAATTGGTCGCATTGGGAGCTGATCGTAAACCGGGGGTCCACTGTAAATTAGGCTCTAAGAGTACTCATCTCTTAACTTTAAATTTTAAAGTATTTGTTTTTTTTTAGGGGCGAGAAAGGGCATCAGCAATTATGTTGAGAGTTCCACTTAAGTGTTGAATACTAATCAAATAAGGTTGGATCCTCAGAGCCCACCTGAGGATCCGGGTGTTCTTTGATTTCATAGAATTAATATAAATTAACGGGTTGTGATTGGAAAATACCATAATTTTATGGGGGGAGGTTCCCAGATAAACGTCAAAATGTTCCAAAAATGTTACTAGGGCAGGATCTTCTTTCTCTACAGTGGCGTAATTCTTTTGGTGACGTTTCAACTTTGAAGAAAAATAAGATATAGGATGCAAAATATCAGTAGAGTGGGATTTCTGAAGTAACACCGCCCCCACAGCATAACCGCTGGCATCAATGTGTAAATAGAAGGGTTGATTAAAGTCAGGACTTTTCAATACGGGTGACGAAGAAAGCAACAGCTTCAACTGATTAAAAGCTATCTCACAATCTTTTGACCTGCGAAACTTCGTCTTACTACTGGTCAACTCAGTAAGAGGAGACGCAACCTGAGAAAAATTAGGACAGAAACGTCGATAATAACTAGTCATTCCAAGGAACCTCTGTACAGACTTTCTATCTTGAGGGATGGGAAACTCGGCAATGGCCCTAACTTTTACATCAACAGGGTGTACCTCGCCCTGGCCTATAAAAAAACTGAGGTATTTAATCTTGGCTTGTCCAAACTGACACTTGGCTAAATTTATGGTGAAGTTGTACTTTTCTAACTTCTTAAATAAGGTTTCCAGGCGAATTAAATGTTGCTCCCACTCATTGCTATATATAACAAGATAATCTAGATATGCATCCACTCCTTCTAAATCATTGGTCAGTAGGTTCATCAGGCGCTGAAAGGTAGAGGCCACATTACACAACCCGAAGGGCATTATGTGATAATTGAATAATCCGCCTTGTATAGTAAATGCGGATATTTCTTGGGCTCGCGGGGTAAGCGGCACTTGGTAATAGCCCCTTAATAAATCCAGGCGGGTAACATAGGTGGCTCCTGATACTCTATCTATTAGATTATCAATACGGGGCAGTGGGAAACCATCCGGTACCGTGAGAGCATTAACCTTACGATAATCAGTGCACATTCTAGAAGTTCCTTCAGGCTTGGGAACTAATATACAGGGTGAGGCCCACGGACTTTTACTCCATTCTATGAGTCCACGGGACAACAAAAATTCTACTTCTTTGTTTAATGCTTCTTGTTTGAGTGGACTTGCCCTATAAGGTGACTGTTTGCAAGGCTTAGCTCCTTGTACATCTGTGTCGTGAATTCCCAATGTGCAACACCTAGGGACATCATCGAATAAAACCTCATAACGTAACATCAAGTCTTTGATATCTTTTGCTTTTTCCAAATCAAGGTCCATAAGAAAGGTATCAAGAGATTGCAATGTCTGAATTTTTTAAATGTACTTCTGTCACTTTAGAGATGCTGGGCAGATGTACATTTTCAGTTTCAGGTAAAGGAAGAACTGTCGTAATTGGTACAAGACTAGGGTGGTAAGCCTTAAGTTGGTTTATGTGATAAGTACGTTTTGTTTTTCTCTTTCCTGGAGTTCGTAGTACATAATGTACCTCATTCAGCCGCTCAATCACTTCCAAAGGACCTTTGTATCTAGGTTGCAGAGCGTGTCCAGGTAAAAATTTCTGTGTCATCACCCTGTCACCTGATTTAAAGGAGCAAGAGTGTGTGTGTTTGTCATAACAATGCTTCATCTAGGATTGGGCCTTAGCTAAGTTTTTTGAGGCTAATTCCCTCAGATGTGACAAATGCTTTTGCATTAGAGTTTGAGTTGTTTTAAGCGAGGGTTTTGATTTTCCCGTCCATGAATCTTTTAGTACGGCGAGGGGGCGCATGCTTGGTGTTCGTAAATTAATTCAAATGGACTTAACCCAGTGCTATCTTGTTCGCTTTCCCTTAAGGCGAACAAGAGAAATGATATTCCCTCGTCCCAATCTCGGGAAAACTGCTCGCAATACGCTCTCAACATTGATTTTAATGCTTGATGAAATCGTTTGAGAGCTCCTTGTGACTGAGGGTGATATGCAATAGAAAATACAAACTTAATTCTGAGGCGAGATAAGGCATCACGAAACATCTTAGAGGTAAAATTTGAGCCTTGATCGGATTGAATTATTCGGGGAATCCCCACCTGAGAGAAAAATTTTTGCAAAGCTCGAACAATGATGTGAGAATTAATTTTTCTCAAAGGGATAGCTTCTGAATATCGAGTAACGACATCCATAATTGCAAACAGATATTGATTCCCTTGTTTAGTCCTGGGTAACGGACCAACACAAATATCAGGCGTGAGAAGGGCTCACCACTGATGGGAATCGGAATTAGGTGAACTGGTGGAGGTGTGTGCAAAGGTTTGCCGGTCACTTGGCAGACTTGACAACTTTTTAGAAAGCTTTCCACAGTCTCCTTCATTCTGGGCTAATGAAAATGCTTTGCTGTTTTGCCCAGCATTTTCTTTACTCCCAAATGTCCTCCCATGGGACTATGGTGGGCAAAACTAATAGCTAATTCTCTAAAGGTGCTAGGTAGCACAACTAGATGTTTGCTGGTAGACAGATGATCGTTGGAAGACAAAAGAGACTTTTCCTTTCTCATTAATATACCATTAGCAAGATAGTAACAATTGTCCAGGTCTTGGGTGTTGTCTTCTGTAATAGCTATCTCTTGTAATTTCTATAGGGATGGATCAAGGAACTGATCCCTTATTAAATCTTCTTTTGATAGCATTTTAATATCAGAATCTTGAAAAGGGCCTATCATAGAATATTTCAGATTTGAAGATCCGGGTTGTAAGGATCGGCTGAACAATAAACCAAGACCTAAATCCTAGCCTTCACTTAGGACTTCAGTTGACAAAGGATTTTGAGGCGCTCTAGACATTGCTCTAGTTATAACATTGAGAGGAAATAAGGTAGGAGCCTCTTTTCGAGCTTCTATGGCATAGTTAATGTCAGTAGAATTATCAATAACTAGAGGCTCTCGGCTTATACCTGGATAGTCTAGATTATTGCCTATAAGTAAGTCAATGCCCTGAATAGGAAAAGTTTCACTGGATATACCTACCGACACAAAGCAAGTATAGGTTGGTGTTTGGATGTATATCCTGTGAAGAGGCACTCTTATAATGGCACCTCCATAGGCTTCTAATAACACATCTAGCTTGGTGTGAGTCATATCACTTACGGGAAGTATGCCCTGCTTCAATAAGGTTAAATAACTTCCAGTATCATGGAAGGAATTAACTTCAACTAATTGAGCCTCATCTATCCCAACTTTCACTTTAGCAAAGTAGGGACTCATAGCTGAGCGAATATCTTGTTCTGAGATAGCTCTCTTATTGAGTCATCTAGAATGACTACTGATTCGCTCTTGCGAACCTTGTTCAGTACTAGGGTTCAGTTTCTTTTGAGTTGTCAATGAAGATATTACCTGAGTTGGGAAATGAAGTCGCTCGTTCCTGGTATCCCTCTCTAGCGAATAACAGTGTTTCCTTAAATGCCCTTTTTTATTACAATAAGTGCAGTTCAATTCACTGTTATGCCTTAGTGGTTTTGAACTTTTCCTAGAGTTAGATCTAAATTTATCATTAATGGGTGTTGAGGCAAAATAGGAGGTCGAGCAAGGATTCTGTATGCGACGTATCTCTGTAAGATTAGATCGTCCTTTCTTAGGGACATATTTAGTCACTGTTTCCTTACTTTTTCTTTCGCCAATCAATTGTTGAGATATTTCATTATTATCGGCGAGTGAGGTTGTTTCTAGTATATTTACTATGGGGCAACTAATCAAATCCCTATGCAAGTCTTCTGGAAAATTATTATAGAAATCCTCATGCAGGATCAACTGGTAAAGATTTTTCATAGATTTACAGTTAGAAGCTCTACACCATCTCTCAAAAGCGATTTTCTTTTCACGTGCAAAATCTACATATGACTGAGTTGGCTGGTGTTTTAATGCTCTAAAGGTTTTTTGATAACTTACTGGGAGGAGATCATAAGCCTCGAGGATAGCCTTCTTAACAGAATCATAATTCACATAATTCTCGAAAGGTAACGTAGCCGTACAACTTTGAGCTTTAACAGACAACGAAGTATGTAATAAGGTTGCCCAGTGTTGTTGGGGCCAGCGCATAGCACGTGTCTGATTCTCAAAGACTTCAAAATAAGTATCTAAATCTCTGTCATTAAACCTTGGAACCATAGATGCGGCTTTTTGTATATTGAAAGCATCTTTTGAGGATTCAGCACATCTTTCACTCACATTACCTTGTTGTCTTATATAGCAGAGCATTTCCCTTTGGAAGTCTTCTTCATTTAATTTATGTTGAGATTTACAGTTAGAAGCTCTACACCATCTCTCAAAAGCGATTTTCTTTTCACGTGCAAAATCTACATATGACTGAGTTGGCTGGCGTTTTAATGCTCTAAAGGTTTTTTGATAACTTACTGGGAGGAGATCATAAGCCTCGAGGATAGCCTTCTTAACGGAATCATAATTCACATAATTCTGGAAAGGTAACGTAGCCGTACAACTTTGAGCTTTAACAGACAACGAAGTATGTAATAAGGTTGCCCAGTGTTGTTGGGGCCAGTGCATAGCACGTGCCTGATTCTCAAAGACTTCAAAATAAGTATCTAAATCTCTGTCATTAAACCTTGGAACCATAGATGCGGCTTTTTGTATATTGAAAGCATCTTTTGAGGATTCAGCACATCTTTCACTCACGTTACTTTGTTGTCTTATATAGCAGAGCATTTCCCTTTGGAAGTCTTCTTCATTTAATTTATGTTGAGCCTTAATTTGAGCAGTCTGTAAAATCAATAGCCTCTCTAATTTCTCAAACTGACTTTGAGAAATATGCCCCGATGGTATCGAAAAGGAAGGAATTGAACTGGTGGTATGTGGATATTCCTTTGGACTTGCACCCTGGTGAGTAACAGACTGACCATTAATAGGAATTCCTTCAGTAACATGCGAATGCATAACAGCGGCTGCACCCTGCAATACTTCATCTACTTTACTAGAAGCCAAAGCGGGACCTGATCTATCGGGTTCAGTTTTGAGATTAACTCCTTGAAATTGTTCTTCTATTTCTTCGAATCTCGACTGGTAGCTTACTTGAGAAACTAAACTTTCAGAGTCAGAATCTTCCGCTACATGATTGTCAGAGGCCCCCGGAAACAATTTGTTTCTAATTATTGCCCTTACGGTATTGGCTGTGTAATATCTATCGTATGGTACTCCCAATTTACTGGCTATCTGCCAGCACATTTGAAGTTTCAAGGAGTCCGGCTTTGATAATGTTAAATCTTCAAATAAATGTTTAATGTGATCTTCCATGATCAAAATTTTGAAATTTAGTGAAGATAAATTTCTAGTATATAGCTTTAATTTTGTTCTTTTGATCAATGTCTTTGAAGAACAGAGATCCCGGACAGGTACCCCATTTCTTGTGAATAAGAAATATTATAAAGAACTTCAGAATGTGATCTGTTACTATTTTCTTCTTAGGCAACAAGATTTTGGATCACAGTTAGTTAAAGGTATTTTAGAGTCTAGGGGAAATAATTTCAACTGGGAAACTCCATAGAATAATATTCAAATTTATTAAAGTATTTAAATACAATACTTTATCTTCTCTCTGTACCTAATATTATAACTTAATACTTTGTACAATAAATTTACAATATATATACATCTACCATCCGACTTACGACTGAGTTTGGTTCCAAGAAACCGGTCGTAAGTCGAAATGGTTGTAAGTCGAATTATACTACTAAATATCAACAAAACATTTTTGTAATGATTTTATTTTATTGTTTTATTTGGTATTTCATGTTTTACTTTACTTTTAATGCTGTTAGTACTGTATTTTATACTGTAAGGTTTATGATAAACACTGTGCACAACACAAATAGTTGTTTATTTCCCTGAAATTTGGCATAAAAAACACGGTCGTAAGTCAAGTGGTCCTAAGTCGAGCAGGTCGAAAGTCGGATGGTAGGTGTACTAAGTTCAAAATCATGGAAGTATCACATTAATAAGGAAGATTAATTTTTCTTCTTGTAATTAAGTCTTCATTAACATTTACGTCTTTGTCTTAACAAGACTGTGTAAACTCAAACTACAAAATGTACAAGATTCAACAAGACCTTTGAATCCAGCCATAAAGGAAGTAGAAAGCAAGAGTTTGTCTGAGAAGATGTATCTCTATGGATTACTGAACTGTCCAAGAATATAAATATCAAAACAATCTTCAGAGCAATGAGGAACAAACTGAGTCAGCTCTAGAGCCTAATTCTCAAACCCATTCAAACTGTAAACCCCTAAGAGAGAACCAATATACGATCAGTTGTCAAGGCTAGAACAGGGAGTGGACTGACAAGCTGCCAGTCTGTTGACCCGTCGTCAGGTTGGATCACCTGACCCAGACGTCAATCAGCCGGACATAAACAATTGAACAATTTACCGGATGGTTCCGAGACTTGTATGCTCTATATACATAAGAAATCCTACGTAACAATAATAATAATAATAATAATAAATAATAGTGATAATACCATGGTACTTTTTATATATATTTTTTTATCACACTGGCCGATTCCTGCCAAGGCAGGGTGGCCCAAAAAGGAAAACTTTCACCACCATTCACTCCATCACTGTCTTGCCAGAAGGGTGCTTTACACTACAATTTTTAAACTGCAACATTAACATCCCTCCTTCAGAGTGCAGGCACTGTACTTCCCATCTCCAGGAGTCAAGTCCGGCCTGCCGGTTTCCCTGAATCCCTTCATAAATGTTACTTTGCTCATACTCCAACAGCACGTCAAGTATTAAAAACCATTTGTCTCGATTCACTCCTATCAAACACGCTCACGCATGCCTGCTGGAAGTCCAAGCCCCTCGCACACAAAACCTCCTTTACCCCCTCCCTCCAACTTTTCCTAGGCTGACCCCTATCCCGCCTTCCTTCCACTACAGACTGATACACTCTTGAAGTTACTGTTTCGCTCCATTCTCTCTACATGTCCGAACCACCTCAACAACCCTTCCTCAGAACTCTGGACAACAGTTTTGGTAACCCCGCCCTCCTCCAAACTTCCAAACTACGAATTCTCTGCATTATTTTCCCACACCAACTTTTCCCCTCAGACATGACATCCCCACTGCCCCCCACCCTTCTCCTTGCTGCAACATTCATCCCCCTTTGCTTCACACCCTTATAAGAGTGTTTTTTAAACTATACTTCTTACTTTCCCCCTTTTTTCCCTCCAAGGACAAAGTTTTTTTGTCCCCACAGATTCCTAAGTGCCCCAATCACCCTTTTCCCCTCATCAATTTATGTTTTACCCCTCTCTTTCATAGACCCATCGCTGCCCACGTCCATACTTTTATTTTATTAAAAAGATAATAATATAACCCCAAAAGTCTCTATTTTAGTAAAAAATGGTTACTTTCGCGCTTTATTTTTAAGTGTTTGTCATATTTTTTAAAATATTTTAAATATCACAGGATGCCCAATCTCCAAGACATAACATTTAAAGCTGCTATGTGTTGACGTTTTAGCTCCCTCGGGTTTGTTGAGTTTTGTGAGGTGTTAGCTGCTCAGGTGTTGACTGTGTTAGCCACTCTGCTGTTGACTGTGTTAGCTGCTCAGGTGTTGGACTGTTTTGGGTTTGGTAAAGGTTTTGATTTAAGTTGCTGCTCAGGTTGTTCACTGTGTTGGGTGCCCCGGGTTTGTTGACAGTGATAGGTCCCTCAGGGGGTTGACTTGATAGCTGCTAGGTGAAAGGACGTTTAGGTGCCAAGTGTTGACTTGTTAGCTGCTCGGGGTTTTGGGAAGTTTTGTGAGGTGTTGTCCTAGGAGTTGACTGTGTTAGTGCTATGGGGTTGACTGTGAGGTTTTTAGCTCCCTCATGTGTTGACTGTATTAGTACTCGCTGTTGCGGGGGTTGGGGCTGGGGGTTTTGGGAAAATGTTAGTTGCTCAGGTGTTGGACTGTGTTAGCTCCCTCGGGTTGATGGGGTTGCTCCCCTCAGGTTTTGACTGTGTTAGCGCCCCCTTTGTTGACTGGGGTTAGCGGGCTCAACTGTTGTCTGTGTTAGCTGTTTTTTTAAAAAAGGGGGTTTTGGACTGCTTTAGCTGCCTCAGGTGCTGACTGTGTTAGCTGTCAGGTTTTGGGAATGTGTTAGCTCCCTCAGGTTTTGGGACTATTTTAGCTCCTCAGGAGGGTTTGACAGTGTTAGCTGCTAAAGGATGTTGACTGTGTTAGCTCCCCAGCTGTTGACGTGCAAAGCGCTAAAGGTGTTGTCTTTGTTACCCGCTCGGGTTTGACAGTTTTTGGCCTCAGGTGTTGATTTGTTTTTAGATTCTCAGGTATTGACTGTGTTGTCTGCTCAGGTGTTGGCTGGTTAGAAGTCAGGTGTTGACATTGTGGGTAAAAAGCTGCCCAGGTGTTGCTGTGTGAGGTTTTGCTGCTTTGTGGACTGTGTTAGGCCCCCAATTGTTGATGTGTGGGAGTTAGATGCTCAGGTGTTGACTGTGTTTGCTATAGCAGTCAGGTGTTGCCCTGTTTTAGCTACTTGCTTTTGACTGTGTTAGCTACTCGGGTTTGTTAAATGTGTTGGGCTGCTCAGCTTTTAAATGTTTTAGCTCCCTTCAGGTGTTGACTGTTTTTATTGCTCGGGTTGTTGTTTGCATTAGCGGGTCAGGTGTTGGCTGTGGGGGGGGTAGTGCTCAGGTGTTGCTGTGTCAGGTTTTTAAGGTGCTCAGGTTTTGGACTTTTGGGAGCTCGGGTTTTTTGACGGGTGTTAGTCCCTCAGGTTTTGGGGACTGTGTTAGCTGATCGGTTTTGACTGTGTGAGGTTTTTCCCGTTTGGTGTTGACTGTTTAGCTCCCTTTTTTTGTTGGCTGTGTTAGCTGCTTGGGTGTTGCTGGGGTTAGCTCCCTTCGGTTTTTGACTGTGTTAGTGTCAGGGGTTGACTGTGTTTTTTCTTTCTCAGGTTTTGGATGATTAGTGCCTCAGGTGTTGGACTGTTTTTGGTCCTCAGGTGGGGGACTGTGTCGGGTGTTTTTCTCGGTTTTGGGGGACGCATTAGCTCCCTCAGGTGTTGACTGTTTTTACCTCCCTCAGCTGTTAAACTGTGCTAGCTGCTAGGGTTGGCTATGTTAGGTCCCTCAGGTGTTGCCCTGTGTTAGCTGCTCAGGTTTTGGGATTTGTTAGTGCTCAGGGGGTTTTGGCCCTGGGTTGCTCCCGGGTTGTTGACTGTTTTGCTGCTCAGGTGTTCACTGTTTTTGCTGCTCAGGTGTTGACTGTGAGGGGTTAGCTGTTCAGATGTTGACTGTGAAAAGGTTTTAAACCCTGCCCCTTATGTTGTCTGTGTCAGGTGTTAGGTGCTCGGGTTTTGGGATGTGTTAGTTGCTCGGTTTTTGACTGTGTTAGCTGTCGGGGTTTTGGATTTTTGTTAGCTGCTCGGGTTTTGACTGTGTTGCTTTCAAGTTTTGACTGTGTTGGGCTGCTAGGTGTTGCTTTTGGTTAGCTGCTCGGGGTGTTGACTGTGTTAGCTGCTCAGGTGTTGACTGTTTTAGTGCCCCATTTTTTGACGTTAGCTGCTCAGGTTTTGGTGTGTTAGCTGCTCAGGTGTTGCTGTGTTTGCTGCAAAGGGGTTTTGAGTGAAAAGGTTTTAAAGCTGTTTTCCGGTTTTGACTGTGAAAGGGGTGTTAGCTGCCTCAGGGTCGTCTGTGTCAGGTTTTTGGTGCTTGGCATTGACTGTGTTAGCTGCTCAGGTTTTGATGTGTTAGCTCCCAGGTGTCAAATGTGTTAGTGTTGGGTGTTCACTGTGTGAGGTGTTGTGCCGGGTGTCGACTGTGTTAGCTGCTCGGGTTTTGGGACTGCTAAGGTGTTAGTGCTAAGGTGTCGTCTGTGTCGGTGTTGGGTTTGTTAGGCAGGGGACTGTGTTAGCTGCTCGGTGTTGACTGTTTTTGCTGCTCAGGTTTTGGGACTGTGTTAGTGCTCAGGTTTTGGACTGTGTGGGGGTGTTAGTGCTAATGTGGGGACTGTGGGGGGTGTTAGCTGCTATTTGTTGACTGTGTTAGCATCCGCTTTTGGGATTTGTTTTTAAAGCTGCTCGGGTGTTGGGACTCTGTTAGTGCTCAGGTGTTGACTGTGCTAGGTGCTCAGGTTTTGGGGTTTTTTTGTGCTCAGGTTTTGGGATTTGTTGAGGTGTTAGCTGCTCATGTGGGGGATTTTTGAGTTGTTGGGCGGGCTCAGTTTTTGGGACTGGGGTTAGTACCCCGCTTTTGCTTTTAAAGCTGCTCTGCTGTTGCCCTGTGTTGCCTCCCTAAGGGGGTTGATGTTAGTCCCTCAGGTTTTGCTTTTGTTGGGGGTTTTAAAGCTGCTCAGGTGTTGGGTGTGTGAGGTGTTAGGCACTAAAAGTTTTAGTGTGTCAGGTGTTGGGCCCTAGGTGTTGGTATTTTCAGATGTTGGGGTGTTCTAAGTTGAGTGTGCTAGGTCCCTTATGTATTTACGGGTCGATATTAGGTGCTCAGGTGTTGAGTGTGTAGGTTTTTTGGGTTTTTTGGCTCGATTTTTGAGTGTTTTTGAGAGTTGGGTTTGCTATGTTTTGAGTGTGTCAGGTGTTGGTTTGCTCTTGCAGGACGGGGTGTTAGGTTCCCCAGCAGCAGCAAGTGTTCAGTACTCAGGCAGCAGCAGATGTTGGGTTTGGTCGGGCCCAGAAGGGGTTTTGGGTGGTCAGGCGGGCAGCAGGGTGTTAGGTGGTCGGAAAGCGGGCAGGTTTTTGGCAGTGAAGCAGCGGGCAGCTTTTTAGGTTTTTTAAGGAGCAGAAAGCAGCGCGGTGTTAGGTGGTGAGGCAGCAGCAGCAGGTTTTTGGTGGTGAGGCATCGGGGCAGGTGTTAAGGGGTGAGGCAGCACCCAGAAAGCACCCAGGGGGTTTAGGGGGTGGGGGCAGCAGCGGTGTTAGGGGGTCAGGAAGCAGCAGGGGTTGGGGCAGTAAAAGCAGCAGCAGCTTTTTGGTTGTGGGGCAGCAGCAGCGGGGCCAGGTGTTAGGTGGTGAGGCAGCAGCAGCAGGTTTTTTAGGTGGTAAAGGCCCAGCAGCAGGTGTTTTGGGGGTTGAGGCAGCGCAGAAAGCGGGTGTTAGGGGGTGAGGCAGCGCAGCGGTGTTAGGGGGTGAGGCAGCAGCAGAAAGGTGTTAGGTGGTGAGGCGGGAAAAGCATTTAGGGTTTAGGTGGTGAGGCAGCAGAGTGGGTTTGTTAGGGGGTTTGAGGCAGAGCAGCGGCGTTGGGGGTGGTGAGGAAGCAGCGAAGGTTTTTAGGGGGTTTTCGGGCAGCAGCAGCAGGCGTTGGGTTGGTGGGCAGCAGCAGCAGGTTTTAGGGGGTCAGGCTGAAGCAGCAGGGTGTTGGTGGTGAGGCAGCAAAAAGCAGGTGTTAGGGGGGGAGGAGAAGCGGAGGTGTTAGGTGGTGGGGGCCGGCAGCAGAGGTGTTAGGGGGTGGGGGCGCAGCAGCAGGTGTTAGGTGGCCAGGCAGAAGCAGCGGTGGGGGGTTTGGTTTAAGGCAGCTGCAGCGGGGGTTTTAAAGGTGGCAGGAAACCCAGAGGTGTTAGGTGGTGGGGGCGCAGCGCGGTTTTTTAAGTTAGAAAGGGTTTTAAGGTTTATGTTACAAAAAATAAAAAATATTTTTGGCAAAAAATTTCCCATATTAAAGGTTAATTTTTTAAAACCAAGAAAAACCAAAAAATTTAAACTATGTTTATTTGGTAAAAAGTACCCCTTAAAAACATTTAAAAAATTTATCATACATAGAAAAATTATACATTAACCCCCCAGAGTAACACAAAAATTATTTTTACATATTAACATGTACATTAACCACCGAGAAACAAAAAAAATTTTTCATACATATTAACATGTCCCTTTAACCACCCGGGGTAACAAAAAAATTTATCATACTAGAAAAACATGTACTTTACCCAAGAGGTAACAAAAAAATTTTTCATACATAGAAATTTTTACATTAACCCCCCGGGGTAACACAAAAAATTATCAACATAGTAACATAAAATTTAACCCACCGGGATTTAAACAAAAAAAATTACCCTACATATACATGTACTTTAAACCCAACCAGAGAAAACACACAAATTACTTTAATAGAAAATTTGTAAATTAAAAACCAGAGAAACCCCAAAAATTTATACACAGAAAACATGTACATTAACCACCAGATTTAAACACAAAAATTATCATACATAGTAACATGTACATTAACCACCGGGAGTAACACAAAAATTATCATACATAGTAACATGTACTTTAAAACCACCAGAGTAACACAAAAATTATCATACATAGTAACATGTACATTAACCACCAGAGTAACACAAAAATTATCATACATAGTAACATGTACATTAACCACCAGAGTAACACAAAAATTATCATACATAGTAACATGTACATTAACCACCAGAGTAACACAAAAATTATCATACATAGTAACATGTACATTAACCACCAGAGTAACACAAAAATTATCATACATAGTAAATGTACATTAACCCACAGAGTAACACAAAAAATTATCATACATAGTAACATGTACATTAAACCACCAGAGTAACACAAAATTATCATACACAGTAACATGTACATTAACACAGAGTAACACAAAAATTATCATACATAGTAACATGTACATTAACCACCAGAGTAACACAAAAATTATCATACACAGTAACATGTACATTAACCACCAGAGTAATACAAAAAAACTCAAAGTGACTTAATTGTGATCCTTGTAATATCTTATTATTTAAACCTTAAAACAACTAACTCAACTGTGTCAAAATCAGTTACAATAAACTAAGATATATTGGTAATAAGGGAGACCCATGACCTGGCAAGGTGGAAACTTTAAGGTTGTTTCCTTACACCAGGTGTCTCGTTCACCTAGCAAGTAGGTACCTGAGTGTTAGTTGATTGGTGTGGGTGGCATCCTGGGGGACAAGATTGAGGACCACAATGGAAATAAGACAGAAAGTCCCTCGATGAGCCACTGATTTTCTTAGGTTATCTTTGGTGGCTAACCCTCCGGATTTAAAAATCTGAACAAAATCTTACCCTAAGGTAAACTGAGTTATTTATATTAATATTAAAGAGAGGAGCAGCTTACAGTAACAGGTACTTATTTATATTATAGTAACTAATAATTTACATAGTCACATAGATACATTTGATACATTTTTAATTGTAACAGTGAAATTCAGATTAGTTGAATATATTAGGTTACTATATTAACAATATGGTACCATATTGCTACCATATTAACAATATAAGAATAATTTTCCCCAGCGGTTCCCCGTGGCTGGTTAGCGAAAGCTCTCGCTTCACACAGTGAGGGTCGGGTTTGATTCCCAGCTAAGGGGTGGAAACATTGGACGTGTTTCCTTACACCAGTTGTCTGTGTTCACCCATCAGTAAAATGGGTACCTGGGTGTTAGTCGACTGGTGTGGGTCGCATCCTGGGACAAAACTGACCTAATTCGCCTGAAATGCTCTGTATAACAAGCTGCTTTCTATATAGTAGTATGTTACTGATGTCAGCTAGGCCTGTATGCCTTATACATGTTCTTGTAGTAATAAGGATATTATTATTATTATTATTATTATTATTATTATTATTATTATTATTATTATTTGATTACTCTTTTTACCATTAACACGAAAATAGTTATTTTACTAACAACTTCTAAATGTAATTTAGTTAATATTTTACACTTTTTAATTCATACAGCCAATATACATTATGGAGCAAGTAATGATTTCCTGTGCAAATTGTAATTTTGGATGTGTAAGGGAAGTGAGAACATTATTTTCAGGCTAAGTTACATAATATCCATGTGTTACCTAACTTAGCCTAGTCTAACATAACCTAACCTAACTTAGCCTAGTCTAACATAACCTAAAGTACACAATTCCTATATCTTTATCACTGATATACCTTTGAAGAGTTTCGAGAGTTTCACTGCTCTTGGAGCCCGGCCATGGGCCAGGCTCGTCTGGTGTTTGCCTGGTCAACCATGCTGTTGCTGCTGGAGGCTCACTGCCCCCACATATCCATCACAGCCTGGCTGATCTGGCATCTGGTGAAGATACATGTCCAGTTTCCTCTTGAAGACTTCTACACTTGTTCTAGCCGTGTTTCTGATATCCTCTGGTAAGATGTTGAATAGTCTGGGACCCCGGATGTTGATACAGTGTTCCCTTATTGTGACCACTGCACCCATGCTCCTGTTGAGAAATGGCATTACCAGCTAAGTTTAAATATAGGGAAACTTAACTTAGAAAGACAGCTCGTCACCTGCACAGCCGCCCCTGCAGACGAGGTCTTGAGAAGCTGTCGAAGTCATCTCTCAACGGGCTGTAAATGAGTTATAATTTGTAAGATTATAAATTACCCCTAGGGGGTGTTATGTCAGCATATTTCATTCACTGATTGCTGACAAACTTAAGTGTGTGGACTCAAAGGTCCACATATCACCGGGGTTTATGATAAGTGACTAACTCACAATTTTATACTCAACTGCACAGTCAATAGTAGCACATCACGAGTTAGAATACTTACCTGGGTATATGTATCTGACCCGTAATTACGCCTGGATATCCGTTGAGTTGATTGAAGAATAGTGTTCTTTGAAGAATGTCGCACAACACTCTGTTGGATTGCAACACTTGTTGTTACACTGTTCATCAATAATTGTTCACACAATATCACTGAAGAAGCTGATCACACTTCTCTGTAAGTGTTTATTGTGTTTTGTGAGACACTTTGTTCACACTAATGCACAGATTGTTCTTTGTTGGTTATCCTGGCGTCAGTGTCACTCTCAGTAGAGTCAAAAGTAATCTGAAGACGCCACAACGCAACACGCCATCACTGCCTCCAGCACAAAGGAAAAGCTGACCTAGTACTTTTGCTTCCTTGCCACTTCCTCGATGAAGCAAAACAGAATGTTTGATTCTTGCTGTCTTAAGCATAGACAACAATGTCCACTATCTTTACTATGGTAATAAAGTTGGAGTAGGATTTTCCTTAATTGTCCTGCTAAGGTAAGAGATGTATTGTCTCTTATTAAAATACACTCTGCAACACTGGACTGCAAGGAGCAGCTGTTGCTTGACCACGTCGCATACTCGTACTGCATCTGTGATCAATTACTCACTGCAGCAGTAAACAAGACGCTTGCCCCTTCTGAGAGGGCTGGGCCCCTTAGGGCTGATAGGGCTGAAAGGGGCTGAAGGGGGCTGATACCCCCCTCCTGGAGAAAATTTCTCCACACTGGGGGGGCGGAGGTTCGCTGCAGGTGAACTATTCATCACTTAACATTAATTTAATTTTCTCACTCGCCACCACTGCTGCTTGTTTTTCTGAACTAGCTTTAGTCTGTGTGGTTTCTGGAGAATCACTAATTTTGTTTTCAACACTGTGTAATTCTAATGGCACTAGTTTATTTATTGTCTGCTTAGTCACTACACCTTTGCTCAAAACATCAACTGTCCTGATGATTCCATTTGCATCAGGATATATGGTCACAATTTTTCCAAGTGGCCCTTGGGACCTTGGATCATCATTGTCAATAATCACTATGTCACCAGGTCTTAAGGACTTACGATTTTCAGGAACACCAGCTCCATAGAAGTGTTCTCTCAGTGAGGTGAGATAGTCTTCTCGCCAAATTTTCTCCCAACGTTCAATCACTTTATTAAGGTGTTTGAATTTATGTCTGAGTTGCTCAGGTTCAAAATAAGTAGGATCCTCTATGATTTCTTTATCATTCATGGGAGGAACAGGTTCGAGCCTTCTGCCATGGAGTAAATGAGATGGACTTAACACTTCTAAATTGTCCAGATCATCGGTAACATAAGTTAGATGTCTGTTGTTGACTCTATTTTCTATTTCAGTCACAACTGTACGGAATTCTTCGAAGTCGATTCTTTGACGATGAAGAGTCTTCCTTAAACAACGTTTTACAGTGCTGATCATTCTTTCATAAAATCTGCCGTGCCATGGAGATTTAGGAGGAATGTATCTCCAACGACAACTGCGTTGATTCAGCATCTGTTGTACTTCTGATTGATCAAAGATCTTGCATATATAAGCAGCACCAGCAACAAAGTTTGCTGCATTATCTGAAATCAGTCTAGGACATCCCCTTCTGGCTGCAAACCTTCTGAATAATTTGATAAAGGTTTCAGCAGACATGTCAGTGGCTACTTCTAGAGGTACTGCTCTAGTTGTAGCACAAGTGAACAAACAGATGTACACCTTGATGGGAACTTTGTCAACTGTTTTGGTTAAAATTATTGGTCCAGTGTAATCTACACCTGTCACCTCAAATGGAGTGATATGACAAACTCTTTCAGAGGGATATGGAGGTGGGCCTGGATACTGACATACTCGCATATCGTAGTGACGGCAAGTAATACAGTCCCTTATTTGTTTTTTCACACTTTGTCGACCTTGAGGTATCCAGTAGGATTGTCGTATGACAAAGTGTGTCAGCTACCCCACCATGTAACACGTTACTCTGGGCGTTTTGCACAATCAGTTTTGTTAGCCAATGATTCTTGGGGATCAATATTGGATGTATGGCTTCTTTAGGTAGTGAAGAATTATGAATTCTTCCTCGACATCTTATAATCTTATCTGAGTCGAGATAAAGTCCTAAAGAATTAATCATGACAGGTTTCTTTGGGGATTTATTTTGTTTCTAGAAATTTATATTCTGTAGAGAAAACATCTTTCTGTATTAGTTTCACCCAGTATTTAATGGGTTCAAGACATTCATAATTAGGTTTTATTCTTTTAATGAATTTAAAGACAAGAGCTGTAACTCTTAAGAGTTTACCCAAAGATGAGTATTTAGATCCATCAATGACTATTTCTGTCATGTCTGCAGTATTTACATAGCTTATTTCTGCTGTGTTCAAGCAGACTGTTTCTTCTGGCATAATGTGAGCTTTTTGCTGAGGCCAGTTATTTTCATTAGAGAGCCAGTTTGGTCCGTGGAGCCATAATTTATTATCCACAAATTTCTTGAGTGGGACACCACGTGACAACATGTCAGCTGGATTCTCTTGGGTAGAGACGAGGAGAAAGAGATAATCTCTCTGCATCTCTTTTATTTCTGCTACTCTGTTCTGTACATAGACCAACTTGCTCTTATTATTTCTTAACCACTGGAGAACTGCTTCAATAGTGAGATGATCAAATACTTTGTTGAGATAGACAGCTAGTTTTGTACCTACATAGAGTGCTGTCAGTTCCAATTGTGGTACTGTTCTGACCTTCAAGGGTGCTACCCTGGCTTAGGAAGTAATTAGTGTACTTCCTACAGCATTACTCATGTAAGCTGCAGTGCCATAACCTCTGGTTGACGCATCACAGAACACATGTAATGTGTACTTGTTTCCCTCTTGACCTATTTGTCTGGGAAATTTAATTTGATGAAGTTGTTTAAACTCCTTGGATATTTCATCCCATGCTTGACTCATTTCTAGAGGCAAGTTCTCATCCCATCCAATTTTGAGCTTCCATGCATCTTGCATAAGCATTTTACCCTTTATGGTAATTGGTGAGACAAGTCTTAGAGGATCAAAACATTTTGATACCTCTGACAGTAAACTACGTTTAGTGAGTGTACTGCATGATTTATTGTTTATCTCTTTGAGACTCAAAGTATCTTCCTGTGTGTTCCAATTAAGTCCCAGCATATTGTTGCAATCAGGAATTTTAGTTTCAGGGAAATCTTCATTGATAAGTTCCCTTAATTGCACTGAATTTGTATTCCACATCCTTAGAGGCATATTTGCTTCTTTCATCTCCTTGTTAGCTTCTCTGTATAAGGATTTCAAGTCCTCCTCTTTATTCACAGTACCTTGAAGATTGTCCACATAGAAACTTTTCTTTAAGATTTCTTTGAAGGGATTTTCAGATTTCTTCAAATGTGTATTTAGAGTAGCTTCTAGTAAGAATGGAGAGGATGTTGCACCAAATAATACAGATTTGAAACGATAAGTTTTCACAGGACTTTGAGGATCATGTGGATTTTCAGGCCACAAGAATCGAGTATATCTCTATCAATTTCTTGTAGTCTACTCTTAAGAAAGCTTTGGAAATATCAGCCGTGTAGGCATATGGGTTTGTGCGAAATTTCATAAGCATGTCTCCAAGCTTCTCAGTTAGTGAGGGTCCGGTCATCAGACAGTCATTAAGACTTGCTACATCTTTATTTGCACGTGCGCTTCAATTATATACAACCGTAGTGGAGTGGTTTCAGATATTTTCTGACTCCATGGTGCGGGAGATAATGAGCATTTGTCTTCAACTTATCTTCGACTATTTCCTCAATGAATTTATTGTCCAACTGTTCTTGTATGATATTATCATAGACAGTCAGTAGCTCTGGATCTTCCTGAGCTCATGTATTTTTGCTTTCATCTGTCCAAAAGCCATGCGATAATTGCTAGGCAGATGTGGTGGATTTAATTTCCATGGTAACCTAACCAAATACTGTCCATCTTTATACTTGACAGTGTCCAAATATTGGCTATAAGTCTGAGACTCTTGTGGGCTTGGTTTATTTACATCAATACTTATCGCATCTAAGTCCTACAACTTATCAACTGGTTCATTCATTTCTTCCAGTAATGATAATTTTTGCTGTGGTACATGATCAGCGGTTATTCTCGTAACTAGTACATTTTCCACCGAATCAATATCAGCTTCTTTCCCTCTTTGAGAGGGAATGGGACCACATATCATGTGGCCTCCTGCTGTTTTCAGCAAGTGAACATCATATTTACTTATTAGATTTTGCACAAAACAGTGATAATAATCACTTCCAGTGATTAAATCAATTGGACTAATAGTGTCCGTCTGTATGTCAGGACAGGCTAATTTGACCTTAGCTGCTTTCAGTGCTGCAACTGTTTCTTTTAATCCTGGACTTCCGTACAGACTTAGGCAAATCATCTACTACCACAGCTTCTACTGTCTTTTTCCTGTTTCCTAGACCAACAGTGATTCTGGTTAGGTCATATGTCTGTTTGCCAGAATTGTGGAAAAAACCAGCTATATCTAACTGTATTTTGGCATAGGGTTGTTTGTTCAGTTTTCTCAACACTGTTCTTTTATGAAGGACCTTTGTGAGCCTTGATCAAATAGTGTTAGCACATTGGTTTTGTGTAATTTATTAGATAATTCAACTCGAGCTATCGGGAATGCAGTTGCTTTAAACTTATCTCTCACATTTAATGCTGTTGCTTGTTGACTTCCTGATTCTGTGGAAGTCTTATGCTGTTCAGCAAAAGTATTTGGGCATAATGCTGTATGATGCCTACCCTTGCATTTAAAACACTTCTTCAGTGAGCATTTTCCTCCCTTGTGTTCACCTAAACACTTGATGCACCTTTTCAGCTGATGAACACGTTGTTTACGTGCCTCCATTGATGTGTATTGAATACAATACTGTTCCCAATGTGTTCCATCACAAAGTACACATTTTGGAGTACGTTTATGTATGACAGTCTGTTTACTGTCTGTTGTATTCGCAGCTTGATAAATGCCTATATGGGATTTCCCATTATGTGGTTTAGTGGGAGTAGGTATACTCTTTTTATACTGAGTTGAAGGTTTGTTATCCACTGGATTTGTGGATTTTTCATCTTGTCTCATTGCTTGCATGCATGAAACTATTGTTTGTAAACCATTGCTAATTTCTTCACAAGTGAAATAGCGTTTATTGAACATAATATTTAATCGTTCAATAGTTTGTGGTGACAACGTATCTTGTACAATACCACTGATAAACCAATCACATTGTCTTAGGCCATATTTAGCACCTAGAGATCTGAGACTATTGTCTAATGTGATTCTAAATGCCTGTAAGTCTGAAAAACAATGTTTGGGTGGCTTCAAACTTGATATTAAGACTGCATGTCTAACTCTGGCCTTGTCAGCATCAAAGTATTGTTGCTAAGACACGTAAGGCAATTTGATAATTACCTTTAACCACCGGAAATGACTTAATCAGTTCATAGGGTTCTCCTTCACAAGACATTTAAGATAATTGAACTAGCAATTTCATCTATGTCAGTTCGTGAATTTAGTATGGATTGAAAACCACTAATGAATTCCTCATAATTATAACCTTGGAAAATAGGTAATGACAATGTAGGTAAGCTTGGTAATGGGACACTTGTTGTTGTTACAGGTGTAACAGGTGTTTGACCACTAGTTACAGTAGGTCTCTGTGACAGAGTTTTGCGGCAGATAGCCTGTACTTCTGTCCACCTTAATTGTTGATTACTAAAAGTATCCAAAACATTTTTAATTTCATCCTCAGATGGGTCTGATTCAAGAAATTTATTTTCATAATGTGTGTAGTCTGAATTAATTATTTCCAGACGTTGTGTAAGTAATTCAAATTTGACCTCAAGATCATCAAAATCTATGTTTGTATCTTGAGTTAATCCTATTACAGATGAAATTAGATTTTCTAATTGTGTAATCTTAGTCTGTAAAGACTGAAACCGAGTTTTCAAACAAGCCATTTTAATGGTATATTGAAAATTCTAGCACCACACTTAGAGTGTTTAAAAACACTGTATTGCTATAAACAGCTGAGTTTTTGTTATGCTTATGTCAGCAAGAATCGAGTCAGACATACTGACCCACTAAGCTTAACCTCAGGGTCAATGACCATGAAGGGTACACAGTACATATGGCTGGTGTTTATGGCTTGAGTTTGCTGTGTCAGCCTGACCATGATGATTAATCGTAAATAACGATGTTATGCACTTCATTCACTATACACTATAAATGTCACTGTATAACTGTAAATCACACGTGAATATTACTTACACATATATAAATGTCACTGTTAATATGTATTTGAAAGCTTACACTTTATATATAAGTTCCTTTAATATAACAGGTATATCTGTAAGAAGCAAACTTTAACACAATCTTGTCTCTTAATTTCTGTTTATAAACATTATAAACACTATGTGTATATCACTCAGACAAACTGAACATCAGTTGGGTTGTTGTTGTCTTAGTCAGCAACTTCTTCGAGTTTGGAGCAGTGGATGCGGGTGCCATCCCCCGTTTTCTTGTTGGGTGAGTCACCCAGCTCCGTTTTCTTTGGGTGAATGCTGGGTGAGCACCCATTTTCTTTTGGCTGCCCATTCTCTGTGATTGAGTCCGGAGGGACTCATTTATACCGATTTATATTGCAAAACACTAGTTTTACAGCTTTTTTCGAAGGACCTTGACTCAAAGGTTATTTGTACACTGTAGTACAACATATTTGGACCACAGTGTGGCCTTTATCTGGTTCGAGCACGACCAATATGTTGAGAAATGGCATTACCAGCAAAGTGTAAATATAGGGAAACTTAACTTAGAAAGACAGCTCATTGCCTGCACAGCCGCCCCTGCAGACGAGGTCTTGAGAAGCTGTCGAAGTCATCTCTCAACAGGCTGTAAATGAGTTATAATTTGTAGATTATAAATTACCCCTAGGGGGTGTTATGTCAGCATATTTCATTCACTGATTGCTGACAAACTTACGTGTGTGGACTCAAAGGTCTGCATATCACCGGGGTTTATGATAAGTGACTAACTCACAATTTTATACTCAACTGCACAGTCAATAGTAGCACATCACGAGTTAGAACACTTACCTGGATATATGTATCTGACCCGTAATTACGCCCGGATATCCGTTGAGTTGATTGAAGAATAGTGTTCTTTGAAGAATGTTGCACTACACTCTGTTGGATCGCAACACTCGTTGTTACACTGTTCATCAATAATTGTTCACACAATATCACTGAAGAAGCTGATCACACTTCTCTGTAAGTGTTTATTGTGTTTTGTGAGACACTTTGTTCACACTAACGCACAGATTGTTCTTTGTTGGTTATCCTGGCATCAGTGTCACTCTCAGTAGAGTCAAAAGTAATCTGAAGATGCCACAATGCCCCACGCCATCACTACCCCCAGCACAAAGGAAAAGCTGACCTAGTACTTTTGCTTCCTTGCCACTTCCTCGATGAAGCAAAGCAGAATGTTTGATTCTTGCTGTCTTAAGCATAGACAACAATGTCCACTATCTTTACTATGGTAATAAAGTTGGAGTAGGATTTTCCTTAATTGTCCTGATAAGGTAAGAGATGTACTGTCTCTTATTAAAATACACTCTGCAGCACTGGACTGCAAGGAGCAGCGGTCGCTTGACCACGTCGCATACTCGTACTGCATCTGCAATCAATTACTCACTGCAGCAGTAAACAAGACGCTTGCCCCTTCTGAGAGGGCTGGGCCCCTCAGGGCTGATAGGGCTGAAAGGGGCTGAAGGGGTCTGATACCCCCCTCCTGGAGAAAATTTCTCCACAGCTCCTCTCTGGGTTTATCTTACACTTTCTCCCATATCTCTCACTCCAGTATGTTGGTATGACCATACCAGACCAAACCTAGCCCAACATTACTGATTTTTGGGAATACGTACTTCACAAAATGAAAATACTTATATAATTATTCCATGATGTTCGTAAGTTGTATGTATTGAAAAATGATAGAGTACAACCTCTCCTCACTTAGCGACGTGCTCATTTACCGACAATGAGGACTTACAATGGAATCTCTGACCAGTGTGCCTATCTTAATGTGTATTAGAGTTGATTTCCTCTATTCTGTTTAATACAGTATACAATACACTACTGTGTAAACATTTAAAAATATACCAGAAATGTTATAAATGGTGCAAAGGTGACATTAACCCTTTCAGGGTTTCGGCCATACTATTATGCTTTACGCGCGGGGGTTTTTGACGCACTAGTATGCATAAATTCTAGCACCCTCAAATCTAGTGAGAGAAAGCTGGTAGGCCTACATATGGAAGAATGGGTCTATGTGGTTAGTGTGCACAGTATAAAAAAAATCCTGCAGCACACAGTGCGTAATGAGAAAAAAAAACTTTGACCGTGTTTTTGGATTAAAACAGCGACTTTACATTGCATTTTCGTATGGTATTTATTGTTGTATTCTAGTTTTCCTGGTCTCATTTTATGGAATGGAAGACATATTACAGAAATTGAGATGATTTTCACTGATTTCACAATGAAAAGTACCTTGAAATTGAGCTCAAAGTAGCAGAAATTGTCGATTTTTACCAAAGATCAAAAGTAAACAAATCATGCCAAGCGTCCAATACATGTCAACTGGAGAGTCTAATATGCTTTCACAAGTGCGCTGATATTATTTATACCATTTCTACACTAATGCAGTAGTCTGCATAACAGTAAATCTCTATTTTTTTGAGAGAATAAAAATTCAAAGTGGAAAGCAAAAGAATGTAAGAGGGGCATGGGAACGTGACTAATGAACAGAGAAAATGTTATTTTAGTGCCAGGAATGCCTTTCTTGTTTATTCTGGACTCTATATGGAAATTGGCATCTTTTGAAATTTGTGTGAAATTGGTAAAATGGCTAAATTCTGACCACTGTATTGGATAGTTGAAATCGGTAAATGGGTGGTTTCTTGCACTCATTCGATAGAAAAAATGGAGTTCTAGCGAAATGGTTATGATTTTTTGTCGACTGTTACACTGGAATTGGCCGAAAATAGGGCTCAAATTTGGCAAAATCGCCGATGCATAAACATCGTCAAGACCACTAACTTCGCGAGAGCATATTTTTGTAAGCTTTCCATCAAATTTCATGCTTTTGGTGTGATTATGATTGGGAAAAGATTATCTTTTCATAAGAAAAAAATATTTTTTTTTTTTTTTAAATTTGGCCGACCCTGAGAACAAGTCTCTGAGAGGACCTGCCGACCCCAATAGAGTTAAAACAATATCAAAGATGTTTGACACAAACCCACTACCATTATAGTATGCTCCTCATTTAGAGATGAATTTGTTTTCAGACTAACTTAACATTTTGTAATTCAAAGCATAATTAATGGCCAAGATCAGTGTAGTAGCTGTCATAAACTATAATCTTAATTTATATACTAAAACTGACTTCTGCATGAGCAAGTAATTCATGCTACTCCTTTATAACTATGTAATAAAAGGTGGTTGAGGTCTGGCCACCAGCAATTATTTCACATCCCTAGTAACATTGCAACTATTCATTCTAAATTTGACAAAATTTGTAGCAAGGTATTCTGGACAGTACTTGTTAGCAATTTTAAATGGGTTAGTTTGAGCTGCTTTACTTTATTTGCCACATTAATCATTTCAGTTGTAATTGATCTTCACTATAATGTTAACTAGGATCCTGGGTCAAGGTTGAATCACCATCTTGTTTTTGGTAATTTTTAGTCTATTTTTCAGTTTTTTCTTAGAGCACACTATCATGGAGACCAAGAATAATCTATATATATTACCTATACTAACAGGCACTGCATCTATAAAGGATCTTTGACTTGCCATTTACATTTAATATAGCGCTGCACACACAATTTGCAGGTATGTTGCATAAACATTGAAAACATAGCAGTTAAAAGTACAATTTACCCAGCATATTTTAACTACAGCCTCACCTCACTTAGCGACATACTCATTTACCGATGCCTCAGACTTATGACAGGCTCTCTGATCAGTATTCATACCTAAATAATGTATATTAGAGCTGATTTCCTCTATTCTGTTTATTTCAGTATGCAGTACCTACTGCATGAACATTGAAAATATTCCAGAAATGTTATAAATGGTACAAAGGTGACATTAAAACAATATCAAAGATTGTTGACACAAACTCACTACCATTATAGAATGCTCCTCACTTAGCAACAAATTCGTTTAATGATGTGGTATTAGGAATGAAACTCCGTCGTTAAGTGAGGAGAGGCTGTATTACTGTTAATAAGTCAATTGTATTGAGGTCCATTATGTGGAGGATTTACTGAACATTCTTCACCTGACATGAATAGCTCAAAGGCCATTTCTCATTACAGTATATCACTGAAGGTACAGTGGTACCCTGAGTTTTGAACTGCTCCTAACTCGACCAATTATGTAAATGTATTATTGTAAATGCTTTTGTAAGTGTATTTTTGTGGGTCTGAAACAGACTAATCAAATTTACATTATTCCTTATGGGAATAAATTTGTTCGGTAATGGCACTTGAACAGCCTTCTGGAACGAAGAAAGTTCGAAACTCGGAGTACCACTGTACTTTGAAAAGGAACACTTATACAGTAGGGCCCCACTTTATGGCATTTCCCTAATACAAACATTCAAAATTAAGACCAAAACTCACTATAAGGGGCCCCCCCCTTTTCTAACCTGGCTTTATATGGTCACCTTGTGCCACCCAGCTTGTTTAACCCTTTCAGGGTCCGTCCCGTAGATCTACGGCTTTACGTTCAGGGTCCAAACCATAGATCTACGCCATGAGCTCAGCTCACTCTGATAAACTGTGAGTGGTACATTTGGGCCTAGATATGAGAGAATACATCTATGTGGTATGTGTGCACCACATAAAACAGATCCTGCAGCACACTGTGTATAATGAGAGAAAAAAATGAAATCATGATTTTTCGATTAAAACAGCAACTTTGCAGTGTTTTTTCGTATGTTTTTTATAGTTGTATTTGCGATTTCTTGGTCTCATTTGATAGAATGGAAGACATGTTACAGAAATAGAGATGATTTTGATTGGTTTTAGCACTGGAAATGGCTTGAAAACTGAGCTCAAAGTAGCAGAAATGTTAAATTTTTTCCGATATTCAAGAGTAAACAAACGACCTCACACGTCTAATACACGTCAGCTGGTGGGGTCTAATATACATTAACAAATATGGTGATGATATTTATACAATTATTACAGTATTGCATAACAGTAAATCTTCTATTTTTTGGTATGAATAAAAATTCATTATGTGAATAAAAAATCAAATGGAATTTATTTGTAAAGCCTCAAAAACATAACTAATGAACAGAGGAAATGTTAGTTTAGTGCCAGGAATGCCTACATTGTTCATTCTGGACCCTATTTTGAAATTGGAATATTTTGAACTTTGTGTTAAATTGGCAAATTACAATTTCCGATCACTTTATTTTTGTAGTTGAAACAGTTGACTTGGTGATTTCTTGTGCTCAATCGATAGAATAGAAGTAATACTAGTGAATAGCATAGAATTTGGTTGATTGGAATAATGTAATTGGCCTAAAATGGGAGTCAAAGTCAGCAAAATCGCCGATTCGTAAATATCGCTGACACATCAAAATTCGCGAGAGCATAATTTCGTCAATTTTCTACCAAATTTTGTACTTTTTGTTTTATTACCTTCACAAAAAGATTCTCTACGATTTCATAAGAAAAAATAACAATTTTTTTTTTTAAAATTCTTGGACACTGGTGCATGACTCCAGATTTGGGCCTTGGACCCTGAAAGTGTTAAATTCTCAGTGATGCAAGAATGGTATACAATACTAACAAGATGAAATTAAGACACATGTGCAACATCTGGGTAACTTTGTTGTAGACGTTTTGCCGTCCACTGGCTTTATCAATACAAATTCCAGGACATAACTTGAAGACAGTAAAACTACACCTACCATCCAACTTACGACTGAGTTTGGTTCCGAGAAACCGGTCGTAAGTCGAAATGGTCATAAGTCGAACTTTACTACTGAATATCAACAAAACATTTTTGTAATGACTTTATTTTATTGTTTTATTTTGGTATTTCATGTTTTACTTTACTTGTTTTAGCTGTTAGTACTGTATTTTATAATGTAAGGTTTAGGATAAACACTGTGTACAACACAAATAGTTGTTTATTTCCGAGAAATTTGGCATAAAAAACACGGTCGTAAGTCAAGTGGTCGTAAGTCAAGTGGTCGTAAGTCGAGCAGGTCGTAAGTCGGATGGTAGGTGTATGTACAGAAGATGAGGTAATCAGTCCTCAACCTTGGAGTAGGTGCAAAGAGCACTGTAGTCATGGAGATTCTGAAGCAGAAGCATGGTGCCTGATGCTTATATACAGTGGAACAATGGTTGTGATATTAATCGCTCCTGAGAGCTCATCGTAAACCAAAAACGTAAAAAAAAATTTTTTCACATGAAATATTAAGTTTAATGCAAAAATAATTAAATTAATACAAAACAATGAATAAAACAATAGAATAATTGACTTTTACCTTTAATAAAGATCTGGTGTGTTGGGGGAAGGGGGGGGGGGGGGAAGTGTCGAATTTTTTTACTGTTTAGAAGGGGAACCCCCTTCCTTTAGGACTGAGGTACAACCCTTTTTTTGGGGTTATTTTACCTTTTCTTTAATGCCCTAGGCCATTGAGAGTCATGGACTTCTGTCGCACAACATTCTGTCCTTGAGGCCGTACCCCCGTTCCTTTATGATTTCCTAAAGTGGTTCAAACAATTGTCGTGTCAGGTTTCCAACATGCTTGAAGTAGTGTGTCAGGGTATTTTCATCAAAAAAGGATTGCACTTTTGCCCCATTGCACAATTTCCTTAAACTTTGAGTGGGAACTTCTTAAATTTGTTTCTCCCTCCCCTGAAGCAGTTTCCTAGGTCTGGCCTCTTGCGTTGAAGATGATCTAGCCTCTCAGTGGTTTTCTTCATTGTCCCCCTCCCCCAAACTCTTCCCAACCTCCCCATAACCCCCAAACCAAGGACTTCCCCCAATGCCACAATGGGTTCCCCAATGGCATACATTCTCAGGGGTTTGCCCCAAACCCCTTTAAAAACCCTTTTGTCTACACATTCTGGCCACAGAATGGTTTTTACGTTGGGAATTAAAAAAACCTTCCAAAATCTTTTAGAGCAGTTGGTTTTTTTTGGTCACTACAAAGCATTTGAAAATAGCTTTTTTTTCGTTTCTTTTAAGTTGGAAATGACTTTCGGGTCCCTGGGCTTCTTAGAGGAGCTGTATTAGAGGCAAAATTGACCTTTAAAGAAGCTCAGTCCCCAAAAATCACTCTGCCAAGTCTTAGAATGACCCCCGGGGGATTGTCTAATCAAGGCCTTAAGGTCTAAATTTTTTTTCGATTAGGTAATTTTTCAATTTAAATTCAAATTCAAATCAAAGTTTTTCTTATAAAGAAGGATGAGGAATGATGGGAAAGTTTTTCTTTTCGGGCCACCCCGCTTTGGGGGGAAACGGCAGGGGATAATAAAAAAAAATAAAAAGGGTTACAAAGCTGAGTTTACGAAAATTTTGGGTTATTGTGTGGTTTACATGTAGTAAAA
>NC_069457.1:19983989-20006553 GCF_026875155.1 Cherax quadricarinatus
TGGAACCCCGGCGACTCCCGTCACCGTAAACTTTGATTTACTTGTATTTGAAGGTTTGTTGCTTTTTTCACTATTTTATTTTTTCACATAACTTATGTGGCCTATGAGACCAAGGTAAGGTGCAATGTACATATATACACTCGTTGTATACAACACAATAAGCACACAAACATAATTATCAATATATTGTTTACAAAACTTGTTTACAAAAACAAACAATACAAAACATTGTTTATTATTATTGTTCTATAATATATATACCAATATACAGTCACTGAACATATTCCTATTAGTTCTGCAGCTTGTGGAACTCTGAAACATGGTGTCATACACAATGGTGTTTTATCTTTCTCCTCATTCTATCTCTTTCAATCTGTCTCTCTCTTTCTATCTGTCTGTCTATCTCTGTCTCACAGGTACACATAAATACAAGTATACATAGTATAAATTACCTAGGATAACCCAAAGAAATCCAGACAAAGTGCTATACTCTGCTTGAAGATGTGAGTAAAAGTGATGACACAGTCTTGTGGCTCTCTGAGACAGAGAGCTAGATGGATAGACAGATAGACAGGGAGCTTGACAGACAGACAAATAGACAGACAGAATGTTAGTATACCAGTACCAGTGTACTAGTGTTCCACCTCCTCCCCCTCTTCTTCCTCTTCCTCCTCTTCCCCCTACTCTTCCTCCTACTCTTCCTCTTCCTCCTCCTCCTCTTCCTCCTCCTCCTCTTCTTCCTCTTCCTCCTACTCTTCCTCCTCCTCCTCTTCTTCCTCTTCCTCCTCTTCCCCCTAATCTTCCTCCTACTATTCCTCTTCCTCCTCCTCTTCCTCTTATTCCTCTTCCTCCTCCTCCTCTTCTTCCTCCTTCTCCTTCTCCTCCTCGTCCATAGTGTAAATTACAAGGAGTCAGGAGCTGTCAAAGTGACATATTGGCTAATTACTCTTTCCCCCTCCGGCCTGTAAAAAACAATGGGGTCGGATGCTGCTTCCCCTCCTCCATTCTATCTAATTATCTTTCTCCTCATTCTATCTGTCTGTCTATCTCTGTCTCACAGGTACACATAAATTTACAAGTTATACATAGTATAAATTACCTAGGATAACCCAAAAAACCCCAGACAAAGTGCTATACTCTGCTTGAAGATGTGAGTAAAAGTGATGACGCAGTCTTGTGGCTCTCTGAGACAGAGAGCTAGATGGATAGACAGGGAGCTTGACAGCCAGGCAAATAGACAGACAGAAATGTTAGTATACCAGCAAAAACAAGGGAGGGCGATGTTCATCTCATCTTTTGGCATCAGCTCTACCCTCATTTACCCTCATCAAACGTCAGCACTTATCAGATGTTATCTCCCCTTATCTTGTTACTGTCATGGGAGTGAACATTTATTATTACATATTATTATTATTATTACCTATTATTATTATTATGTATTATTATTATTATGTATTATTATTATTATGTATTATTTTATTATGTATTATTATTATTATGTATTATTATTATGTATTATTGTTATCATTACGTATTCTTCTTCTTCCTCCTCCCCCTCCTCCTCCTCTTCCTCCTCCTCTCCTCCTCTCTTCTTCCTCCTCCTCCTCTTCTTCCTCCTCCTCCTCCTCTTCTTCTTCCTCCTCCTCCTCCTCTGCCTCCTCCTCCTCTTGCCTCCTCCTCCTCTTGCCTCCCCCTCCTCTGCCTCCTCCTCCTCTGCCTCCTCCTCCTCCTCCATTCTTGGAACAAGTTTAAAGAGCTTGTAGTTCATAATCACTATCATTATCATCACCAATGCTCACATCTGAGTCTGGGATTTTGGAAAATAGGAGTTTCCTCTTTGATTCTGGTACAACTGAACGACGGCCCAGCACCAGAGGTGGAAGGCTGTGGGTTGTCTGGGTTTTCCTCACTATTACTCATATTATGGTCATTAGTTTCGGTCAAAACCTCACCAGAACCTTGAAACTCATCTTCACTGTCACTTCCATCTGTATTAGAACTGTCACTGGGGAACAAAAGTGTCCCAATTCGCCGAGGAGTGAGGAACTTCTTACCGCAGGGCACGGTGGAAATTGTGTACTATGATGGCATTCCCACAATGCACCACTGGGTCCCAGATTTTTTTCCTACTGCGCACACCCACCACACAGACCCATTCTGTCACATCTGGGCTTATCAGCCTTTTCCTGCGAGATTTGAGGCCGCTAGAATTTATGCGTACTAGTACGTCAAAAACCCCTACGCGTAAGACGTACTAGTATGACCAAAACCCTCAAAGGGTTAATAGCAAGGAGAAAAAGTGTTGTGCTCAGAACACATCCCTGGGGGACACCTTCAGCTTGGATAAAGTCCGGGGAGAGCACATTATTAACCCGAACACGGAAATGCCTGTCAGTTAAAAAGTTCTTAAGGAAGGATGGTAGATTGCCTCGAAGGCCTAAGGAGTGGGCTTGGGCTAAAATATTATACCTCCAAGTTGTGTCATATGCCTTCTCAAGGTCAAAAAATATGGCAATAACTGAGTGGTTATTCGAAAAGGGCTTACGCTACGTCCCCAAGGCGTAAGGGGTCTATGGTAGAAGTCCCTTACAAAACCCCTAGAGAGTGGAGGGGATGTTGTTTTGTTTTTAAAAACCCCACATAAACGTCTTTTTTACTAGAGTTCCATTATTTTTGAAAAACTGCATGGTAAGAGCAATGGGACATAGGGGGAGGTTTCATGTCCCGTAGTGCCGGGTTTGCAAAAAGGGAGAACAATGGGGTTTTTCCACGGGGGAAAGAACTCCTTGGCCCAAAATAAGTTTGTAAAAGGCTAATAGGACTGCAAGGGCTGACTGATGAAATGTGACATCAATATGAATGTCGTGGGGCCCAGCTGCCGTGTCGACAAGCTGGGTGTTGCCTCCAGTTCTTAAAGTGAAAAAGGCACTTTATCTGTTTTCTCTGGAAAAAAAGTCCAAGGGTGCAACTCTCGGGCAGCTTTGAGGAAAGAAATGAGGGGCATGATGGAGTCCCTGGAAATACGGCCAGTGGGGGAAATTTTCATTGGCAAAATTAGGGGGTTTGTATTCAACCCCGGCAACCCGCAAAAAGGGAGGGGTCGGAGAATTTTTTCCATCAGTTTTCGTATTTTTTTTTCCCAGACTGCACCATAGAAAAAAGGCAAGGTATTGGGACTAATCTCGCCAGCAAGTGCTTTTTGGTCCGGAGGGAACGGCGAGGATCGCACGCTTCGTTTAAAAAAAGGGTCGCTCTGTGGTTCTATTGTACCGGTACCTGCCCCTTGCAGCGGTTTCAAACTACTGCCGAGCCAAGCAGGAGACCCAAGGCACGCTTTCTGAAAAAGCCTCCCCGAAGTTTGGGGTATAATTGAAAGCTCGGTAAAAAGGGAGGACAGAGGGTGAAAAAGCCCTCGATGGAGGACGAAAAAGGGAACCCCTTTTTAAAAACAGTCGGGTGTGGTAAGGTTCCAATTTGCCCGTTTTAAATTGCCACGTGGGGTGCAAAGAGGTGGCAAATATGAAGGGGAAAAGTAAGAATGTTGGGAAATGATCACTGTTGTAAGCCCGGGAGAACGCCCAAGGAAGTAAAATGGGGTTTGGGGAAAAAAATAGAGATCGATGAAAGGGGGAGAGTATAGTCCGAGGATAAAAATGGGTGTGAGTACCTGATTTAAAACAGGGGGGGGTGGGTGGAGAAAGCCTCTAACGAATTCCCCGGGAATCACAGTGAGACCCCCCAGAGAAATGGTGGGCATTAAAATCACCAAGTAACAGAATCGGTGGCGGGGTAGTGACGAAACAAGGGAAGGCAAAATCCGGAATAGATAATCCCGAAAAGGGGAGAAAAGATTAAAGAACAGGCGTATACCCCCAGTAGTGGATACGGGTGCTGTGTAATGCAGCAAAGTATGAACAAATAGCTGTGGTCGGAATATCAGTGGGAGAAAAAGGGCACTTTCTTTAAAAGGCCATCAGGAAAAGGATCTGAAGAAAAAATAAAATTAAGCCTGAGAGGGGAGAAAAACAGCAGAGTGAAATTTTTGGTTCTGTAAGCAAACCCCAAAACGGGGGCAAACTGGGGAGAACATTGAAGCCCCCCCCCCCGATTCCCCCTGAGGCCACGTAATTCCACGAAAAAAGGGCCATGATTGGAAATGAAAAAGAAACTTGAAATCCGAGGTAAGGGTTCCTACGGACTAAAAGGGTTAAAAAGCCCAAATGGGGAGGCAGGGGAAAAAATTTTCAAGCAAAAGGGAAACGGTGCCTGTGAAGAAAGGAGTTGCGCAGATGGACAGAGGAAGGAAAGAGGGGAAGGTGGATCAGTGTCCTTGTGGTTTGGTTCTGCAATATATTCAGAGATTCTTAAAGTGTTTCGGAATTCAGGATGTCTCGGGAACAATTTTGGGGAAATGGAGGGGGAGGATGGAAAGATTGGAAAACTGTTTTGGCGTCCCAAAGGTGGGGGGGGGGGAAAGGGTGGAGGGAACGGGAGAAGGTGGCGGGGGACAAAAGAGACGGGAAACCCTGGGAGGTGGCAGAAGAGGAAAAAAATTTTGGGGGGGAACGGGGGGAAGGTACATTTCGAGGAGGAGGGTGAACCCTGATTTTGAACGAGCCGGAGAGGGGAAGAACTGGAACGAGACAGGGAGGGAAAAATGAGGAGGTGGAAGATGGGTAGGGTGTTCCCCGGACCTTTTTTTGATTTTTGGAAGTAGAGGGACGAGGGAAGAGGTGTGTACGGGTCTCGTCGATTGGGCTTGAAGAGAGAACCGAAGGGAAATTTAGTGAGGCGTTGAATTGGGATCTGAGCCGGGGACAGCAAAGGTTTGTACGGGGTGTTGGGGAGGGTAACCCCAGAGGGGGGAAAAGGGAGGGTTCCGAGTTGGGGGGCTTTTTGAAACCGGAATAAGAAACCTTGGGAGCCCCCTTGGAGGGGGAGTAAAAAAACTGCATGGCTGGGGGGAACTTCTGCCTTTGGGGAAACGGATTTTCCCCCTTTTTTAAATAGACGACAACGGCGAGAGTACAAAAGGGGAGCTCATGATTTAAAAGCAAGAGGGGATCATTGCAAACGTATTGAATGGTCACCCCCAACACGCTGGGCCCCATTCGGCGTAGATCTGCAATTTCGCGGGATGGCCCAAATCGCCAGCAATTTCAAACCTTTTGTGGTGAGGGCACCTTTGAATTTGAAAAAACCGATGTCCTGCTATATAAACTGAGGAGGGGGGGTTTCTGGCTGTAAAAAGTTAAACGAGCCCATTGCTGGGACGTCTGGGCCCCGGGCAGGAAGAACGTAATGTCTCCCTTGGGATTGGGAGATCTTGGGTTCCAGCGTTTAGATGTCGGTGCCACATGTCTGGAAATTTTTTTTAAAACTATGGTATGGGGCAGAAAAACTACCACTACAGAATTGGGGGAAAATGATTTTTTCAAGGGTGAAAACGTATCTATAGGGGAAAAGCAGAGAGCTCACCCCGGGGATTTGTACGGTAATGATGGGGTCCCGCTCAAAGGCTAAAAAAGAAAAATTTTTACCAACATGGAGGAGTCCCTTGCCAATCATGGTCGAAAGATAGGCAGTAGAGGAAGTTGGTCGTAAAGGAAGAATTTAGCCACTGTTCATCTAAAAACGAGGTGGAAAAGGTAGTGAAGGACTTGCGTTTTTTGGAAGAACAGAAGGTGAAGGTGGAAAAAGTATCATCAGCAGGTAATTGTCGTGACTTTTGGCGGGGGACCAGATTTGGGTCCGACGTGGAACGGGTCGGCGATTTAAAAAATTTGCCCCCGAGAGGGAGAGGCCGGAAGCATAGTCAAGGAGAGCGAAGGTTGATAAATCGAAGGAGCAAGTCGGGGCCTCATACCTGAAGCAGGTGGGGAAACACCCCGGCAATAGGTACAGAGGCTGGAAGTTGAAGAGGGGGCCAAAAGACGAGGCGGGGTCAGAACGGGGGCGGTTAAAAAGGGGCCCCGGGGGGGTACCGGGTTTCATGGACTGGGCTGCCTGGTTAGGTTATTTTTTTTCCTTTTTTTTTTTAAAGAAAAAAAAAGAAAGAAGAAAAGAAAATAAAAATAAAAAAAGAAAAAAAAAGGGGGGGACCGGGGAGGGTTTTCCTAGGAGGAATAAAAGGGGCCCAGAAATTCCCCCCGCGCCCAAGAGGACTCGACACCGTAGTAGCGCGATGCAGCAGGAAAAACCCGTGCCTTTACCCTACCTTCATCCCATAAACCAGCAATTGGGGAATGGGGGCACCTCACATTGCCGGCACCTCGGTGGCAAAAAGGAGGGCGGCCGGATTTTCCGCCACAAAGCATACCTCCTTAGCCCCACCCGGAATCCGAAAGGGGGTTTCCCCAGAGATAAACCCCCCAAAAGACGCCCAAAGCTACCCCGGGAAAACCGGAGAGGGATCGGGCACCCCTAGGCAATCCGATTCCACGGCAAACTACGCCACCCCAGAAACCCTAAACGGAATGGTGGCCCCCCGGGCCCCTTTCCCCCTACCAGGAACTAGGCCCCGTGGGGAAAACCCAAAAAGGACAAAAGAGGAAGGGCAAAAGGGGAGGGTGGGGGGAGGAGGAAAAAGGAAAAAAAGGGGGGATGGGGAGGATGGGATAGGGGAGGGGGAGTTTGGGGGTAATTAGGTTCGTCGGGAAGAGACCGATAGGTCAAATTCCCCTCAGACCAAGAGCCTCTTACCACGCCAAGAGCCCCCCTTGAAGGGATTCTTTTCAAAATGTGTATGCTAAATTTAATTTTTTCCAGATTTGAAATAATTAAAATTTTGACCTCAGATATCAAAATTATGTTTTTATCTTGGTTAATCCTATACAACTGAAATTGATTTTCTAATTGTGTAATTTAGTCGAAAAAGACAAAAACTGAATTTTAAAAAGAATTTTAATGGTATATTGAAAATTCAACACCACATTGGGTTTTTTTTAAAAAAAACAGTACTGCTATAAAAGCGGTTTTTTTTACGTTAAAGTCAGCATAATCGAGTCAGCCTACTGCCCCACAAGCTTAACCTAGGGTAAATGCCCAGGGAGTTTAGGCTTGAGTTTGCTGTGTCACCCGCCACGATGATTAACGAAATAACGATTTTATTGTTTCTTCACTATACATTTAAAAATGTCACTGTTAACGAAAATCACACGTAAATATTATTTACACTATATAAATGTCACTTTTAAAATATATTTTGAAAGTTACACTTTTATATAATTTCCCTTTTAAATATAAAGGTATTCTAAAAGAAACAAATTTTAAACCCAAAATCTTGTCTTTAATTTCGTCTATTAAAACATTTAACACTATGTGTTTTTCAGGAGGCCCCACTATACGGGGGTTAGGTTCCAGGCACCGCCGAAAAGGGGGAACACCCTTTTTTTTTTTCCCACTTACAAAGCTACAAACATAGATAAAAAGTTTTTACTAACATATATTTGTTAGAAATAGAACCCGGCATCAAAAAACAAAAAAAAAGTACAATACAACATTTGACTCATTACTTACCTTAAAATATTTAATTTAATTGGGTGGAAAAGTGTATTTTTTGTGGGAAATCAAGTTGGAAGTATTTTAAAGCCGGTCCCTCACCCAGGCCCCCCCCACCCAAAATATTTCTATGTTTTTAAGCACCCCAGAGCGATAAAATGTTTCTTTCCCCTCATTTTACCTTAAAAATATTTGTAGTTTTAATTAGGGTCAGGAGTAAAAAAAAGAGAAAAAAACGAATAAATGGAGAGAGAAAGAATGAGAAATGAGAGGTAAAAGGCGCAGATTTGTAACAAACCAGGCTCCCACATCTTAATTTATGTTTATTTATTCTATTGTGGGGGTTTTTTAATTTTTTTATGTTATGTTCGTTTTTTTAAATAAATTTTAAAAAAAATACTGGGGGTTTTATAAAAATGTGTATATTTACCATAATATACGACATTTAATGGACTCGGTGAATTGTTTTTTGGCGTCCTTAGGGAATTTGCTCACATCTCACATTTATGTTTTTTTTTTTAAGGGGGGTTGTTTTATTATTTAATTTTATGCTGTGTTTATTATATAATTTGAAAAAAAATATATGGATGGTTTAATGAAAATGTATTTAACGAATTTATCAATTAAGGAAAATCGGTGACATGTTTTAGGCGCACTTGTGGAAGTCGTCTGCTCAATCTCCATTTATGTTTATTTATTCTACTGTGGGGTGTATTTTCTTTTTATATTTATCCCGGGGTTTATTAATTTTTTAAAAAAAAATATCAGGGTGGTTAAGAAATGTGTATATTCCCGTAATAAAACGACATTTAAGAGACCGGGGGTATTGTTATTAGGGGGCGTATTGGGAAGTCGTCTGTACATCTCACATTTATGTTTATTTTTTACTGGGGGGTGATTTATTTTTTTTTAATTGTTATGCATCGTGTTTATTAAATAATTTTAAAAAAAATACGGTGGAAAATGAAAAGTGTATATTAACATAATATACACTTTTAAAATGACTCGATGTATGTAATTTTTTTAGGTAAGGAAACATAAGTAAATTATAGAGTATAAAAAAAAATATGAAATATTTTTAAAAAAATTTAAAAAAATTTTTTGGAGTTTCCGACAAAATGGAGAGATTTGTGCTTACGAGTATGGAGAATGTAAAAAAGGGGGGGCACGGTGACCATTTTAGAAGTCAGGTGGGGGGGAGCCGTTTTATTGGTTTTGGTCAAAATTTTTAAAATGCCCGTATTGGGCGGAACGCCGTAAAGTGAAACCCCGTAAGCGGGGCCTTCCCCGTACACTCAGCAAATGAAAATCACTTGGGTTTTGTTGTCTTGTCAGCACTTCTTCGGCTTGGGCAGTGGTGCCGGGTGCCCCCCCCCGTTTCTTGTTGGGTGGCACCCCCCTCCCCCTTTCTTTGGGTAACGTTGGGGGAGCCCCGTTTTTTTTTTTTTGGGGCCCATTCTCTGTATTTAGTTGGAGGGACCATTTAATGATTTTTAAAATTTTTAAAAAAACAATTTTCCCCGGTTTTTTCGAAGGCCCTTGGGTCGTGGTTATTTGTACATTGTGTACAAAATTTTTTGGAAAACAGTGTGGGCCTTTACCCCGGTTGAGCACAACCAAAATGTTGAGAAAGGCATTTTAAATTTGCTTAAACGTTGGTATGGGGAAAAAAAAATTAGAAAGACAGCTATTGCCTGCACGCCCCCCTGCGACGAGGTCTTGAAAGTGTGGAAGTCCCTTTTCAACGGGTGGAAATGAGTTTAATTTGTAAACAAAATTTACCCCCAGGGGGGGGTTTTGTCAGCAAATTTTATTCAATGATGCTGACAAAAATTCGACTTGTTTGGACCGAAAGTCCGTCCCTTACTGCCCATTTAGGTTTATTACAAACTCCCCGCGACTCAAGAACTGCCGTCCCCTGTACTACAAGAAATTGTAAGTACCTTGCTCTTGTAGCGTGAGCTAGGTGTTCTTCCACCTTCGACAGGTTTTCGGGACTTGTGAAGCTGATGTCTTGGTGTCCCACGTCTTCCATGTCTAGGAATTCGCACAAGGGACACTATGTTCTACAAGATTTGCTTTATTGTTCACAATCTTTTCACTAAAAAAGCTATCACACTTCTTTAATGTTTATTGTGTTTTATGAGATACTTTGTTACACTAACGCACGGTCAGTGTTTTTTGTTGGTTATCCCGGCTCGTGTCACTTCAGTAAGTAAAAGTAATTTTGAAGAGCCACAGACCTCACACCGTTACCCCCTGCACAAAGGAAAAGCTGACCTAGTACTTTGCTTCTTTCCCCTTCCTCGATGAAGCAAAGCAGAAGTTTGATTCTTCGTCATGCATAGACAAAAATATACACTACTCTACCTGGGAATAAAGTGAGAGGGGGAATTACCTTTTAAATTTTCCTGCTAAAAAAGAGATTACTGCTCTTACTAAAATACACTCTGCAACATGCAAAGGGCGTCGGTCAAAGCACCCCGCCCATACCTACTGATTGTATCAATTACTCGCTTAGCATAAAAAGATGCTTTCCCCTTCTGGAGGGTGGACCCCTCGGGGGTGATGGGGGGTGAACCCCCCTCCGGAGAAAATTTTTTCCCCGCCTGATCAAACCCGTTGGTGCGCAAACCCGACGAAAAGAACCACAGACCCGATGGTCAGGGACGATTTAGGTGTTTGTCCTTGCCTTTTGAAACAGCCAGGGGGCTATTGGTAATACCCCCTTTTATATGCCTGGAGGCAGTGAACGTCTTGGGCCCCCCGACACTTATTGACACTGAGAAATATGTTTTTTACAGGAAAAACAACTTACAGTGTTTCATTTTCAAAAAAGATGCAGGCTGTCCCCTCCTATTATGAAAAAAAATTTTTACTTCAGGAAAGTTCAAGTTTAAATTAATGGACTCCTCTTCCAAAATTTTTATAGTGAGACTCAAGTTTGTTAGGGACAGGGCACATTTTCCAGCTTACCCTTTTTCTGGTAAGGTGGCCCATGGCCCAGTGGTAGAGCCTTGCTTTAATGGGAGGGGAAGGTTCATTCCCGTTGGGGAGAAAAATTTTTTCATGTTTCCTTACAGGTTATCTATGTTCAGTGTTTGGGGTGGGGGGGTCACATCCGGGGGGTTAAGCTGGTGGGGTCACACCTGTGACAAAAATGACCTAATTTGTCTGAAATGTCGCATTTGGGTTTTTATGGTTTGTATGCATTGATGTCAGTAGCTTTTAACCTTGTTAAGTAGTAAATAAAAAATATTAATAAAATTTTTTATTGATTTCAAGTTTATTTAAGGCGAACTTACCCTCTTCCCAAACCTTTTTTTTCCTGAGACCAAATTTAAGGGGAACTTTCCGGAGTTTACCGGAGAGGGTTTTGGGGGGGCAACACCTCAGCGGTTCAGTTGAGAAGGGCCCCAGGTGGTCAGGGTCTGATCAACCCGGCTGTTCGGGCCCACACAAGCTGACGTTGAACCACAGCCCGGGTTTGGCAGGTACGACTTTAGGGCCTGTCAAATCCCTTTTTGAAGACAGTCAGGGGCTATTTGGGAAATCCCTCTTACATGTAGGAACAGTTGAACAGTCTTGGCCCTGGAGCTTAAGTGTTTTCTTCAAAATCTCGGGCTTCGTGCTTTTCATTGGGGGAAAGTTATTTTCCTCCCCAAAACTTTTGCTTTTATGGGAGTAAATTTTATTGCGGTTTTTCCTCCTTCCAGGGCCTTCCCCAATGTATTATTATCAGTATCTCTTTTCGCCTGATTCCGGGAATCGATCAAGGCCTTCAACCCTTCCAAATAAATTTTTGGTTTCCCTTATCGTATTATGTGTGCATGAAAATTTTTGTTTCATTTCCTGGGCTACAATGTCACCAGCCCTTTAAGATCAAGTTTAGGGGGAACTTGGGTCACCCTTCCCCAAACCTTTTATACCTGAGACTCAATTTAAACCCTTTGACGTTTAACCCCCCAACCTGAGGTGTTCCGGGGTCGCAAAATTTAAAAAAAAAAAAAAAAATTCTTATGAAATGATGAGAATTTTTCCCCGATTGTAAAAAACACCAAAAAAAAAAAAAATTTATGAAAAATGACGGAATTTCCTTCGAAAGTTACAAACCCCGGCAATTTTACAAAACGAGATTTCGCCCATTTGAGCCCTATTTTGGGTAATTTCCCTTTTTCCAGTCAACCCAAAATCATGTTATTTTCTTCAGAACTCCATTTTTTCCATCGATTGAGACAAGAAATGCCCCTTTACCCATTTTAACTACCCCAAAAAACTGGGAGAAATTTGCAATTGGCCCCAATTTAAAAAATTCAAAAATATACAAATTTCAAAATAAGGGCCCGAAGAACAATGCAGACATTCCGGTCTAAAATCCTTTTTTTGTTCACAGTCTGTTCCAGGCCCCCCGATATTCCTTTCTTTTTATTTGAAATTTCTTTTAAACAAAAAATAGAAGATTTACGTTATGCAGATATTGCAACTGTAATAATTTTAAAAAATTCATAACCCTTCATGACTGCATTTGAAAGGCTATTTTTGGGAAATTTTTACAATGCATCATTTTTTTACTTTTTAACATCGGCAAAAAAACAAACATTCCCGTACTTTGTGCTCCATTTCCCCGGTTCTTTTTTAGAAAAAATTAAAACAAAAAAACCTCTTTTTTAAAATGTTTCCCTTTTTTAAATGGACCAAGAAAAGAAGAATCAAACCCCAAAAAAATTACGAAATTAGACCCAAAGCGGGATTTTAAATTAAAAAAAAAGGCGGAGTTTTTTTTTTTTTCATTATTTCATGCGTGCTCCGGTTTTTTTTTATATGGTGCACACTGCCCCCAGACCCATTATTTTAAAATGTGGGGCCCACAAGCTTTCTCCTGCCTGTTTGAAGCTGCTAAAATTTTGTGTATTAACTCAAAAAAAGGTACCTCGTAAACCTTATAAACAGACGCACAGTCAAAGGGGTTAGGTAACTTACCCACTTTCCAAACCTTTTTCCGAGGTCAAGTTTAAGGTGAACTTGACTCCATTAAAACCCTTTATACCCGAGACTAAATTTTACTATTTTTGGAAAGAGAATGTTTTTTTCTTTCAAACTAAATAATTTACAGAAGAATGATTGTTATAGAATCACTATAATTCAGTTTTTTCTTCAAAAATCCATTGCAAAAAGAAAGCTATGTTTTTTTACTGACTTTCATATGTTTAAAAAGTTTATTAAACCCAAATTTTTAGAGGGGAATGGTTCATCAGGCAATAACCTTTTGTCCCCGACAGGGGACCACCAGGTTTTGGAGCCACCCCCCCTGATGCAACTTTTTTTTAGTGTCCACCTCCCATTTGCAGTGGCCCCTTTTGAACGTCACCCCTTTTCCTACAGGCATATGGGTGACTTCAAAAGTCCTCTCTCAACTGACTTCATAACCCTCTCAACATGACAAGGAAAAATGATAAAAACCACAACAATTAAAACGTAAACCAGAAAAAGGGGAATAAGTGGGAGAGTAGCATAAATTGGGGGGAAAAAACGAAAAAGAAAACAGGCACGTGTAAAAAATGCTAGACAAAAAAACAATGTTTTTAATATTTTATATTACAAATTTTTGTTTGTCAGCCCCTGTTTACCTCAATTTTTTTCGCTTTGCATAGTAGGCTTAGAGATTAAGACTAAAAAAGAAAATGAGGTCTTTTTTATTAGGAAGGCAGTACATGGCGGGTCCGCCATGTAGAACTTGTATTTAATTTGTTTTGACAATAATAAATTCTAATAACCATTAGGCTCTGCGAGTTCCCAACAAATTAAAAATTAAAATAAAATTATTTTTTTTTGTCTGACAGGATGCACGTAAAATTTTTTTATTAAAAAATACAGTGGACCCCCAAGTTAAATTAATCCGTTCCAGAGAGTCATCGTTAGAAAAATTATCGTTAATTGAATTAATTTTTCCCTAAGAAATAATGGAAATTTAATTTAATTTCCTTCCAGACACTCAAAGTTGAAAAAAAAAAAATTTACCCATGAAATATCATTTTCCTACAACAAAAAGAAGGATTCATGCAAAAATATATTTTACAATTTATTGTGCTGCACTGTACTAAATGAATAAAGGAATTACTTTATTGAAGAATAGGATGAGTGTTTGGGGGGGGGAGGGGGAAAAGAGGTTTATTATCTTTGGAAGGGAACCCTTTTCCCAAAACATTAAAAGGGAGGGCCGTCTTTCATGGCTTCTGTCCTGGCAGTGCTTTTTTTCCTCCCGTGTAATGTAGGTCTGTTTTGCATTTTCTTCCCAAAAAAGGCTTGTTTTGTCACAATTTAAACATTGTTGAGGGGGGGAAACCCTTTAGCCTCTATGTTCCTCCCGGGATTCCTGCACATATTTTTTTACCGTTTTTGGGCCAAATGGGGGCCTCACCATGCCCTTTTCACACTGTGTATGCCCCTACGATTCTAAATCCTTCAAACCCAAAATTTTCTGGATTAAATTTTACTCACAACCCCCCTAGTTGCAGGCAATTTTTTAATTAAAACCCCATGCAACTGCCTTACCTTTTAATATGTTCGGGAGAGATGCTATCTCTTATTCTGTTTTTTTGTTTATCCACACCCAATAACAGTGTCTAACATCTTGAGACTTGTGATCTGTGTTTCGAAAAAAATACTTTCACCTTTTGCAGCAACAGCTTCCCCTTTACTGCCTTTTCGTTGGCCAAGATAGTAGTGATGGTTTTGGGAGGTTTGTTGTACAACCGGGCCCGATTTAGACTGGGACCCACTTTCATACTTTAATTTTCCCTTCATTTTGATTGTAATTTTCACCCTTTTTTCCACAGGTTGGGCCCAAGTTTCTTTGGGTCATGGTTGCTTTGCATTACAAACCTAAAACATGAATACAAAATGTAAAAAAATGTATCGTGGAAGCGCCCGCACTGGTTGTAAACATTGGGACAAAACTGAGGCAGGGCAGCGAAATGCGCTCGGCCAGAAAGCATGTGGAGCATTCCGGCGGGTGATGTAAGTCAGTTTTTGTTTAGGTTGGGGAAAATTTTTTTATTTAAACCTTCGAAGTCGAGTTTTAGTTAGATGAGGGCCCTTTGTAAAATGAGGGGGCCACTTAGGGGGGCAGTATTTCTTGCAAACATCACCTGCCCCGGGGATGGCCTGCACTGCCAACTGCCTCAATAAGAGAACCCCCTGTTCCTTCATCAAGCTCACCTACTCGAAAAAGACCTTTCCTGGCAACTACCTCACATAAGAAAAAACCCCCATGTAACTTTCATCAAGCACACCCGCCAGAAGATGACCTACACCTGGGAAATAGACTCACATAAGAGAACCCCCCGCCTTCATAAGCAGAAGTAACTTTTTTTGCTGATATAGTTGGCAAAAATTTGGGGCTTTTTCTTGTAAGAAACAGCTGTCAAAGTCCCCTTTAACCCTTAAATGCCAAACAAGATCTCTTTTCCCTTGACGGACTCCCAAAAATTTTGAAAAATACAAAATTGTTTTTTTAAAAAGGGAAAAAAAATTTTTCACTTTATGGATTAAAAAATTTTTTGGGCAGTTCGTATCAAAATATAAGACAGCGAAGTTGGGGTCTGGATGTCACCTGATGGTAACATCGACTCCCGCTATTGCAGAATGTTCCCCTATACCCTTTTTTCTCTTTTTTATTTTTTAAAATTTTTTTTTTTATGCTCTGATAATTCAATTTATAATAGTTCTTGAGATTTTTATACCTTTTTTTGTTCTGACACTAATATTTTTCCTTAAATAGTGCCAAATAGTCACAAACATTGACAGGTGAACATTTTTTCCCCCTTGGGTTATTTTTCTTTGTCTAGAAATATTACAAAGTATTTATAGGGCCCAATGTTTTAGTTTCCCTGGCTTATCTGAAGCCTGGGTTTTGAAAAAGGGATCCCCTTTCTGTTGAAGCCCGGACATTTGTAAATGTGAACTGTTTCGCAACTCTCACTGTATTTGTTATCAATGTTACCACAAAAGTCTTGTTGTCTGTTTGTTCTCTGTGATTGAGTCTGGAGGGACTCATTTATACTGATTTATATTGTAAAACACTAGTTTTACAGGTTTTTTCGAAGGACCTTGGCTCGTAGGTTATTTGTACATTGTAGTACAACATATTTGGACCACAGTGTGGCCTTTACCTGGTTCGAGCACAACCAAAATGTTGAGAAATGGCATTACCAATTAAGCTTAAACAGTTGGTATAGGGAAAACTTAACTTAGAAAGACAGCTCATTGCCTGCACAGCCGCCCCTGCAGACGAGGTCTTGAGAAGCTGTGGAAGTCCTCTCTCAACGGGCTGGAAATGAGTTATAATTTGTAAACAATAAATTACCCCTAGGGGGTGTTATGTCAGCATATTTCATTCACTGATTGCTGACAAATTACGTACTTGTTTGGACTCGAAAGTCCGTCCCTTACTGCCGATTATAGGTTGATTACAAACTCCCTGCGACTCAAGAACTGCTCAGTCCCCTGTACTACAAGAAATTCGTAAGCTACCTTGCTCTTGTAGCGTGAGCTATGGTGTTCTTCACACCTTCGACAGGTATCGGTGACTTGATAGAAGCTGAAGTGTCCTTGGATGTCCACGTCTTCCATAGTCTAGGAATACGCACACTGGTACACTATGTTCTACAAGATTTGTCTTTATTGTTCACAATCTTATCACTAAAGAAGCTGATCACACTTCTCTTAAGTGTTTATTGTGTTTTATGAGATACTTTGTTCACACTAACGCACGGATCAGTGTTCTTTGTTGGTTATCCTGGCGTCAGTGTCACTCTCAGTAGAGTCAAAAGTAATCTGAAGACGCCACAGCACCTCACACCGTTACTCCCCTAGCACAAAGGAAAAGCTGACCTAGTACTTTTGCTTCCTTGCCACTTCCTCGATGAAGCAAAGCAGAATGTTTGATTCTTGCTGTCATAAGCATAGACAACAATATACACTATCTCTACCATGGTAATAAAGTGAGAGCAGGATTTACCTTAATTGTCCTGCTAAAATAGAGATGTACTGTCTCTTACTAAAATACACTCTGCAACACTGCAAGGAGCGTCGGTCAAAGCGACCACGTCCCATACTCATACTGCATCTGCTATCAATTACTCGCTCTAGCAGTAAACAAGATGCTTGCCCCTTCTGAGAGGGCTGGACCCCTCAGGGCTGAAGGGGGCTGATACCCCCCTCCTGGAGAAAATTTCTCCACAGCCTGATCAACCTGTTGGCTGCATGCAACCTGACGTACGAACCACAGACCTGATGGTCAGGTACTGGATTTAGGTGTCTGTCCAGTGCCTTCTTGAAGACAGCCAGGGGTCTATTGGTAATACCCCTTATATATGCCTGGAGGCAGTTGAACAGTCTTGGGCCCCTGACACTTATTGACACTGAGAACTGATGTTTTACAGGAAAAACGAACTTTACAGTGTTTCATTATCAAACAGATGACAGGCTGTCCCTCCTATCTATGAAATAATATTTTGTACTATCAGGAAAGTTACAAGTTTAAGTTGAACTGGACTCTCTCTTCCAACCTTTCATAGCTGAGACTCAAGTTTGTTTAAGGTGACAGGACACACTCTTCCAGCTTACCTTTCTCTGGTAAGGTGGCCCATGGCCCAGTGGCTAGAGCTCTTGCTTCATATGGTGAGGGGACCAGGTTCGATTCCCGGTTAGGGTAGAAATATTGGTCATGTTTCCTTACACTGGTTATCTATGTTCAGTGTTAGTGGACTGGTGTGGGTCACATCCTGGGTGTTAGTAGACTGGTGTGGGTCACATCCTGTGACAAAACTGACCTAATTTGTCTGAAATGCTCTGCATGTGGCTTTCTATATGGTAGTATGTCATTGATGTCAGCTAGACTTGTATACCTTGTATAAGTAGTAAATAAAAATATATTATTAAATTTTATATCTGACTCTCAAGTTTATTTAAGGCGAACTTGACTCACTCTTCCAACCTTTTATACCTGAGACTCAAGTTTAAGGTGAACTTACCTGGAGTTTACCTGGAGAGGGTTTTGGGGGTCAACACCTCAGCGGTTCAGTCTGAGACCAGGCCTCATGGTGGCTCAGGGTCTGATCAACCAGGCTGTTACTGCTGGCCGCACACAAGCTGACGTATGAACCACAGCCCGGTTGGTCAGGTACTGACTTTAGGTGCCTGTCCAGTGCCTTCTTGAAGACAGTCAGGGGACTATTGGTAATCCCTCTTATGCATGCTAGGAAGCAGTTGAACAGTCTTGGGCCCTGGACGCTTAATGTGTTTTCTCTCAAAGTACTCGTGGCTTCGCTGCTTTTCATCTGGGGAATGTTGATTTTCCTCCCAAATCTTTTGCTTTTATAGGGAGTAATTTTCATGTGCAGGTTTGGTACCAATCCCTCCAGGGCCTTCCAAGTGTATATATTATCATGTATCTCTCTCGCCTGCATTCCAGGGAATACAGATCAAGGACCTTCAACCATTCCAAGTAATTTAGGTGCCTTATCGTACTTATGTGTGCAGTGAAAGTTCTTTGTACACTTTCCTGGTCTACAATGTCACCAGCCTTGAAGACTCAAGTTTATGGTGAACTTGGCTCACTCTTCCAACCTTTCATACCTGAGACTCAAGTTTAACCCTTTGACTGTTGCAACCCCCAATCCTGAGGTGTCTCCTGGTGTCGCAAAATTTCAAAAAAAAAAAAAAAATTCTTATGAAATGATAGAGAATCTTTTCCCGATTGTAAAGACACCAAAAAAACGAAATTTGATGAAAAACTGACGGAATTACGCTCTCGCAAAGTTAGCAACCTCGGCAATATTTACAAATCGACGATTTCGCCCACTTTGAGCCCTATTTTCGGCTAATTCCATTATTCCAGTCAACCAAACTCATAGTTATTTCTTCAGAACTCCATTTTTTCCATCGATTGAGTACAAGAAACTGCCCATTTACCGATTTCAACTACCCAATAACATGGTCAGAAATTTGCAATTTGGCCAATTTCACAAAAATTCAAAAATATGACAATTTCAAAATAAGGGCCAGAATGAACAATGCAGACATTCCTGGATCTAAAATACCATTTTCTTTGTTCATCAGTCATGTCTCCAGGCCCCTCTGATATTACTCTTGCTTTTTATTTTGAAATTTCATTCAAACAAAAAATAGAAGATTTACTGTTATGCAGACTATTGCAATACTGTAATAATTGTAAAAATTACATCAACCCATTCATGACTGCATATTAGAATGGCTATTTGGACATTTATTGGACAATGACATCATTTGTTTACTTTTGAACATCGGCAAAAATCAAACATTTCCCGTACTTTGTGCTCCATTTCCAGGTTCTTTTTATAGTAAAATTAATCAAAATCACCTCTATTTCTATAATATAGTTTCCATTCTATCAAATGAGACCAAGAAAAGAAGAATACAACCACAATACTATACGAAATTAAAGACCACAAAGCGGCATTTTAATTAAAAAAAATGGTCGGAGTTTTTTTTTTTTCCTCATTATGCATGCGTGCTCCAGGTTTTTTTTATATGGTGCACACTGACCACACAGACCCATTATTTCAACATGTTGGGCCTACAAGCTTTCTCCTGCCTGATTTGAAAGCTGCTAAAATTTATGTGTATATAACATCAAAAACGGAAACCCTTCGTAAACCTATAAAATACAGACGCGACAGTCAAAGGGTTAAGGTGAACTTGACTCACACTTCCAACCTTTCATACCTGAGGCTCAAGTTTAAGGGGTGAACTTGACTCACACTTCAACCTTTCATACCTGAGACTCAAGTTTTACTATTTGGACGAGAATGTTTAAATTTCCCTTTCAAACTAAATAATTTACAGAAGAATGATTTTTTATAGAATCATCTAAAATTTTCCAGTTATATTATCTTTGCAAAATATCCATTCAACAGAAGCTATGTTTATGTTAACTGACTTTCATATGCTTAACATCGTTTATTACCAAATTTTTAGAGGTGGAATGAGTTCATCAGCAGATAACCTGTCTGTCCTTGACCAGGGACCACCGGGTTTGGAGCCTACCTACCTGATGAAAAGCTTTCTTTTAGTGTCCACCTCCCATTTAGCAGTGGCCCACTTTTGAACGTCACCCATATGCCTACAGGCTTTATGGGTGACGTTCAAAAGCCCCTCTCTCAACATGACGTTCATAAGTCCTCTCTCACATGACAAGGAAAATGATAATAACCACAACAATTAATACGTAAATCCAGAAAGGGCAATAAGTGGAGAGAGTAGCATAATTGGGAAAGAACAGAAACATGAAAACAGGACACATGTGTAATAAATGCTAGACAAAATACAATGTTCTAATCATTTTATATTAGCAATTTAAGTCTTGTCAGCCTCTGTTTACCTCAATTATTTTCAGCTTATGCATATGTAGGCTTAGAGATTAAGACTAAAATGAAAATGAGGTCTCTTTTTATGTAGAGAAGAGCAGTACATGGCAGGGTCCTGCCATGTACTGAACTTGTATATCTAATCTCTGTTTATGACAATAATAATATTCTAATAACCAGCTTACCTTGCTCTGCAGAGTCTCACCAACAATTAACATTAACATAAACTAATTTTTTTAGTCTGCACAGGATGCACAGTAATTATGTTATTAAATATACAGTGGACCCTCAAGTTACGATATTAATCCGTTCCAGAGAGCTCATCGTTAGAAGAAATTATCGTTAATTGAATTAATTTTTCCCATAAGAAATAATGGTAATTCAATTAATCCATTCCAGACACTCAAAAGTATGAAAAAAAAAACTTTACCACATGAAATATACATTTTCCTACACACAAAAAGAAGGATACATGCACAATATATATTGTGAACAATATATATTGTGCATGCACTGTACTAAATGAATAAATGGCAATTACCTTTATTGAAGATATAGTGATGAGTGATGGGATGGGAGGAGGGGAGACAGAGGTTTATTATCTTTTGGAAGGGGAATCCCTTTCCAATAACATTAAGGTCAGCCTGTCTTTCATAGCTTCTGTCCTGGCAGTGCTTTTTCCTCCTGTGTAATGTAGGTCCTGTTTTGCATTTTCTTCCAAAACAGGCTTGTTTTGTCACAATAAAACCACTTGTTGAGGTTGCAATCCTTCAGCCTCTATGTACTCCAGGGATTCCTGCACATATTTTTCCACCGCTTTTTGGTCCAAACTGGCAGCCTCACCATGCCTTATCACACTGTGTATGCCACTACGATTCTTAAATCCTTCAAACCAAATTTGCTGGACTTAATTTCACTCACATCACCACTAGTTGCAGGCAATTTTTTAATTAAATCCTCATGCAACTGCCTTACCTTTTCACATATGTTCGCTGGAGAGATGCTATCTCTTGATATCTGTTTTTTTGTTTATCCACACCAATAACAGTGTCTCAACATCTTCGAGTACTTGTGATCTGTGTTTCGAAAAGATACTTGCACCTTTTGCAGCAACAGCTTCCTTGACTGCCTTTTCGTTGGCCAAGATAGTAGTGATGGTTGAGTGAGGTTTGTTGTACAACCTGGCCAGATTGGAGACATGCACTCCACTTTCATACTTTATCTCCTTCATTTTGATTGTAATTTTCACCATTTTTACCACAGGATTGGCACTAGAAGCTTTCTTTGGGCTCATGGTAGCTTTAGCAGTTACAAGCACTAAAAACACTGAATACAAAATGTAACAAATGTATGCGTGGAAGCGACTGCACTGGCTTGTAAACATTGGCACACTAACTGAAGGCAGGGCAGCTGAAGTGCGCTCAGGCCAGAAAGACATGTGGATGCATTCCGGACGAATGATGTAAGTCGAGTTTTTGTTCGTAGGTTGGGGGAAATTTTTTATGTTGAAACGCTTCGTAAGTCGAGTTTATAGTTAGATGAGGCCTTCGTAAGTCGAGGGTCCACTGTATTGTGTGCAGCATATAATCATTGCAAACATCACCTGCCAAGGAGATGGCCTGCACCTGCCAACTAGCCTCACATAAGAGAACCCACATGTTCCTTCATCAAGCATCACCTACTCAGAAGAAGACCTACACCTGGCAACTAGCCTCACATAAGAAAACCCACATGTAACTTCATCAAGCATCACCTGCCCAGAAGATGACCTACACCTGGCAACTAGACTCACATAAGAGAACCCACACGTTCCTTCATCAAGCTAGAAGATAACTTTCTCTGCCTGATATAGTTGGCATAACTTTGGACTTTTACTTGTAAGAAACAGCTGGTACAAACGTCCCTCTTTAACCCTTAAACTGTCCAAACATAGATCTCTTTTCCCTTGCACGGCACTCCAAATATTTTGAAAAATACAAAATTGTTTTTTTAAAGGAAAAGCACATTTTTCTACATGTTATAGGATTAAAAAAATTTTTAGGGTCAGTTCGTATCAAGATATAAGACAGCGAAGTTGGCTCTGGATGCTCACCTGATGGTAACATCGACTCCTGCTACTTGCAGAAGTGTTGCCGATATACCTTTTTTCTCTTTTTTATTTTAATTTATATATTTTTATGCTCTGATAATTACAATTTATAATAGTTCTTGAGATTTCATAGCCAATCTTTGTTCTGACACTAATATTATGTACTGAAATAGTGCTCAAATAGTCACAATCACATTGACAGGTGAACATTTACACCTGCTTGGGTTATTTACTATTGTCTAGAAATATATACAAAGTATTTATAGGTCCCAGCAATGTTTTAGATACCCTGGCATATATCTTGAAGCATGGTGTTATGAAAGGCATCCCTATACTGTTGACAGCCCAGTGACATTTGATAAATGTGAACTGTTTCAGCTAACTCTCACTGTATTTGTTATCAATTTTTACCACAAAATGTCTTGTCTGTCTGTTTGTCTGCCTGTCTGTCTATCTGTCTGTCTGTCTATTTGCCTGTTTATCTGTCTATCTATCTGCCTCTGTATCTGCATGTTTGTCTCTGCTTATCTGTCTGTTGGTCCTGAAGAATGTGTTTTAAATTTTACAC
>NC_069457.1:20007053-20073442 GCF_026875155.1 Cherax quadricarinatus
TGAAAAAATTAAACATCCGTCCAAATATTTAAAACTTGAGCCCTTCAGGTATGAAAGGTTGAAGTGTGAGTCAAGTTCACCTTAAACTTGAGCCTCAGGTATGAAAGGTTGGAAGTGTGAGTCAAGTTCACCTTAACCCTTTGACTGTCGCGTCTGTATATATAGGTTTACGAGGAAACGTTTTTGACGTATATATACACATAAATTTTAGCAGCTTCAAATCAGGCAGGAGAAAGCTGTAGGCCCACATGTGAAATAATGGGTCTGTGTGGTCAGTGTGCACCATATAAAAAAAATCCTGGAGCACGCAGTGCATAATGAGAAAAAAAAAACTCCGACCATTTTTTTAATTAAAATGCCGACTTTGTGGTCTATTTTCGTATAGTATTTGTGGTTGTATTCTTCTTTTCTTGGTCTCATTTGATAGAATGGAAACTATATTATAGAAATAGAGGTGATTTTGATTAATTTTACTATAAAAAGAACCTGGAAATGGAGCACAAAGTACGGGAAATGTTTGATTTTTGCCGATGTTCAAAAGTAAACAAATGATGTCATTGTCCAATAAATGTCCAAATAGCCATTCTAATATGCAGTCATGAATGGGTTGATGTAATTTTTACAATTATTACAGTATTGCAGTAGTCTGCGTAACAGTAAATCTTCTATTTTTTGTTTGAATGAAATTTCAAAATAAAAAGCAAGAGTAATATCAGAGGGGCCTGGAGACATGACTGATGAACAAAGAAAATGTTATTTTAGATCCAGGAATGTCTGCATTGTTCATTCTGGCCCTTATTTTGAAATTGTCATATTTTTGAATTTTTGTAAAATTTGGGCCCAAATTGCAAATTTCTGACCATGTTATTGGGTAGTTGAAATCGGTAAATGGGCAGTTTCTTGTACTCAATCGATGGAAAAAATGGAGTTCTGAAGAAATAACTATGAGTTTGGTTGACTGGAATAATGGAATTAGCCGAAAATAGGGCTCAAAGTGGGCGAAATCGCCGATTTGTAAATATTGCCGAGGTTGCTAACTTTGTGAGAGCGTAATTCCGTCAGTTTTTCATCAAATTTCGTTTTTTTGGTGTCTTTACAATCGGGAAAAGATTCTCTATCATTTCATAAGATTTTTTTTTTTTTTTTTTGAAATTTTGCGACACCAGGAGACACCTCAGGATTGGGGGTTGCAACAGTCAAAGGGTTAAACTTGAGTCTCAGGTATGAAAGGTTTGAAGAGTGAGCCAAGTTCACCATAAACTTGAGTCTTCAAGGCTGGTGACATTGTAGACCAGGAAAGTGTAAAAAGAACTTTCACTGCAAACATAAGTACGATAAGGCACCTAAATTACTTGGAATGGTTGAAGGTCCTTGATCTGTATTCCCTGGAATGCAGGCGAGAGAGATACATGATAATATATACACTTGGAAGGCCCTGGAGGGATTGGTACCAAACCTGCACATGAAAATTACTCCCTATAAAAGCAAAAGATTTGGGAGGAAAATCAACATTCCCCAGATGAAAAGCAGCAAAGCCACGAGTATTTTGAGAGAAAACACTTTAAGCTCCAGGGCCCAAGACTGTTCAACTGCTTCCTAGCATGCAAAAGAGGGATTACCAATAGTCCCCTGACTGTCTTCAAGAAGGCACTGGACAGGCACCTAAAGTCAGTACCTGACCAACCAGGGCTGTGGTTCATACGTCAGCTTGTGTGCGGCCAGCAGTAACAGCCTGGTTGTCAACCCTGAGCCACCATGAGGCCTGGTCTCAGACTGAACCGCTGAGGTGTTGACCCCAAAACCCTCTCCAGGTAACTCCAGGTAAGGTTCCCCTTAAACTTGAGTCTCAGGTATAAAAGGTTGGAAGAGTGAGTCAAGTTCGCCTTAAATAAACTTGAGAGTCAGATATAAAATTTAATAATATATTTTTATTTACTACTTATACAAGGTATACAAGTCTAGCTGACATCAATGACATACTACCATAAAAGAAAGCCACATGCAGAGCATTTCAGAAAATTAGGTCAGTTTTGTCACAGGAAATGTGACCCACACCAGTCTACTAACACCCAGGATGTGACCCACACCATCCACTAACACTGAACATAGATAACCAGTGAAAGGAAACATGACCAATATTTCTACCCCTAACCGGGAATGAACCTGGTCCCCTCACCATATGAAGCAAGAGCTCTACCCAAACTGGGCCATGGGCCACCTTACCAGAGAAAGGTAAGCTGGAAGAGTGTGTCCTGTCACCTTAAACAAACTTGAGTTTTCAGCTATGAAAGGTTGGAAGAGAGAGTCCAGTTCAACTTAAACTTGAAAACTTTCCTGATAGTACAAAATATTATTTTTATAGATAGGAGGGACAGCCTGTCATCTGTTTGATAATGAAACACTGTAAAGTTCGTTTTTCCTGTAAAACATCAGTTCTCAGTGTCAATAAATGTCAGGGGCCCAAGACTGTTCAACTGCCTCCAGGGATATATAAGGGGTATTACCAATAGACCCCTGGCTGTCTTCAAGAAGGCACTGGACAGACACCCAAACCAGTACCTGACCATCAGGTCTGTGGTTCGTACTCAGGTTGCATGCAGCCAACAGGTTGATCAGGCTGTGGAGAAATTTTCTCCAGGAGGGGGGTATCAGCCCCCTTCAGCCCCTTTCAGCCCTGAGGGGTCCAGCCCTCTCAGAAGGGGCAAGCATCTTGTTTACTGCTAGAGCGAGTAATTGATAGCAGATGCAGTATGAGTATGGGACGTGGTCGCTTTGACGACGCTCCTTGCAGTGTTGCAGAGTGTATTTTAGTAAGAGACAGTACATCTCTTATTTTAGCAGGACAATTAAGGTAAATCCTGCTCTCACTTTATTACCATGGTAGAGATAGTGTATATTGTTGTCTATGCTTATGACAGCAAGAATCAAACATTCTGCTTTGCTTATCGAGGAAGTGGCAAGGAAGCAAAAGTACTAGGGCCCGCTTTTTTCCCTTTTTGCTAGGGAGTAATGGTGTGGGGTGCTGTGGCGTCTTCAGATTACTTTTGACTCTACTGAGAGTGACACTGAGCCAGGATAACCAACAAAAAAAACACTGATCCCTGCATTAGTGTGAACAAAGTATCTCATAAAACACAATAAACACTTAAGAGAAGTGTGATTAGCTTCTTTAGTGATAAGATTGTGAACAATAAAGACAAATCTTGTAGAACATAGTGTACCAGTGTGCGTATTCCTAGACTATGGAAGACGTGGACATCCAAGGACACTTCAGCTTCTATCAAGTCACCGATACCTGTCGAAGGTGTGAAGAACACCATAGCTCACGCTACAAGAGCAAGGTAGCTTACGAATTTCTTGTAGTACAGGGGACTGAGCAGTTCTTGAGTCGCAGGGAGTTTGTAATCAACCTATAGTCTGCAGTAAGGGACGGACTTTCGAGTCCAAACGAGTACGTAATTTGTCAGCAATCAGTGAATGAAATATGCTGACATAACACCCCCTAGGGTAATTTTTTGTTTAAAAATTTAAAAACTCATTTCCAGCCCTTTGGGAGAGAGGACTTCCACAGCTTCTCAAGACCTCGTCTGCAGGGGCGGCTGTGCAGGCAGTGAGGTGTCTTTCTAAGTTAATTTTTCCCCCTATACCAACGGGTTTAAGCTAACTGGTAATGCCTTTTCTCAACATTTTGGTTGTGCTCGAACCAGGTAAAGGCCACACTGTGGTCCAAATATGTTGTACTACAATGTACAAATAACCTACGAGCCAAGGTCCTTCGAAAAAACCTGTAAAACTAGTGTTTTACAATATAAATCAGTATAAATGAGTCCCTCCAGACTCAATCACAGAGAATGGGCAGCCAAAAAAAAAACGGGGCTCCCCCAAAACGTTCACCCAAAGAAACGGGAGCGGGGTGACTCACCCAACAAGAAAACGGGGGATGGCACCCGGCATCCACTGCTCCAAGCTCGAAGAAGTGCTGACTAAGACAACAACAACCCAAGTGATGTTCGGTTTGTCTGAGTGTATATACACGTAGTGTTTATAATGTTTATAGACAGAAATTAAGAGACAAGATTGTGTTAAAGTTTGTTTCTTATAGATATACCTATTATATTAAAGGAACTATATATAAAAGTGTAAGCTTTCAAATATATATTAACAGTGACATTTATATATGTGTAAGTAATATTCACGTGTGATTTTCAGTTATACAGTGACATTTATAGTGTATAGTGAATGAAGCATATAACATCGTTATTTACGATTAATCATCGTGGTCAGGCTGACACAGCAAACTCAAGCCATAAACACCAGCCATATGTACTCTGTTCCGTTCATGGTCATTGACCCTGAGGTTAAGCTTAGTGGGTCAGTAGTGTCTGACTCGATTATTGCTGACTTAAGCGTAACAAAAACTCAGCTGTTTATAGCAGTACAGTGTTTTTTAAACAAAACTAAGTGTGGTGCTAGAATTTTCAATATACCATTAAAATTGCTTGTTTGAAAACTCAGTTTCTGTCTTTACAGACTAAGATTACACAATTAGAAAATCTAATTTCAGTCTGATGGATTAACTCAAGAAAAAACAAAAAATTTTGATGATCTTGAGGAAATTTGAATTACTTACACAACGTCTGGAAATAAAATTCAGATATACACTTTATGAAAAGATTTCTTGAATCAACCCATCTGAGGATGAAATTAAAAATGTTTTGGATACATTTGAAAATCAAAAATTTAACCCCTTTGACTGTCGGGGCCCGTATTAACGTTTTCGAGGGGCCCGTTTGAGTATAAATCATAAATACTAGCGGCTTCAAATCAAGCAGGAGAAAGTGGTAGGCCCACTGTAAAGAAAAGGGTCTGTGTGGTCATGTGCACCATTAAAAAAAATCCGGAGACGCAGTGCTAATGAAAAAAAAAACTCCGACCTTTTTTTTTAATTTAAAAATGCGCTTTGGGGGTCTTTTTTGTATAGTTTTATGGTTGTATTCTCGTTTTTTGGCTCATTTGATAATGGGAACTATTACAGAAATAGAGGTGATTTTGTTGTTTTACTATAAAAGAAAACCAGAAATGGAGCCCCAAATAGGGGAAATGTTTGATTTTTGCCAAGTTTAAAAGTAAAAAATGATGCCATTGTCCAATAAATTCCAACTAGCCCTTCTAAATGCAGCATGAATGGGTTTTAGTTATTTATACAGTTATTAAGCATTGCATAGTCTGCATAATAGTAAGTCTAATTTTTTTGTTTGAAAAAAATTTAAAAAAGAAAACAAGAGTAAAAATTTAGGGGCCTGGAGACGTGACTGATGAACAAAGAAAATGTTATTTTAGAGCCAGGAATGTCTGCTTGTTATTTTGGACCTTATTTTTAAATTGCAATTTTTTTGTTTTTGGAAATTGGCCCAAAATTTAAATTTCTGACCCCATTTTTGGTAGTTGAAATCAGTAAAAAGGGCAGTTTCTTGTTTCAAACGATAGAAAAAATGAAGTTCTAAAGAAAAAGCTATAGTTTGGGCGACGGAACAATGGAATTCGAAAATGGGGTCAAAGTGGGCGAAATCGCCGATTTGTAAACAGCGCCGAGGTCGCTAACTTCACGAGAGCATAATTCCGTCAGTTTTCCATCAAATTTCGTTTTTTTGGTGTCATTACAATCGGGAAAAGATTCTCTATCATTTCATAAGAAAAAATAATTTTTTTTTTTTTTAAATTTTGCGACACCAGGAGACACCTCAGGATTGGGGGTTGCGACAGTCAAAGGGTTAAGGTGGACAGGAGTACAGGCTATCTGCCGTAAAACTCTTGTCACAGAGACCTACTGTAACTAGTGGTCAAACGCCTTTTACACCTGTAACAACAACAAGTGTACCATTACCAACCTTATCTACATTGTCATTACCTATTTTCAAAGGTCATAATTATGAAGAATTCATTAGTGGTTTTCAATCCATAGTAAATTCACGAACTGACATAGATGAGATTGCTAAGTTCAATTATCTTAAATGTCTTGTGAAGGGAGAACCCTATGAACTGATTAAGTCATTTCCGGTGGTTAAAGGTAATTATCAAATAGCCTTATGTGTCTTAGCAGACAATTACTTTGATGCTGACAAGGCTAGAGTTAGACATGCAGTCTTAATATCAAGCTTGAAGCCACCCAAACATTGTTTTTCAGACTTACAGGCATTTAGAATCACATTAGACAATAGTCTTAGATCTCTAGATGCTAAATATGACCTAAGGCAATGTGATTGGTTTATCAGTGGTATTGTACAAGATAAGTTGTCACCACAAACTATTGAACGATTAAATATTATGTTCAATAAACGCTATTTCACTTGTGAGGAAATTAGCAATGGTTTACAAACAATAGTTTCATGCATGCAAGCAATGAGACAAGATGAAAAATCCACAAATCCAGTGGATAACAAACCTTTCAACTCAGTATAAAAAGAGTATACCTACTCCCACTAAACCACAGAATGGGAAATCCCATATAGGCATTATCAAGCTGTGAATACAACAGACAGTAAACAGACTGTCATACATAAACGTACTCCAAAATGTGTACTTTGTGATGGAACACATTGGGCACAGTATTGTAGTCAATACACATCAATGGAGGCACGTAAACAACGTCTTCATCAGCTGAAAAGGTGCATTAAGTGTTTAGGTGAACACAAGGGAGGAAAATGCTCACTGAAGAAGTGTTTTAAATGCAAGGGTATGCATCATACAGCATTATGCCCAAATACTTTTGCTGAACAACAGAAGACTTCCACAGAATCAGGAAGTCAACAAGCAACAGCATTAAATGTGAGAGATAAGTTTAAAGCAACTGCTCTCCCGATAGCTCGAGTTGAGTTATCTAATAAATTACACAAAACCAATGTGCTAACACTATTTGATCAAGGCTCACAAAAGTCCTTCATAAGAAGAAAAGTGTTGCAGAAACTGAATAAACAACCCTATGCCAAAGTACAGTTAGATATAGCTGGTTTTTCCATAATTCTGGTAAACAGACATATGACCTAGCCAGAATCACTGTTGGTCTAGGAAACAGGAAAAAGACAGTAGAAGCTGTGGTAGTAGATGATATGCCTAAGTCTGTGCAGATCCAGGGATTAAAAGAAACAGTTGCAGCACTGAAAGCTGCTAAGGTCAAGTTAGCCTGTCCTGACATACAGACGGACACAATTAGTCCAATTGATTTAATCATTGTAAGTGATTATTATCACTGTTTTGTGCAAAATATAGTAAGTAAACATGATGTTCACTTGCTGAAAACAGCAGGAGGCCACATGATATGTGGTCCCATTCCCTCTCAAAGTGGGAAAGAAGCTGATATTGATTCAGTGGAAAATATACTAGTTATGAGAATAACCGCTGATCATGTACCACAGCAAAAATTATCATTACCGGAAGAAATGAATGAACCAGTTGATAAGTTGTGGGATTTAGATGCGATAGGTATTGATGTAAATAAACCAAGCCCACAAGAGTCTCAAACTTATAACCAATATTTGGACACTGTCAAATATAAAGATGGACAGTATTGGGTTAGGTTACCATGGAAATTAAATCCACCACATCTGCTTAGCAATTATCGCATGGCTTTCGGACAGATGAAAGCACAAATACATGAGCTCAGGAAGAATCCAGAGCTACTGACTGTTTATGATAATATCATACAAGAACAGTTGGACAATAAATTCATTGAGGAAATAGTAGAAGATAAGTTGAAGACAGAAGCTCATTATCTCCTGCACCATGGAGTCAGAAAAGATTCTGAAACCACTCCACTACGTGTTGTATATAATTGCAGCGCACGTGCAAATAAAGATGTAGCAAGTCTTAATGATTGTCTGATGACCGGACCCTCACTAACTGAGAAGCTTGGAGACGTGCTTATGAAATTTCGCACAAACCCATATGCCTACATGGCTGATATTTCCAAAGCTTTCTTAAGAGTAGGACTACAAGAAATAGATAGAGATTATACTCAATTCTTGTGGCCTGAAAATCCACATGATCCTCAAAGTCCTGTGAAAACTTATCGCTTCAAATCAGTATTATTTGGTGCAACATCCTCTCCATTCTTACTAGAAGCTACTCTGAATACACATTTGAAGAAATCTGAAACTCCCTTCAAAGAAATCTTAAAGAAAAGTTTCTATGTGGACAATCTTCAAGGTACTGTGAATAAAGAGGAGGATTTGAAATCCTTATACAAAGAAGCTAACAAGGAGATGAAAGAAGCAAATATGCCTCTAAGGATGTGGAATACAAATTCAGTGCAATTAAGGGAACTTATCAATGAAGATTTCCCTGAAACTGAAATTCCTGATTGCAACAATATGCTGGGACTTAATTGGAACACACAGGAAGATACTTTGAGTCTCAAAAAGATAAACAATAAATCATGCAGTACACTCACTAAACGTAGTTTACTGTCAGAGGTATCACAATGTTTTGATCCTCTAGGACTTGTCTCACCAATTACCATAAAGGGTAAAATGCTTATGCAAGATGCATGGAAGCTCAAAATTGGATGGGATGAGAACTTGCCTCTAGAAATGAGTCAAGCATGGGATGAAATATCCAGGGAGTTTAAGCAACTTCGTCAAATTACATTTCCCAGACAAATAGGTCAAGAGGGAAACAATTACACATTACATGTGTTCTGTGATGTGTCAACCAGAGGTTATGATGCTGTAGCTTACCTGAATAATGCTGAAAGAAGTACACTAATTACTTCAAAGGCCAGGGTAGCACCCTTGAAGGTCAGAACAGTACCACAATTGGAACTGACAGCACTCTATGTAGGTACAAATTAGCTGTCTATCTCAACAAAGTACTTGATCATCTCACTATTGAGAAAACCGTGATCTGGAGTGATAATGAAGCAGTTCTCCAGTGGTTAAGAAATAATAAGAGTAAGCTGGTCTATGTACAGAACAGAGTAGCAGAAATAAAAGAGATGCAGAGAGATTATCTCTTTCTTCACGTCTCTACCCAAGAGAATCCAGCTGACATGTTGTCACGTGGTGTCCCACTTAAGAAATTTGTGGATAATAAATTATGGCTCCATGGACCAAACTGGCTCTCTAATGAAAATAACTGGCCTCAGCAAAAAGCTCACATTATGCCAGAAGAAACAGTCTGCTTGAACACAGCAGAAATAAGTTGTGTAAATACTGCAGACACAACAGAAATAGTCATTGATGGATCTAAATACTCATCTTTGGGTAATCTCTTAAGAGTTACAGCTCTTGTCTTTAAATTCATTAAAGGAATAAAACCTGATTATGAATGTCTTGAACCCATTAAATACTGGGTGAAACTAATACAGAAAGATGTTTTCTCTACAGAATATAAATTTCTGGAAACACAAGATAAATCCCCAAAGAAACCTGTCATGATTAATTCTTTAGGACTTTATCTTGACTCAGAAAAGATTATAAGATGTCGTGGAAGAATTCATAATTCTTCACTACCTAAAGAAGCCATACATCCAATATTGATCCCCAAGAATCATTGGCTAACAAAACTGATTGTGCAGAACGCCCACAGTAACATGTTACATGGTGGGGCTAAAACACAAATTTGCATATACGAATCCTTATGTGACCCCAAGTTTCGACACAGTGTCAAGTAAAACAAATAAAGGGACGTGGTTATTGTCCCTACCCCGTACTGTTGAGTATGACAAGTATTAACAGGTTACCACCCAATAGCCCCGAAAGAGTATAGTCATACCACTCCATTTTATGACATGTTTAACACTTACCAAAAATTTATAACCCAAACCAGACAAAGTTCCCATAAGGGTACAATTCATTTGTTCAAACCCCTTTTGCTAAAAACTAAGATCCAGTACCATCCTAGAAAGTAGCCACTGAATGCCTGCTAAAACCTTTACAAAATTATTCAGAAAGTTTGCACCAGAAGGCATGTACCCAGAACTGGAATCATTTATTTAATCGCTCAACGAATATGGTTCTTACATGCTGCTTACTTAGCAAGATTTTTTGATCCCCCCAGAAGTAACACTGTAACAAGTTGTCAGGAAAATACCCAAACTCCTTTCCAAGCACGCCGAATTTTTTGAAAAATGGAAACGGCATTGTAGAAACCCCGCGCTAAAAGACTCGTTCCTCTCAAAGAATAGGACTTGAAAATTCCGTACAGTTGTGACTGAAATAGAAAAAGAGTCAACAATACCCCAAATTTTTGTTAAAATTGGGCAATTTGGTGTTAAGTCCATTATTTACCATGTACAGGTGGGGTCGAACCGTTCCTCCCAAAAATAAAGAAATCCTATGGATACCTTTACGGACGAGCAAACTTGAAAAACAAATAAAGGACCCTTTATAATTGTCGAACGTTGGGGAGAAATGGCAGAAGGACCCCCATATCACCCTAAAATTTTTGAAACACTTCTATTTGGGTGGTTGTTCCTGAAAAAAACCAAAAGTTTAAGACCCTGGTGACATGTTGATTATCTACAAATGAGCTTCGAAGGTACCATGACACTTGGAAAATATTATCACAATATTCCCGAATGCAGCCTGAATCATGTCCCAGACTGATGATTTAAAACAATTGTTGTAGTGAATTTTAAGCGGACAACCAAATAAACTAGATGCTGAATCAACACAGTTGTTGGGGAAACAAAATTTCCTAATCTCCAGAAACCCCAGGGTAAAGATGTGGCAGAAAACGGAAAACAGCAGTGTCAGTCAGAAAATTAAAAATTCTAAGTTGTGATGAATAGTTCAACAACGAACCTCCGCCGAGATGTGGAAATTTTTAGAGGGTGGTATCAGCCACTCTCATTTAGCCCTGGAGGAGGCCCGAGCCCTCTCAGAAGCAAAAACATCTTATTTACCCGAGCTATAGGACGTAAAATTTAACACCAATAAGTATGAGTTGGGAGTTTTGGGAAGCTTCACCGGGAACACTTCCTTGCTGTGTTCCAAAATCTAATTCTTTAAGAACCCGTACATTTGTGATTTAGCGGAAAAATTAAGGTTCCGGCTCCCACTTATTCCATTGGAAAATTTTTGTTGACCTATGCTTATGCAAAGGAAATCAAACATTGTGGTTTTGGTTATCGAAAAAGTGGACAAGGAAAAAAACTAGGGAGCCGTTAGGGGGTTAACAGGTGTTGCTGTGTCTCTCAGAAACCAACAGACTAAACTGAGAAAGGGCACTGCACAGGGGGATAACACAAAGAACATGATAACGTGCATTAGTTGAACCTAGGTATCTCCTCCACCACATAAAATTTTAAGAGAAGTGGGTATCAGCCCCCTTCTTTAGTGATAATTGTCTAAAGACAAATCTTGTGGAACATGTGATCAGTGTGCATATTTCCCCGATATGGAAGACGTGGACATCAAGGCACTTCAGATTTCTATCAAGTCACTCTATACCTGTTCGGAAGGTGTGAAGAACACCTGCTCACCTTTACAAGAGAAGGTATATTCGATTGTCTTGTAAATACGGCGAGAATGCGCAGTTCTTGAGCCGCAAGGAGTTTGTAATCAACCTATAGTCGGCAGTAAGGGGCAGACTTTGAGTCCAAACAAGTACGTAATTTGTCAGCAATCAGTGAATGAAATATGCTGACATAACACCCCGTAGGGGTAATTTTTTGTTTACAAATTATAACTCATTTCCAGCCCGTTGAGAGAGGACTTCCACAGCTTCTCAAAACCTCGTCTGCAGGGGCGGCTGTGCAGGCGATGAGCTGTCTTTCTAAGTTAAGTTTTCCCTATACCAACTGTTTAAGCTTAACTGGTAATGCCATTTCTCAACACAGGCCTGATCCACCAAGAGGCCTGGTCACAGACTGGCCACGAGGGGGTTGACCCTGAAACCCTCTCTGGGTAAATTCCAGGTATACTCAGTACCTTTACAAATAAGCTAACACCACACACACGCACCCACATGCCCATATGCTGCAGCATATGGGTGCCTGGCAAACCTGAGAGCAGCATTCCAATCCCTTAGTAAGGAATCATTCAAGACACAGTACACTGTGTACGTCAGGCCCATACTGGAGTATGCAGCACCAGTTTGGAACCTACCCCTGATCAAGCACGTCAAGAAATTAGAGAAAGAACAAGGGTTTGAAACAAGGCTAGTTCCGGAGCTCAGGAGAATGTCCTACGAAGAAAGGTTCAGGGAAATCATCCTGATACACTGGAGGATAGGAGGGTCAAGGGAGACATGATAATGACATACAAAATACTGTATGGAATAGATAAGGGGACAGAGACAGGATGTTCCAGAGAGGGACACAGAAAAAAGGGGGTCACAATTGGAAGCTGAAGACTCAGACGAGTCACAGGGATGTTAGGAAGTATTTCTTCATTCATAGAGTAGTCAGGCAGTGCAATAGCCTTGAAAGTGACGTAGTGGAGGCGGGAACCATACATAGTTTTAAGACGAAGTTTGATAAAGCTCAGGAGCAGGGAGAGAGAGGACCTTGTGGCAGTCATGAAGAGGCAGCGCCAGGAGCTAAGACTCCACCCCTGCAACCACAAATAGGTGAGTACACACACACACACACACACACACACACACACACACACACACACACACACACAAAATATGCACTGAGAGACAAACTGGGGTTCCAGAGAATATACCTCGATAAGATAGAACACACAGGAAAGGATGATACTGAAAAAGAGAGTACAAAAACAAAATGAGGAACGAGAGGATATGATGAGCAGAAGAACCCAGGCACAGGTGGAAGGGCAAACACACACTCCAGAAACACGTGAAGAAGGACTCCAACCACAACAACCACAAGCCAACTGACACACTGTTTCCCTCTGTCCCCGCCTCCACACCACAATCCCCACCCCTACAGCAATTGCCTATGTCAACTCTGCCCCCACCCCCACTGCAACTCCCCATAGGCCCCCACAAGAGCTCCCACTCCCCCAACCCCAATCTTCTCCCGGGACCACATTTTTTAGAAAAGAGGTTGAAGGTTTGGTACACAAACGTGGATGGAATAACGAAAAAATATGAGGAATAGCATGAATGAATCAATGAGAAGTCCCAAACATCAATAGCAGTCACAAAAAATGAAACTCACTGAGACAATAACAGACACCATCTTTCCACCAGGATATTGATCCTGAGGAAAGAAGAAGGAGCAGAAGGGAGAAGGTGTTGCACTTCAGTCTGGGGACATAAGGAGTCATTGCAGTGATTATAATCCCCCACAGAACTGCAGGAGGCAAGAGAGGAAATAAGAAGAGAGAAACAGAGTAATGGTGGACACATTGGCAGAAGTGGCAAGAAGAGCTAACTCAAGCAGAGCAAAGTTACTGGTTATGGGCAATTTCAACCCTAGTGAGACTGACTAGGAAAACCTGGAGCCAAACGGGGGGTACCGAAACATGGAGAGCCCCAAAATGATGGATGTGATTCTGGAAAACCTCATGCATCAACATGTTAAGGACACTACGATAGTGAGAAGGGAGGATGAACCAACAAGACTGGACCTTGTATTCCCCTGAGCAGTTTAGACATTGAGGGACATCACATATGAAGGCCCCTTGGAGCTAGTGATTCACGTGGTTCTGTACTTTGAATACATAGTTGAGCTACAGTGGGAGAGGGTAACAGGAGTTGAATGGAAAAGTCAAAAATATAAAAGTGGGAACAACACAGGGATGAGGAACTTCCTGCAGGAGGTTCAGAGGGACAGAAAATTGATAGGAAAGTCAGTAAACGAAATGATGGAATACGAAACAACAAATGGCAAGAAGTCAGAGGAAAGGTTTATTTCCAAAGGCAACAGAATAATGGAAAGACCAGAATGTGCCCATGGTTTACCCAGAGGTGTAGGAGGCAAGAACTAAGTGCACTAGAAAATGGAAAAAGTACAGAAGACAAAGAACCCAGGAAAATAAGGAGATTAGTCGAAGAGCCAGAAACGAGCATGCACAGATTAGGAGGAGCCCAGCAACAGTACAGAAATAACATAGCATCAAAAGTCAAGTCTGTACTGAAACTGCTGTATAGCCACATAGGAGGAAGAAAACAGTCAAAGACCAGGTGATCAGGCTGGGGAAAGAAGGTGGGGAGCTCTCAAAAAACGATCAAGAGGTATGTGAGGAGCTCAACAGAAAATTCAAGGAAGTATTTTCAGTAGAGATAGGATGGGCTATTGGATGACAGCACAGAGGGAAACACCAACAGGAAATATACCAACAAGTGTTGGATGACATACACACAAATGAGCAGGAGATGCAGAAGCTGTTAAGTGACCTTGATACCTCAAAGGTGATGGGACTGGACATCTCCCCGTGGGTCCTTAGAGAAGGAGCCGAGATGCTGTGTGTGCCACTAACCACAATCTTCAACACATCCCTTGAAACTGGCCAACTACCTGAGGTATGGAAAACAGAAAATGTAGTCCCCATTTTTAAGAAAGGAGACAGAAATAAGACACTAAACTACAGACCTGTGTCACTGGCATGTATAGTATACAAAGTCATGGAGAAGATTATCAGGAGGAGAGTGGTGGAGCATGTGAACAAAAACAAGATTATAAACAACCAGCACGGATTCATGGAAGGCAAATCCTGTGTCACAAACCATTTAGAGTTTTATGACAAATCTACAGAAGTCAGACACGAGAGAGGGGTGGGTTGATTGCATTTTACAGGACTGAAGGAAGGCCTTTGACACAGTGCCTCACAAGAGATTAGTGCAGAGGCTGGAGGATCAGATGCGTATAATAGGAAGGGCACTGCAGTGGATCAGAGAATAACTGACAGGGAGGCAACAATGAGTCATGGTACGTAATGAGGCATCACAGTGGGCAAAGACACACACACACACACACACACACACACACACACACACACACACACACACACACACACACACACACACACACACACACACACACACATGCACACACATATGCACACACATATACACACATATGCACACACATATGCACACACATATACACACATATGCACACACATATGCACACACATATGCACACACATATGCACACATATGCACACACATATGCACACATATGCACACACATATGCACACATATTGTCCTAACTAAACCTAATGAAACACCACTACATCCCACTGACACAGCTAACAAGATAAACGACTTCTTCTCAACCATAGGATCTAATCTCGCCAATAAAATCCCACATACTAATGCCCATGCCAGGGACTACCTAGATGGGAATTTCCCAAATTCCTTCTATCTTGCACCAACTGAGCCCTCGGAAGTCACCGAGATTATAAAGTCACTTAAAAATAACTCAGGGAATCTGTCTAATGTCCCACCATTACTGTACAAGCGAGCGGCCCATATCCTTTCGCATGCTATTTCATTACTTTTTAACAAGTCACTAGAAACTAGCACCTTCCCAAAACTACTCAAGATGGCAAGGGTTACACCCAAAACATAAAGGTGGTGACCCTACAGACTTAAAACAACTATAGGCCAAATCAACTTACATTTCCTATCCAAAATCTTTGGAAAATCGTAGATGCTGATGTGCTGTACACAATCAGCTGCTGCTGTAGTACGTCTTGCTGCTGCTGTAGCATCGTCTGGCTGCTGCCGTAGCACTGTCAGCTGACTGCTGTAGTACGGTATGCTGCTGCTGTACACTGTCAGCTGATGCTGTAGTACGTCTGCTGCTGCTGTAGCATCGTCTGCTGCTGCTGTACCCAGTCAGCTGCTATGTAGTACCGTCTGCTGCTGCTGTAGCACGGTCAGCTGCTGTGTCTGCTGGCTGCTGCTGTAGACCGTTTGTTGGTGTGGCTTATTGAGAATACCAAGACAATTAAACCCCCAGAGGATTTGACACCCTGGATAACCAAAATAGTCAGTGTCATCGAAGACTGTCTAACTTATTTCCATTGGGTTCCTTATTCTGTCTCCAGATGCAAACCACACCAGTCGTCTAAACACCCAGGTGAACAGGGAAAAATGCCTGGAACTAGTGCTCATATTGGTTGAAATTTAAAGCCAGCAAAGTGGGTTTGAGAGATTTAAGTATCGTAGTGGCATTTATTAAGTGTCATGTATTCATTCATTTTAGTAGAGTAGTAATGACGCAATTTATTGTGCATGTACTACTATATATTGTGCATGTCTCTTCTCTTTGTGTGTAGGAAAATGTAGTTTTCAGGTGGTAAAAATGTTTTTTTTCATACTTTTGGGTGTCTTGCATTGATTTATTGTGATTTACCATTATTTTCTTATGGGGAAAATTCATTTGCATACGATCATTTTGCCATTACAATTGAGCCCTCTTGAATGGATTAAAGTCGCTATGCGGGGATCCTCTGTATTTACAACTGTTCTCTACGATAGAATTGCAAAGCAGGTAAGATTGAGAAGATTGGTTGTCCAACATATTCCCAGACAAGACCGTACCGGTTACCATAGCTCCGTGCAGCGAGGCTCTGACAATGTTGCAGGGGATAGTCGCGAAATATAGCGTGTTTCACCTACAAGAGTTTGTGAGTACAGTGGGCACTATGAGGCTCTTTGAGGAACATTGTCTCGCTTAATGTTTTGTCACATGATGTTTTTTGCACCATAACCTTTTGATTCCTTCCATCGCTATTAGGGAATTTTTCCCCATGTATAAATGTTTGGCATTTCATTCTGCACCCACACCACACCAGTGTCCTCTTCTGAGAGAGAGACTGTGTTATTTAATCACTTGGACATGGTAGAGGATGCCTTGGTAGCCCAAGAGATGTAAGCCTGTTGGGTTCACATTTCACTTTAGGCCACCCTTATACTTCACGCCATGCTGATGGGATTGTGCTGCCTCTCGTGGGCTTAGGCCTACTCTCATTTCACCCTTACTACACCAGTGGGTTGTCCTCACTTCCCCACCAGACAGCATACATGCAAGAAGTCCCTCCTTTTTTCTGCCAGGTGGGGCTGGTAGGGCCAACCTAGAACACAGATGCCTCTCCAAGAACCACATTGAACCTAAAGCTCAGTGGACACATTGAAATATAATTACCTTCACTAAATTTATTGTGTTTTTAATAATATTTAATTTTATATAATAGTTTATTAAGAACTTGCGTTAATAGTTGGATGTACATGTCAAAAGAATAGGGTAAATGGAATTGACAGTGTTTTGAATTTCAGGGGTCATGAAGTATGTGTGGAATGAATGTTGATGTCATGGAAAGGGAAAATGTATGGGTTGGTATATTTTTTGCTTGTGTGTAAAGCAGTTGTCGGAGAAGAGCAAATGTTCAGGTGGTGACGTCAGACAGTTGAAAGGATAAGTTTGAACTGGGGAAGTGTTGTGTTGTTATATGTTTGATAAGGAATGTTTTCAACATTGAAGTTGTGATAATGGGAAAAAATGTTTACAAGGAAAAATATGTAATTTGTATGTGTTACAACCACAAGTGTTATTTTTTTTTAATGGAAATGATGAGTGTTATGTTCAGGATTGTATAGAAGAGTTGAATAGAATTAGGTGGCTTTGGTGATTGTGTATTAATGTAAATTTTTGGTGGTTGTTTTTGGTATTTATGATTAAATATGGGGTATTTTTTGTGAGATTGGTTTAATATAGGTGTAGTTTTGGTGACTGTGATTTATGTAGTGTAAATTTCTGGAAAATGTGAATGAAAGATTTAATTGTATACAGAAAAGTACAGATCCCACAAACCTTGGGAAACAACCTGAGTAGTTACAATCTCCAGAGAAAGATTTTTTTAGTGCCAGGAAGGGAAAAATAGTGAAATGACCCTACACGACTCAGTTCATTACTAGCGTGAGGCACAGTCATGGCCATCATTTCAGACCAGATATTAGTGCCAAGCAAATAAAGCTTCCCTCCTTACCATCAATGCACCAACATTTTAATTTGCAAATATACAGGATCTGAAGTGATCAACCAACGACGAAAATACCTTTCTCAGGGGTCATCTCAAAATGTAAAATGTAAGGTTTGCAGCTTCACAGGAGACCCACATTTAAGATCACTTTGACTAAGAATATGGATCCCAGGGTACAACTTCTCAGATTCGACTTCCTAACAATTTCAATGAACAGCTTTTCGGAATTGACTGCTGTCTGGATAAAAAAAAAAAAAAGGGGGACTTTCCTTCTGCAGCCTCAAATATTTTTTGCCTGATATGTATTTGATGCAGAGATAACCTCAGGGACAGCTCAGATGAAATTTCACCTTAAACACTTTGAGGGTCACCAAAGCCCCACAGAGACTTGTTCTCAGGGTTTCTCCAAAATTTTTTTTAAAAAACAAAAAAAAAAAAATTCTTCGGAAAAGGTTTAGAGAATTTTCTCAATATAATGACACCAAAGTATGAAATTTGATGGAAAACTTATGGGAATTAGCGCTCTCGCAAACTTATGTGGTCTCGACGATGTTTACGGGGTGGGGGGGCCATTCTGCCATTTTGCCAACTTTGAGCCCTATTTTGGCCCATTCAGTGTACTAGTCACAAAAATCATATCTATTTTGCTAGAACTCCATTTTTTCTATCGAATGAGTACAAGAAACCACCATTTACCGTTTTCACTATCCATAAAGTGTGTTTAAAATTTAGCAATTTTGCAATTTTCACACAAATTTAAAAAAGATGCCAATATCCAAATCGGGTCCAGAATAAGCAAGAAAGACTTACTGGCACTAAAATAAAATTTCCTCTGTTCATTAGTCACGTCCCATGCCCCTCCTTACATTTCTTTTGCTTTCCACTTTGAATTTTTTATTCTCACAAAAAAAAAAAATATGATAACTGTTATGCAGAGTACGGTATTAGTGTAGAAATGGTTATAATTAATATCAGCGCACTTGTGAAAGAATATTAGATCGCAGTTGAGTGTATTGGATGCTTAGCATGATTGGTATACTTTTGGAACTTTGTAAAAATCGTAACATTTCTGCTACTTTGAGGCTCAATTTCAAGGTACTTTTCTTTGTAAACCAGTCAAAGCTTCTCAATTTCTGTAATATGTCTTCCATTCTATACAATGAGACCAGGAAAACTTGGAATAACAACTAAATACATATGAAAATACAGTGCAAAGTCGCCTGTTGTGTTTTAAACAAAAAAACGGTCAAGTGTTTTATTTTCTCATTACGCACTGTGTTGCTGCTGGAATTTTTGGTTTACTACTGCACACACTGACCACATTTATACCATTCTTTCATCTGTAGGGCTACAGCTTTCTCTTGCTAGATATTGAGGGGTGCTAGAATTTATGCGTATGTAGTATGTCAAATCCTGGTGTGTAAGCCATATTAGTACTGCCAAAAAACCCTCCAAAAGGGTTAAGCCAGAAAATTGTAGAGCGTCAAGACTGGAGAAAATACTTGATCTAAATTTCACTAGTTGATGATCTGATACAAAATATTAACATATCAAAGGACAATACATCAGATTACAAAATAAAAAATTCAGACACATGTTGCACAGAGGTACTGACCGGAAAATCGAGGGCAGTAATGAAAGTTGCCTTTACCAAATTGTATTTCAATATCGGAAATATCCAGTGAGAAGAAATTGAAAAATGTCTTAAATGAAAACATGCTCGGAAGCTTTCCTAAAACAACTTGGATCCACCTTTTTAAACTCTGTGGCATTTGAGGTATGCCCAAAGCACATTCTCTTTCAAAAAAAAAAAAAAAAAAGTGCGAGAAGTAAACTAGAAAAGAGCTGGGGCAAATTGCAAGAAGCAAGTCATTTTTATTTTTTTCCTGTCTTACCCAAGGCCCATACTCGAAGATCCATGTTTTCAAGAAACTTCAAGTAACCGTTTCACATACATATAAATATTCTACAGAGAGGGAGCATAGACACGAGGTAATGCCACAGCATGAAAAATAAGGATTTAGCCCACTCACAAAGGTATTCATTAAGCAACTGCCAAAGAATATAAACCAAAAGTACTAAAGTCCCTGCATAATAATAAAATCTTTTGAAAAGCCTCTATAAGCAGGATCACCAACACTTGGCTATACATAACTGCACACCAGCAGCAGCAGGGGTTTAGGAGGGTTTCTCCTGCCTCTCACACAACTGGACACTTTGACAAGGTTGTGGATACATTGGTAGACAAGAACTCCAGCAGGTGAGATCATGTTGTAATAGTGGCACAAAACTTTGTGATAAAGGGAATAACAGGGAAGTTGGTAGATGGATCTATAGCTTCCTAATAAATAGAACTAAAGAGTAATAGTAAACAGAGGTAAAGTCAGAAACAACGACTTGAAAAAGTTCTTTCCACAAGGTACTGTACTAGCTTCCATCCTTTTCTTCTTCCTCATAACAAGCAACATTTTAATTTAGCCTAATCAAACAGATAATTTTTGCATAAGTTTTCAGTAATTTAATAATAAGCACATTGACATGAGGCTCGCACTTTTGATGATTTTATGAGAATTTTCTTCGAACACATAGAAATTACTAAAATTCATGAGAAGGAAGCATTCAAAATATTGCGAAACAAAAAAACTATCCATTCTGATGGAAAGGTATTCCATCAGACTGGGAAAAAATATTGTTTGATTGTTACGATATTAAACTCTGAAGAATTTGTGATGAACTCCCGAAATGAACTACAAAGAAAATTAGACAGGTCTAATTGACAACAGTGTTGGACAAAGCATGTTAATAACCCCCCTTTGTAATTAATTATCAGATGAAATATTAGATAAAAATACAACTGCTGCTTCTAGGTGTCGGTCTAATTTTTGTACTTCAAAAAAAGCTAGACAAATTGTAGAAATTGCAAAAAAGCCTTTTGTGGACTTAGAAAGAATCTTCTGAATTTATCTATGGTGAAATTAGTAAGTATATGAATGGTTTTATAAAACTGTATGAAAAAGGCAAAATATTCTCAATTGCCCTCTGTTATTTTTCAAGTCTTATGAAATACTTATTATTAATAAAAATTTGCATCTTACTAAAGCAGAATATATAAATGCAATAGTAATTTTGAAACAATGATTACTATGAAAAAATGAATATCTCCCCTTTAACTAATACAGATACTATAAAACTTGAAAAGAATCCTTTATATTCTGTTAACCAGTAAGTTTAATAAAACAATGAAACGGTATAGAAAGGCAAAGATGATTAAAAATTTAATTCCAGTTAATCCTTCTTTTCCATGTAGTACTGGAGTAACCCTTTCAGGGTCAATGCCAAGATCTGAAAGTGGTTGACCAGTGTCAAGGAAATTTGAAAAAAATAAAAAAAAATTCTTACAGAAGTAAAGATATATTTTTGTGAAGGTAATAAATCAAAAAAAAATTCTGATCAGTACTTACCGAGATACTGCGGGGGAAAAGTTGACACAAAATGACCGGGTGGCGCTGGGGGGACGTCAACATCTAGTGCCCTTCTGCAAATCCCTTTTTTTTTTTATTTTACGTTTTTTATACTTTTTTTCTTTTTCTAGTATCATTTGTGGCCTGTGAGCCCATATAATGTATATTGTATAAGTGTACATCATTGTATTTCAAACACAATAACTGCAATAATTTGTTTTATCATTATATTGCTTACAAAAAACTTGTTTACAAGTGTATGATGAAAATATTAGTGCGGTTATTGTGTTGAATACAACGGGTACCATATAGTACCATATGGTTACATTGGTGCCATTGGGTTGCAATGGTTCCATATGGTACAATCGCACCATTGATACAATGGTACCATATGTACAATATGGTACAATCTACACCATATTGATACAATGGTACCATATGGTACAATATGGTACAATGGCACATGATCCATATGGTACCATATGGGACAATGGCCCATTTGGTACAATGGTACCTTATGGTACCATGTGGTGCAATGGTACCTGATGGTACCAATATGGTGCAATGGTACCTATATGGTTACAATGGCACCATATGTTACAATGGTACCATATGGTACAATGTGCACCATATGATACAATGGGTACCATATGGTACGTATGGTACAATGGCACATGATACAACTGGTGCCATACGATACAACGGTTACCTTATGGTACAACTGCCTCCATTTGGTAACAATGATACCTTATGGTACCATATGGTGCAATGGTACTTTATGGACCATATGGTTGCAATGTATTTGATGGTACATATGTTGCAATGATACCATATGGGTGCATTGTACCTTACAGTACCAATGATATTATATGGTTCAGTGTACCGTATAGTCCCTAAAATGGTACTGTTGTATTCAACACAATTACACACACTAATATTTTCATTATTATTTTGTAAACAATAGTTGTTTACACAAAAAATTGCAAGAATGTTTATTATTAGTAATGTTTTTATGCTATTATATATTTACAAGTGTACAGGAACTTGGTACGTGTTTACATTGAGGTGGATGACAAAGCACTTTGTCTCCGGGAAACTGCAGAGTCAGTAGCTAGCTGTGTGGCCACTCACTAGTTTAAGCTGGTGTTCATGCCACAAACCTATTGACCATATGGTACCACGGTAACATATGTAACAGGGTATACCATATGGGGGGGGTGTAACATCCCCCCCCCGGTTGGGGGTACTTTTTGCCCCCCCCCCCCCCCCCCCCGCTACATTGTACTGTTATGGTATAGGGTACCATGCAGTAACAGGATAACATATGGTGCCAAGTGTACCTATGGGTACTGTGGTACATATGGTACAGGTGGTAGGGAATCAAATTGAATGAGGGAATACACAGGGATGGCAGTGGGAGAATGAAAGGGTGAGGTCAGTCTTTGTGTATGGGCTACAGGAAGTTTGAAGGGGAAACATATGAAGCAAGAAAACAAGGGGAGTAAAAAAAGCAATTGAAAGCATCATGAAAGTAATAGGAGAAGACGACATGCCCAGCTGGAAAATTTGCGCGAGAATAGGGAGGGTTTGTAAAAAAAGAAAACCGGCCAGTGAAAGTGACCTTCAAGGCAGAATTCGACTCGGAACTGGATACTGCAGGAAAAAGCACGATGTAAGCGGGACATTGCCAGGATACAGGAAGGTGTATCTCGACGCGACAGAACACAAGGACGAAAAAAGGCGGAATGAGAGAGATGGTACAAAGGCGAAAGGAGGAAGGAAAGAGAGGGGATGGAGAAGAAGATCAGACAGGAGATCCCAGAACACAGGAAGGAAGATCAAAATACAAACCTCCCTCTCAGCTTCCTATAGAAGCCTCCCAACCAGGTCAACCCAGTGCAGCCAAACTACTCTAAACCACATAACCCATGCCATATCCAATGCCCCCATCACTACATTACAAAAATCCACCCCCACAGCAACACCCATAGTTCCTTATCAGGTCTCCAACTTACCCCAACCCCCATCACCTCCCAGACCACAGTCTTGAGAAAGAAGTTGAAGGTATGGTATACAAATGAGATGGTATATCAAATTAAGTATTGAGGAGTGGCACCCGAAAGTTCAGGAGGACTTCCCCAGACAGAAATAAGCCTCACAGAACAAAAACTCACAAGAATAATAACAGATTCAATCTTTCCACCGGATATCAATATCTTAGGAAAGCAGAGGGAGAGGAGAGGGGGAGGAGGAGTTGCACTGCCTCATTATAAAGCCAGTGGGGTTTTGAGAAAAATGGAAGGTATGGATTGGCACGGGGTTGAAAGGGGACTTACTTGTAGGAACAATTCCAGTCTGAGGGACATTAAGGTGATAATTGCAGTATATGTACAACCACCACAGAACTGCAGGAGACAAGAGAAGAATACGATGAGAGCAACAGAGGCCATGGTCGACACACTAGCCGAAGGTGGCCAGGAGAAGCACACGTGGGGGGAGCAAAGTTACTAGTTATGGGTGGATTTTCAATAACAAGGAGATTGACTGGGAAACCTGGGCCCCATGGGGGTTCGAACATGGTGAGCCCAAGATGATGGAATGTGTATGGAATAACCTCATGCATCAAACATGTTAGAGGACACTACAGAGAGAGAGAGAAGATGAACAGCATGGACTGGACCTTGTATTACCTTGAGTAGTTTCAGACATCGAGGATATCTTGTATGAAAGGCCCTGGTGTAGTGATCATGTGGTTCTGTGCTTCGACTACAATAGTTGTAGCTCCAAGTGGAGAGAGTAGCAGGAAATGGATGGGAAAAACCAAACTACAAAAGGGGGATACACTCAGGCATGAGGAAATTCCTTCAAAACATTCAGTGGGAGAGGGAATGACAGGAAAACCAGTACAAGAAATGATGGATATGTGGGAATTACAAATGCAAGGGAGGCAGAGGAGAGGTTGTTTCCCCAGGGAAACAGGAAATAATGGGAAGAACAGAACGAGTCCTTGGTTCACCCCAAAGTGTGTTGGGAAGCAAAAACTAGGTGTACTAGAGAATGGAAAGGATACAGAAGACAGAGAAATCGAGGAAAATAAAGAGATTAGCCGAAGAGCCAGAATGAATATGCACAGATAAGAAGGGATGGCCTCGCGACAATATGGAAGATGACATAGCATCGAAAGTATGAATGACCCGAAGTGTTGTTACAGCCAATCAGGGTGGAAAAAACAGTCAAGGACAGGTAAATCATGACTGAGGAAGGGTTTTGAAGGGAATGTAAAAGCAACGGACCGAGAGGTATGTCAGGAGGCTCAACACGAGATTTAAAAGAAGTATTTACAGTGGTAACAGTAATAGGACTCAGGGAAATCGAAAACAGGGGGGTTTCACCAGCAAGTGCAGGATGAGGTAACATTATACAAGGAGGGAGTTGAAGAAGTGCTATGCGAACTCTGACACTCAAAGGCGGTGGACCAGACAACATCTCTCGTGGTCCTTAAGAGGGAGCAGAAGATATTGTGATGTGCATTAACAAAGATCTTCAAACATCATTTTGAAATGGGGCAACTCCCTGAGGTATGGAAGATGGCCAAATGTAGTCCCAATTTTTAAAAGGGGAGACCAGAACATGAGGCCTAAACTACAGAACTGTATTCACTAACATGTATGTATGCAAGGATCATGGAGAAGATTTAATCAGGAGGAGAGTGCGTGGAGCAACCTGGAAATGATACAAGTGTATAATGACAACCGCCATGTTTCAGGGATAGGAATATCTGTGTCACAAAACCTACTAGAGTTTTTTTGAACAAGGTGACAGAAGTAAGACAGAGAGAGAGGGGTGATCGGACTGCATTTTTTTGGACTGCCAATAGGCCTCTCGACCCACAGTTCCGCACAAGAGGTACTGAAAAAGCTAGAAAGATCAGGCACACTAACAGGATAGGGCACTGCATTGGATCTGAGATTACCTGACAGGGAGGCAACAACGAGTCATGGTACGTGACGAGGTGGTCAGAGTGGCGGCGCTTGTTGACAAGCGGGGACTCCACAGGGGTCAGTCCCTAGGACCTGTGTGTTCTTGGTATTTTGTGAACGACATATCGGGAAGGGATAGACTCAGGAAGTGTCTTGTTTGCAGTTGATGTGAAGTTAAAAATGAGAAGAATCAAATCGGTATGAGGATCAGGCAGGACTACAAAGAGACCTGGACAGGTGCAGGACTGGTCCAGCAATGCTCCTTGAGTTTAACCCTGCCAAATGCAAAGTCATGAAGATTGGGGAAGGGCAAAGAAAGTCGCAGAACATATAGTTTAGATGCGCCAAGACTGCAAACCTCACTCAAGGGAAAAAGATCTGGGGGTGAGTATAACAACGAGCATATCTCCTGAGGCGCACATTTAAATCAGATAAACTGCTGCAGCATACGGGCGCTGCAAACCTACGGATAGCGTTCCGATACCTCAGTAAGGAGTCGTTCAAGACCCTGTTATACCATTTACGTCAGGACCATACTGGAGTTTGCAGCACCAGTTTGGAATCCACACCTAGTCACAAGCAGTCAAGAAATTAGAGAAAGTGCCAAAGGTTTGACAACAAGACTAGTCCAGAGCTACGGGGATTGTCCTACGATGAAAAGGTTGAGGGTAATCGCCCTGACGACGCTGGAGGCCAGGAGGGTCAGGGGAGACATGTAACGACATATAAAATACCTGCGCGGAATAGACTTGGTGGACAAAAGGACAGGAAGTTCCAGAGATGGGACACAGACACAAGAGGGTGTCACAATTGGAAGTTGAAGACTCAGATGAATCGAAAGGATGTTAGGAGTGTTCTTCAGTCATAGAGTCGTCGAGTCATGGAATAGTCTAGAAAGTGAAGTAGGTGGAGGCGGGAACATACATAGTTTTAAGGCGAGGTATGATAAAGCTCATGTAGCAGGGAGAGCAGGAGGACCTAGTAGCAATCAGTGAAGAGGCGGGGCAGGAGTATGACTCGACCCCCATGCAACACAAATAGTGTGAGATACAAATAGGGTGAGTACACAACATACACACATACACACTACACCAACACACATTACACAAATAACACACAGTGAAGAGGCGGGGCCAGGAGCTCGGACTCGACCCCCGCAACCTCAACTAGGTGAGTACAACTAGGTGAGTACCCACACACAACACACACACCACACACGCACACACACACACACACACACACAACACACCCACATCATTACATAACATACATCATACATACAATACACATACACACACACTCACAACACACACACTCACACCACACTCCCACTCACACACTACACACCACACACACACACCACACACTCACTCCACACAACACACACAGCACACACCACACGCATGACTGGCCTGGTGGCTAAACCTCCCGCTTCACAAACACAGTGCCCGGGTTCGATTCCCGGCGGGTGGAAACATTTTCTACACATTTCCTTACATCTGTGTTGTTCCTGTGCACTTGAAAGAAATAGGTACTGAGTGCATGGTAATCTGGTGTGGGTCGCAATCATGGGGGGAGACAAGATTGTGGACACCAGTGGAAATAAGCTAGGAAGTCCTTGATGCCACATGACTTTCTTGGTTATCCTGAGTGGGCAACCTTGGGGTAAAATCTGAATGAAATCTTATCTTATCTAACACACACACACACACACACACACACACACACACACAACACACAACACACCACACACACACACACACCACACACACTAACTCACACACACGCATGCACGCTCACTACACACACACAAACACACTCACATCACACACACCATCACACCACACTCAAGGATAAGAAGAGAAAGCTGATCATTAGTTTAAGAATGGCATATCCCTTGTGAGCTACCAAATAAGTAACAAAAATACCCCAATTTTTGTGGTTGCAGGGGTCGAGTCGTAGCTCCCAGCCCAGCATCTTCACTGTTAATACTATGTCTCTCTCTACTGTTCTATGAGCGATTACTCAAACCTTTCTTTAAAACTTATGTATTGTTTCTTGCCACCACTACATCACTATGTTGCTTCGAGGTTATTCCACTTCCTGACAAACTCTGTGACTGAGAAATAATTACTAAATACCTTTGATCATAGGAGTCTTCAAATTCTCAATTGTAACCTTTGTTTCTGTGTCCCCTCTCTGGAAACATTCCTGTTTTCTGTCCACCTTTCTAATCACAGCAGTATTTGTGTATGCATTATCATGTCTCTCCTGATCCTCCTGTCCTCAGTGTCGTTCAGGCCCATTTCCCTTAACATTTCTTCAATAGGACAATCCCCTGTGCTCTGAAACTATTCTGTTCCAAACCTTTGCCCAAAACTTTCATATAATTTCTTGACTTGCTTGACCAGGTGTGGACTCCAAACTGGTGCTGCATACTCCAATATTGTCTGGCATATATGGTGACTGGGGTTTGAGCTATTCCTTACGGAGGTTTCGGAAAAACTGCTATCCATAGGTTTGCAGATGCCTGTATGCTGCAACAGTTATCTGTTTGTTGTGTGCTCAGGACATTGTGCTCAGTATTAAACTCAACCAAATCTCTTTTTCCTTGAGTGAGGTTCTGCAGTCTTTGGCTACCTAGACTATACTCTATTGCGGTCTTTTTGCCCTTCCCCAATCTTCATGACTTTACATTTGGAGGGGTTAAAATTCAAGGAGCCAGTTGGCTGGTCCCAAGGCTTGTTGCCTGTCTCGGTCTCTTTGTAGTCATTGCCTGATCCTTGACTGCTTTAAAGTCTCCTCATTAACTTCACATCATCTGCAAACAGAACACTTCGTGGCCTATACCTTCTTTTGTATGTCATTCACATATACCAAAAAAAAAAAAAACAGCATGCACAACTCCTAGGACTAACCGTGTGGATCCCCACTCATCATAGGACACCCACTCTGACACCTCATATTGTACCGTACTAATTGTATTGCCTCCCTGTCAGGTATTTCTATGATCCATTGCAGTGTTCTTTCCTGTTATGCATGTATGATCTCTAGCTTTTGCATTAACCTCTTATGAGGTACTGTGTCAAAAGGCCTTCTTTGCAGTCCAAGAAAATGCAGGTTATCACACCTCTCTCTTGTTCTTACTTCTGTTACTTGTCATAATACTCCTGTAGGTTTGTGTCACAAGATTGTCCATACCTGAATCCATGCTGGTTGATCATTTCTATGTTTGTGTCATTTCTAGGGGCTCCACCACTCTCCTCCTCCTGTTCTGCATCAATTTGCATTACTATTCACATCAGTGACACAGGTCTCGTAGTTTAAAGCCTCGTCTGATATGGTCTCCTTTCTTAAAAATTGGACTTCAATGTGCCATCTTCCATACATCAAGTAGTTGCTCAGTTTCAATGGATGTGTTAAAGATTTTTGATTAGTTGAATCAGCATCTTCAGCTCCCTCTCTAAGGACCCATGAGGATGTCTAGTCCCACCCACTTTGAGGTTTCAAGTTCACATAGCAGCTTCTTAACCTCCTCCTTGGTTGTGTGTATTTCATCCAAGCACTTCGTGGTGTGCCTACCTATTCTGGAATCCTGGGTCCTTCTGTCTCCACTGTAAATACTTCTTTAAATCTCATGTTGAGTTCCTCAGATACCTCTTGATGATGAGTGAAAGAAGTGAGAGGTACAAACACATAGTACAATAAAGTTTGTGAGGAATTATTAAAAGGATATTCCTGAGGAACAGGGATGGTGCCAGAATGTTTTTATTGAAATGCTAAGCAATATATATTGGATTCGTGTATTCAAGAGTAATTAATGATGTTACTAAAGACTGGAGATGGGAAAGCCTATGATCAGCTGCAAACTTTCAAATGTGATCTAATATATAAGATGGCAAGATAGGAGGCTCTGACATGTATACTGTTCAAAAGTATTGGAAAAAGGTTATCTGGGTAAGACTAGTTGAGCATCTAGAGAGGAAGGGGTTATTTCCCTTATATTATTCCTTTGACTGTTGCAACCCCAAATCCTGAAGTCGCTAGGTGTCGAAAAAATATTAGAAAAAAAAATAATTTTTCTTATGAAAATGTTAAGATTATTTTTCTGATTCTTTAAGCCCCAAATATTTTTTGCCATCAGTACTTACCAGATATAGAGGAATAAAGTTGGTAGAAAAAGAGCTGGTTTGAAACAACAGCAGGATGCATCACCGCGTAGGTTTAAAACTTTGGTTTACTTGCATTCGAAGTTTCTTGTTTTTTTTTTTCAATATTTTTATTTTTTCACATAACTTAAGTGGCCTGTGAGACCAAAGGTATGGGTGCAATGTTCCATATTTACATTCGTTGAATGTAATTTAGTTATAACAAAAACACTATATCATCCATATTGTTTTACAAAAGTTGATTACATATATAAAAAAAATTATTACGATAGTTCTTCTAATATATTTACATATATACAACACTGGACAACTTCATAGAAGTTGCTGCAGCTTGTGGAAATTCTTTGCAACATGGATGTATGCACAATGGTGTTTTACATCCTCACACATAAAACGAGTGTCTCTGCATTTTTGTGGTATTTTTTGTGGTATGTGCACATGACAAACACCTCTTCTGAGCATTTTTTCTTGATGAACAGAGTAGCAGGCAGTGGTATGGGTAGTGATCACAGGACCTCACACAAAGAGGGCATTGTTGTTGATAATTTTCATTGGCGCTGGTCTATTGCAAGTGTTCTTTCCTTGGTACTTGAAATATTATTTGTCTGAAAACTGACAAACAAAATTTACCGGTATTTATGGTTTGTTGTTGGTCTTTCAACTGATACAATTTTAAGAATTCAGGATTGGTTAATGTCAAGAATATGGAAAAAATAGTTTATGTAACCACTTACAACTCTTGCAAACAATCAGCAAAAACTAGTCTGCATGTCACATTTGTCCACTAAGTGCATATTGAGGTTGTAATCCATCACAGTGCAGGTTTCAGTATGGTTTTCATTCATTTCTCTCTGTTATGCTTGCCAGTTGTTTACCATTCGTGTGCTTGAAACTGATGTAAACAGTGTGACATCACATGTGTCATGCCACGAAATGCCATGATATCTTTGGAACAAACACCTGAAAATCACTCTGTGAGTGCTAGTGTCGAGCCTAGGCATGGTTTAAGAGTCCATGCACTGGGCCACACCACATAGTCATGGTTCACTGGCAAGAAATCACTGGAGTAAAGGGCTTGTGTGTTACCAGTTAAACAGTATAAAAAATACTGTTAGGCCCCTTACCAAGATATGGTTCCCTCATTGTTCTAACCACATCACCAGGAGGATACCCAGTAACTTTCTGGTATCTTGCAACTGTATTATCAAGTGTACATTATTTATATCCAAACCAGGACCACATTTGCAATCAGAACAGTAAAATAACTTTATACCAAAGTGTTTCCTCTTGCTTGGTATGTTACCGCTTGATGGAGCCAGTATGCCTTTGAACAAATCATTGATCATCAATAACAAGCATTCTGAAGGGATAGAATGCATTCATAACTTTTGTTTCAGGTACGTAAGCACATTCCTGATTTTATATAACCTGGCGCTTCTGTCAGGCCATGTTTTGTACTGAGAAATGTACTGCTACACAATAGTAACACGAATCCATCACTGGTATAATGTCACCATATGCTGGGTTGAATCAGGCAGCTCTGTCAAACTCGTTATGTGTTGACTCTTGTGCATTATACACACTTGTGGCATAAAGCTTATTGTGGCAAGGTTACAGATACTCTCGCCACCAATTGTGTCTTACTGGTGTAGGCGTGATCTTGGTGAAAGAATTGGTTTGCCATGGTGTACTCAATGTTGTTATGCTTTCCTGACAATAATGTCATCAAAGGGTTTATCAAAGATAACTGAAAAAGCATTCCAGTTCAGTGGCATTGTTCCCAGTGTACATGATGGCTGTATTCCACGTTGTTTTCGTCAAAGTGAAAGGGGATTGGGGAGAAACAATGCAGGCCTACCAGCTTTCTCCCGCTTGATTTGAGGCCTTCTTGAATTTATGGTATAAATACATCAAACAAGATGGCTTCGTAAGAATATACAGTGGACCCCCGGCATACGTGAGCATCACATAACGTTCAGTCCTCTACGCTCGCTTTTATCGCAAAAATTTTGTCTTCGCCAACCGCATCAAAAACCCGGCTCACGCTCTGCGTCCGAGAAGCGTCAATGTGCGCACTTAGCCAGCCTCACATGTGCGCCGGTGGGCATTGTTGACCAGCCAGCCTCCGCGGTAAACATTCCAAGCATACAATCGGAACATTAGTTTTATTACAGTGTTTTTTTGGTGATTTTAATCTGCAAAATAAGTGACCATGAGGCCCCAAGAAGCTTCTAGTGCAACCCTACAGCAATAATTGTGAGAATTACTATAGAGATGAAGAAAAAGATCATTGATAAGTATGGAAACTGGAGTGCGTGTCTCCGCGCTGGCCGTTTGTTTATAAAACCCCAATCTAACCATCGCTATATTGGTGGTTACAGCTGCTGCTGCTGCTGTCCACCATCAGTCTTTTGCTTGCTGCTGCTGTACACCCATCAGATGCTGATGTGCTGTACACAATCAGCTGCTGCTGTAGTACGTCTTGCTGCTGCTGTAGCATCGTCTGGCTGCTGCCGTAGCACTGTCAGCTGACTGCTGTAGTACGGTATGCTGCTGCTGTACACTGTCAGCTGATGCTGTAGTACGTCTGCTGCTGCTGTAGCATCGTCTGCTGCTGCTGTACCCAGTCAGCTGCTATGTAGTACCGTCTGCTGCTGCTGTAGCACGGTCAGCTGCTGTGTCTGCTGGCTGCTGCTGTAGACCGTTTGTTGGTGTGGCTTATTGAGAATACCAAGACAATTAAACCCCCAGAGGATTTGACACCCTGGATAACCAAAATAGTCAGTGTCATCGAAGACTGTCTAACTTATTTCCATTGGGTTCCTTATTCTGTCTCCAGATGCAAACCACACCAGTCGTCTAAACACCCAGGTGAACAGGGAAAAATGCCTGGAACTAGTGCTCATATTGGTTGAAATTTAAAGCCAGCAAAGTGGGTTTGAGAGATTTAAGTATCGTAGTGGCATTTATTAAGTGTCATGTATTCATTCATTTTAGTAGAGTAGTAATGACGCAATTTATTGTGCATGTACTACTATATATTGTGCATGTCTCTTCTCTTTGTGTGTAGGAAAATGTAGTTTTCAGGTGGTAAAAATGTTTTTTTTCATACTTTTGGGTGTCTTGCATTGATTTATTGTGATTTACCATTATTTTCTTATGGGGAAAATTCATTTGCATACGATCATTTTGCCATTACAATTGAGCCCTCTTGAATGGATTAAAGTCGCTATGCGGGGATCCTCTGTATTTACAACTGTTCTCTACGATAGAATTGCAAAGCAGGTAAGATTGAGAAGATTGGTTGTCCAACATATTCCCAGACAAGACCGTACCGGTTACCATAGCTCCGTGCAGCGAGGCTCTGACAATGTTGCAGGGGATAGTCGCGAAATATAGCGTGTTTCACCTACAAGAGTTTGTGAGTACAGTGGGCACTATGAGGCTCTTTGAGGAACATTGTCTCGCTTAATGTTTTGTCACATGATGTTTTTTGCACCATAACCTTTTGATTCCTTCCATCGCTATTAGGGAATTTTTCCCCATGTATAAATGTTTGGCATTTCATTCTGCACCCACACCACACCAGTGTCCTCTTCTGAGAGAGAGACTGTGTTATTTAATCACTTGGACATGGTAGAGGATGCCTTGGTAGCCCAAGAGATGTAAGCCTGTTGGGTTCACATTTCACTTTAGGCCACCCTTATACTTCACGCCATGCTGATGGGATTGTGCTGCCTCTCGTGGGCTTAGGCCTACTCTCATTTCACCCTTACTACACCAGTGGGTTGTCCTCACTTCCCCACCAGACAGCATACATGCAAGAAGTCCCTCCTTTTTTCTGCCAGGTGGGGCTGGTAGGGCCAACCTAGAACACAGATGCCTCTCCAAGAACCACATTGAACCTAAAGCTCAGTGGACACATTGAAATATAATTACCTTCACTAAATTTATTGTGTTTTTAATAATATTTAATTTTATATAATAGTTTATTAAGAACTTGCGTTAATAGTTGGATGTACATGTCAAAAGAATAGGGTAAATGGAATTGACAGTGTTTTGAATTTCAGGGGTCATGAAGTATGTGTGGAATGAATGTTGATGTCATGGAAAGGGAAAATGTATGGGTTGGTATATTTTTTGCTTGTGTGTAAAGCAGTTGTCGGAGAAGAGCAAATGTTCAGGTGGTGACGTCAGACAGTTGAAAGGATAAGTTTGAACTGGGGAAGTGTTGTGTTGTTATATGTTTGATAAGGAATGTTTTCAACATTGAAGTTGTGATAATGGGAAAAAATGTTTACAAGGAAAAATATGTAATTTGTATGTGTTACAACCACAAGTGTTATTTTTTTTTAATGGAAATGATGAGTGTTATGTTCAGGATTGTATAGAAGAGTTGAATAGAATTAGGTGGCTTTGGTGATTGTGTATTAATGTAAATTTTTGGTGGTTGTTTTTGGTATTTATGATTAAATATGGGGTATTTTTTGTGAGATTGGTTTAATATAGGTGTAGTTTTGGTGACTGTGATTTATGTAGTGTAAATTTCTGGAAAATGTGAATGAAAGATTTAATTGTATACAGAAAAGTACAGATCCCACAAACCTTGGGAAACAACCTGAGTAGTTACAATCTCCAGAGAAAGATTTTTTTAGTGCCAGGAAGGGAAAAATAGTGAAATGACCCTACACGACTCAGTTCATTACTAGCGTGAGGCACAGTCATGGCCATCATTTCAGACCAGATATTAGTGCCAAGCAAATAAAGCTTCCCTCCTTACCATCAATGCACCAACATTTTAATTTGCAAATATACAGGATCTGAAGTGATCAACCAACGACGAAAATACCTTTCTCAGGGGTCATCTCAAAATGTAAAATGTAAGGTTTGCAGCTTCACAGGAGACCCACATTTAAGATCACTTTGACTAAGAATATGGATCCCAGGGTACAACTTCTCAGATTCGACTTCCTAACAATTTCAATGAACAGCTTTTCGGAATTGACTGCTGTCTGGATAAAAAAAAAAAAAAGGGGGACTTTCCTTCTGCAGCCTCAAATATTTTTTGCCTGATATGTATTTGATGCAGAGATAACCTCAGGGACAGCTCAGATGAAATTTCACCTTAAACACTTTGAGGGTCACCAAAGCCCCACAGAGACTTGTTCTCAGGGTTTCTCCAAAATTTTTTTTAAAAAACAAAAAAAAAAAAATTCTTCGGAAAAGGTTTAGAGAATTTTCTCAATATAATGACACCAAAGTATGAAATTTGATGGAAAACTTATGGGAATTAGCGCTCTCGCAAACTTATGTGGTCTCGACGATGTTTACGGGGTGGGGGGGCCATTCTGCCATTTTGCCAACTTTGAGCCCTATTTTGGCCCATTCAGTGTACTAGTCACAAAAATCATATCTATTTTGCTAGAACTCCATTTTTTCTATCGAATGAGTACAAGAAACCACCATTTACCGTTTTCACTATCCATAAAGTGTGTTTAAAATTTAGCAATTTTGCAATTTTCACACAAATTTAAAAAAGATGCCAATATCCAAATCGGGTCCAGAATAAGCAAGAAAGACTTACTGGCACTAAAATAAAATTTCCTCTGTTCATTAGTCACGTCCCATGCCCCTCCTTACATTTCTTTTGCTTTCCACTTTGAATTTTTTATTCTCACAAAAAAAAAAAATATGATAACTGTTATGCAGAGTACGGTATTAGTGTAGAAATGGTTATAATTAATATCAGCGCACTTGTGAAAGAATATTAGATCGCAGTTGAGTGTATTGGATGCTTAGCATGATTGGTATACTTTTGGAACTTTGTAAAAATCGTAACATTTCTGCTACTTTGAGGCTCAATTTCAAGGTACTTTTCTTTGTAAACCAGTCAAAGCTTCTCAATTTCTGTAATATGTCTTCCATTCTATACAATGAGACCAGGAAAACTTGGAATAACAACTAAATACATATGAAAATACAGTGCAAAGTCGCCTGTTGTGTTTTAAACAAAAAAACGGTCAAGTGTTTTATTTTCTCATTACGCACTGTGTTGCTGCTGGAATTTTTGGTTTACTACTGCACACACTGACCACATTTATACCATTCTTTCATCTGTAGGGCTACAGCTTTCTCTTGCTAGATATTGAGGGGTGCTAGAATTTATGCGTATGTAGTATGTCAAATCCTGGTGTGTAAGCCATATTAGTACTGCCAAAAAACCCTCCAAAAGGGTTAAGCCAGAAAATTGTAGAGCGTCAAGACTGGAGAAAATACTTGATCTAAATTTCACTAGTTGATGATCTGATACAAAATATTAACATATCAAAGGACAATACATCAGATTACAAAATAAAAAATTCAGACACATGTTGCACAGAGGTACTGACCGGAAAATCGAGGGCAGTAATGAAAGTTGCCTTTACCAAATTGTATTTCAATATCGGAAATATCCAGTGAGAAGAAATTGAAAAATGTCTTAAATGAAAACATGCTCGGAAGCTTTCCTAAAACAACTTGGATCCACCTTTTTAAACTCTGTGGCATTTGAGGTATGCCCAAAGCACATTCTCTTTCAAAAAAAAAAAAAAAAAAGTGCGAGAAGTAAACTAGAAAAGAGCTGGGGCAAATTGCAAGAAGCAAGTCATTTTTATTTTTTTCCTGTCTTACCCAAGGCCCATACTCGAAGATCCATGTTTTCAAGAAACTTCAAGTAACCGTTTCACATACATATAAATATTCTACAGAGAGGGAGCATAGACACGAGGTAATGCCACAGCATGAAAAATAAGGATTTAGCCCACTCACAAAGGTATTCATTAAGCAACTGCCAAAGAATATAAACCAAAAGTACTAAAGTCCCTGCATAATAATAAAATCTTTTGAAAAGCCTCTATAAGCAGGATCACCAACACTTGGCTATACATAACTGCACACCAGCAGCAGCAGGGGTTTAGGAGGGTTTCTCCTGCCTCTCACACAACTGGACACTTTGACAAGGTTGTGGATACATTGGTAGACAAGAACTCCAGCAGGTGAGATCATGTTGTAATAGTGGCACAAAACTTTGTGATAAAGGGAATAACAGGGAAGTTGGTAGATGGATCTATAGCTTCCTAATAAATAGAACTAAAGAGTAATAGTAAACAGAGGTAAAGTCAGAAACAACGACTTGAAAAAGTTCTTTCCACAAGGTACTGTACTAGCTTCCATCCTTTTCTTCTTCCTCATAACAAGCAACATTTTAATTTAGCCTAATCAAACAGATAATTTTTGCATAAGTTTTCAGTAATTTAATAATAAGCACATTGACATGAGGCTCGCACTTTTGATGATTTTATGAGAATTTTCTTCGAACACATAGAAATTACTAAAATTCATGAGAAGGAAGCATTCAAAATATTGCGAAACAAAAAAACTATCCATTCTGATGGAAAGGTATTCCATCAGACTGGGAAAAAATATTGTTTGATTGTTACGATATTAAACTCTGAAGAATTTGTGATGAACTCCCGAAATGAACTACAAAGAAAATTAGACAGGTCTAATTGACAACAGTGTTGGACAAAGCATGTTAATAACCCCCCTTTGTAATTAATTATCAGATGAAATATTAGATAAAAATACAACTGCTGCTTCTAGGTGTCGGTCTAATTTTTGTACTTCAAAAAAAGCTAGACAAATTGTAGAAATTGCAAAAAAGCCTTTTGTGGACTTAGAAAGAATCTTCTGAATTTATCTATGGTGAAATTAGTAAGTATATGAATGGTTTTATAAAACTGTATGAAAAAGGCAAAATATTCTCAATTGCCCTCTGTTATTTTTCAAGTCTTATGAAATACTTATTATTAATAAAAATTTGCATCTTACTAAAGCAGAATATATAAATGCAATAGTAATTTTGAAACAATGATTACTATGAAAAAATGAATATCTCCCCTTTAACTAATACAGATACTATAAAACTTGAAAAGAATCCTTTATATTCTGTTAACCAGTAAGTTTAATAAAACAATGAAACGGTATAGAAAGGCAAAGATGATTAAAAATTTAATTCCAGTTAATCCTTCTTTTCCATGTAGTACTGGAGTAACCCTTTCAGGGTCAATGCCAAGATCTGAAAGTGGTTGACCAGTGTCAAGGAAATTTGAAAAAAATAAAAAAAAATTCTTACAGAAGTAAAGATATATTTTTGTGAAGGTAATAAATCAAAAAAAAATTCTGATCAGTACTTACCGAGATACTGCGGGGGAAAAGTTGACACAAAATGACCGGGTGGCGCTGGGGGGACGTCAACATCTAGTGCCCTTCTGCAAATCCCTTTTTTTTTTTATTTTACGTTTTTTATACTTTTTTTCTTTTTCTAGTATCATTTGTGGCCTGTGAGCCCATATAATGTATATTGTATAAGTGTACATCATTGTATTTCAAACACAATAACTGCAATAATTTGTTTTATCATTATATTGCTTACAAAAAACTTGTTTACAAGTGTATGATGAAAATATTAGTGCGGTTATTGTGTTGAATACAACGGGTACCATATAGTACCATATGGTTACATTGGTGCCATTGGGTTGCAATGGTTCCATATGGTACAATCGCACCATTGATACAATGGTACCATATGTACAATATGGTACAATCTACACCATATTGATACAATGGTACCATATGGTACAATATGGTACAATGGCACATGATCCATATGGTACCATATGGGACAATGGCCCATTTGGTACAATGGTACCTTATGGTACCATGTGGTGCAATGGTACCTGATGGTACCAATATGGTGCAATGGTACCTATATGGTTACAATGGCACCATATGTTACAATGGTACCATATGGTACAATGTGCACCATATGATACAATGGGTACCATATGGTACGTATGGTACAATGGCACATGATACAACTGGTGCCATACGATACAACGGTTACCTTATGGTACAACTGCCTCCATTTGGTAACAATGATACCTTATGGTACCATATGGTGCAATGGTACTTTATGGACCATATGGTTGCAATGTATTTGATGGTACATATGTTGCAATGATACCATATGGGTGCATTGTACCTTACAGTACCAATGATATTATATGGTTCAGTGTACCGTATAGTCCCTAAAATGGTACTGTTGTATTCAACACAATTACACACACTAATATTTTCATTATTATTTTGTAAACAATAGTTGTTTACAACAAAAATATGCAAGAATGTTATATATTAGTAATGTTCTATTATATATTTACAATGTGTACAGGAACTTGACGTGTTCCTTGAGGTGGATGACAAGCACTTTGTCTCAGGGAAACTGCAGAGTCAGTAGCTAGCTTGTGTGGCCACTCACTCAGTCTTAGCTGGTGTCTCATGCCACCAACACTATTGACCATATGGTACACGGTAACATATGTTACAGGGTACCATATGGTACATTGTACTGTATGGTATAGGGTACCATGCAGTACAGGATAACATATGGTGCAGTGTACCATATGGTACAGGGTACCATATGGTACAGGGTACCATATGGTACAGGGTACCATATGCTACAGGGTACCATACAATACAGGACACCATATGGTACAGATACAGGGAAAACTATGGAAATAAGTCACCCTGACTTTTTTGGGTTATCCTAGGATTTTATACGTATGCTGCTATGTATGATAATCTATGTATGTAATTGTATTTCTGTACACCTGAATAAACTTACTCAAGTGCATGTGGCATCATAAGTAAGTTTATTTAGTGTTGCAACCACTGAATGGGTTACAATGATTATTATGTATATATAATGTATATTACCTTTTCATTTAATTTTATATTGCTTATATTTGCGATAATAGCTAAATCGTAAATGTATGACTTTATATTATTATTTGACTGTTATATTGTTATTTAGCTTATGTTGTTAGGATGTATATAAAATGTGCTCAGTTAGTCTTGATTGTCAAACTACTGTAATTATCGCTTGTCGCTCGTTATACTGCCGGCTTCTGAGCTGCAGTTGTCCACGTAGCTATCACGTGATCGAGGGGGGGGTGTCCTCACCTCTTGTGAAGTAGTCAGTCTGCTGGAGACTCGCTTGCTGGTTGGACAGATTGTCTGTCTCATTATTCTTGTTAGTTCTGTAAAAACTTTGTTCACAGAACATTGTATAGACTTTGTGATTTTCGTCGTTGTATGAGGTTGTGTGTCACTTAGACACTCTGAACATTCGGTCCTTAGCTATAGCTTCTGACCCAATTTTGTACTGGTTCCTGTGTATTGTCACAGTCACAGTTTTTCTATGCTGGAACGTAAGATTCAGTATTATGGGAGTATTATGTAATTTTGTGGAGGATCTGCGATGGTCCCTATTAGGTCGTTATATTTTCTCCTTGTTCCTGTTCTGGTCGCGTGTTGATATTGCATTGCTTTGGGGTTAGCATTTCTTTGTTTTTCAAGCAGACTGTTCGGGCCCTTAAAATATGTTGTTTAGTCTTATATATAGGATGAGAGGTGAGTAGTATTTATTTGTATAAAGTCAGTGTAGGTAAGCCGGTAGGTGTAGCCCGCATGGGGCTACACCTACCGGCTCCTCTACACTGTGGCCCAGTGCTATATTATTAACATCGAACATGCCTTGTACACTGAATTTAATCATTTCTAACAACTACCTTAGATCCATGATAAACGAAGGTAGACGTAATGAATAATTCATGCCGAAAATTGTAACCCAAATGGAGTGAGGGAGTGGCGGGCTCAACGCAGATTCATACAGGTTTTTCTCTGATGGCATGAGCAAAGAAAACGGTAATGTTGTTCCTCCACCCGGTACCACCCAAGTCTCCGCATGTATTATTATCAGAGCACATGTAAAATAAGCAATAAATTGCTGACAACAAGTGGTTACACTAACTTATATTAAGTTAGCAATTTAAATAGGCATTAAAAAACACAATAAAAGGTAAGATTCACACAAAGTAACTTATTACGTATTACATTAAAATTTAATATTAATGTGTGAGGACGGTGAGTGGCAGGGTGTTTATTAAATAAAATCAGTGGCACACCTTCATCCTCTAACTTGGCACTTAAAGGCAAGAGGCTTACAGACTTCTCTTTGTTATGACAGCTAACTTAGACGCCATCATTATGAGAGTTCAACTAGTTAACGAAAGGAGTAAACAAGAGAGAGAACGAGATAACAGGTGGAGACAATGTAAGAAACACAATAACTGAAAAGGTCAGGGGCAACCGCTCACTGGGTCAGGCAAAATAAAGTCGTATTACTATGTGTCTACTTTTAGTTCATTCATGTCCTTTGTAAAGAATTTTGTTAAACATTTACCTCAATATTTTTTTTCTTTTAATATAGATTACCTCACAATACAAATACTCTTACATTGTGTACAAGTTGGAAAAGTTAGTCAGAATAACGAACAGCAAACACACCATTTTTTAGCGTGAATGAAGATAATAATATTAACCCTTTCAGGGTCCGTCCGTAGATCTATGGCTGTACGTTCAGTTTCCAAAACGTAGATATACATCATGAGCTCAGCTCACTCTGATAAACTGTGAGTGGTACATTTGGGCCTAGACTATGAGAGAATGCATCTATGTGGTGTGTGCACCCAAACACAGATTCCTGCAGCACATAGTATAATGAGAGAAAACACTGGAAATCATGATTTTCGATTTAAAACAGCGACTTTTGGCAGTGTTTTTTTACGTATGTTTTTTATAGTTGTATTTGCGATTTCTTGGTCTCAATTTGATAGAATGAAGGGATTGTTACAAAAATAGAGATGATTTTGATTGGTCCTTTTAGCACTTGGAAATGGCGTGAAACGAGATCAGTAGCGAAATGTTAAATTTTTGCGATATTCAAGAGTAACAAAACGACTCCCACGTCTAATAACGCCAGCTGGTGGGTTAATATGAATTCACAAAATATGGTGATTAGATGTATACAATTTATTACAGTATTGCCTAACAGTAAATCTTCGTATTTTTTGGTGTGAATAAAAAAAAATTCATTAGGGTATGAAGTAAAAAATCAAATTGGGAATGTATTTGTAAAGCCTTCCATAACATTAACTAATGAATGGAGGAATTGTTAGTGTAGTTCCCAGGCACAGTCCTACATTGTTTATTCTGGACCCTATTTTTGAAATTGGGAATATTTTGAACTTTGTGGTAAAATGGCCAAATTAACAATTTCTGTATCCTGTAATTAGTAGTTGAAACCGTTGACTTGGAGATTCTTGTGCTCAATCGAAGAATAGAAGGTAATACTAGTGAAATAGCTAAGAATTTGGTGATTGAAATCAATGTAATTGGCCTAAAATGGGAGTCAAAGTCGGCAAAATTGCCGATTCGTAATTATTGCTTTTACATCAAAATTCGCGAGAGCATTAATTTCGTCATTTTCCATCAAATTTCGTACTTTTTGTGTTATTACCTTCACAAATAGATTCTCTACATTTATAAGAAAAATAAACAATTTTTTTTTTAATTCATTGGACATGGGGGCACCACTTCAGATTTGGGGCCTCGGACCTGAAGGGGTTAAATAATAATAATAATAATAATAAATACAGTGGACCCCGCATAGCGTACGCCTTGCAATCGCGAACAATCCGCCATAGCGAAGCTCTTGTTCGCTGAAATTTTGCCCCGCATTAGTAGACACATACCGCCTTACATAGGCGAAACTTGTCCGAGACGCGCCATGTGGGCCTCAGCCAGCCTCAATGTGCCGCCGTACCATTGTTTACCAGTAGCCTCCGCGGTACCCCCACATTACAGCTTACACTCGGTAGATTTCGTATTTATTACAGTGTTTTCGTGCTGTTTCTGGAAAATAAGTGACCATGGGCCCCAAGAATCTTCTTCTAGTGCCAACCTGTGGTATAAAAAGCGTGAGGAATTAGTAGGAAATTAAGAATGATCTTTGAAGGGTTTGGGGCTAACCTGAGAAGCCTATGCGTTGTGGAATCCATTGTGCCTACTTCAAAAAAATTTAGGAAAATGGTGTTGCTCAGGGGTTGAACTGCAAACCTTTCATGGATGATAAATCACCCTGACACAGTGTTGAAAGCCGTGTGGTGACTAGCTTCACTGACATTGTTATGGGACCATTTTAGGAAAGTCTTGATGGAAAGGGAGGGTACAGAGGCTCTATGGACAGATTTGTTGTGCGCCAGAGGTCCAGTGACTCTAAGCTGGTTACTAGTGGCATTTAAAAGATGAAAGGGAAGTAACCCAGAAAAGGACTTGCTTACCTCAGTCCCTAATGAGAAGGGGATTCCCCTTCTAAACAGTAAGCTCAGATACTGTTCCCTCTCCATCCCTTCAATCATCACAGATCTTCAATAAACAGTAAGTGTCATGTAATGTCGCATGCCTTTTTCCGTTTGTGTGTACTAAATTAAAATTTTTTCGTGGTAAAAAATTTTTTTTCATACTTTTGGGTGTCTTGCACGGTTAATTTATTTTCCATTATTTCTTATGGGGATAATTAATTTGCATGCGACATTCGCAGTACGACCAGCCACTTGCACGGATTTATGTTCGCTATGGGGGGGTCCACTGTAATATTATTCTGTATTATTGTTAATAATAATAATTTATTATTTATTAATATTATAATATAATAATTATTATGATTATTTATTATTTTTTTTTTATATTATTATTTTTATTTATTTTTTTATTATTATTATTATTATTTTTTTATTATAAAAAGCAACTAAACACCACAAGGGTCGTGATTTGCTATACATAGAGTAAAGGCATACGAAAAGAATATTTTTTCTACAGTTCCCTCCAGTGTTTGACTAGTGAAAAACATATTTCTTACGACACTACCTACACAAGCTGCTTGTAACAATCTCATATTTCATTCAATTTTTATTATGAGTGTAGTATATTTATATGCTATGTAATGGGTTTTCATATATAATTTTCGGGAAATATCATTGATGGATTAATGAAAATGGCCTATATTGATGTAAAATAAGAAATTTTGTGTGCCCAGAGGACTTATTATTCCGTTAGTATTGGTGTCATGAGTAGAGAGAGACTTTGCGATTTTATTGTGTTACCTGCACACCAGCACAGTGTGTAAGTAATTTAGATACAGGCGACCATAAGTATAATTATCAGAGTTACATATAAAATATGCAGTAACTTTTAAAACACTTAAAATTTTGGAATGTTTCCTGACATAATAGATGTGGTCACAGAAAATATAATAACAAAACCGGGTGGGCGCCGTATTGAAAGTCCGCTTTTGCCGTTTAGAAATTTTTTGGTCTAATTTGACATCACCGTATTAGGGAACGCCGTTTTAAACGCGGGGCCTTACTGTATACTCATTCTAGACGGCTTTCAAATCAAGCAGGAGAAAGCTGGTAGACCCCATGTGAGAGAATGGGTCTGTGGGGGTCAGTGGCACTCATATAAAAGATATCCTGCAGCATGCAGTGCATAATGAGAAAAATAAATTGTTTTTTTTTAAATAAATTGCCGACTGTGTGGTCCTATTTTCATTATAGTAACTGTGGACCCCCGATAACGATTACTCAAATGTGACCAATTATGTAAGTGTATTTATGTAAGTGTGTTTGTACGTGTATGTTTGTGGGCTGAATGGACTAAATCTACTTCTCAATATTTCTTATGGGAACAAATTCGCGTCAGGACTGGCAACTTGAGCATACTTCGGGAGTGAAAACATAGCGTTAACGGGGGACACTGTATTTATGGATGTATTCTCATTTTTATGGTCTCATTTGATAGAATGGAAAAACAATATTGTAGAAATAGAGGGAGATTTGCATTGGTTTTACTAAGAAAAGATCCTTGATAGGGAGATCAAAAGTAAAGGAAATGTTGGATTTTTGCTGATGTTCTATAAGTGAAAAATGATGTGATTTTCCATAATGATTGTCCCATGTAGCCATTTAATAATCAGTCCTGATGGTTTGAGATTATTTATACAATTATTACAATATTGCAGTAGTCTGAATAACAGTAATTTGACTATTTTTTTGTTTGATTATAAATTCAAAATAAGAAAGCAAGAATAATATCAGAGGGCCTGGAGGACATGATGATGAACCAAGAAAAAGGTTATTTTGAGCCTGAAATGTCTGCGATTGTTCATTCTGACCTATTTTGAAATTGTCATTTTTTAAATTTTTCGTGAAATTGGCCAAATTGCAAATTTCTGACCACGTTATTAGGTAGTTTGAAATGGTAAATGCGGCTGTTTCTTGAAATCAATCGATAGAAAATAAAATCTAAAGAAATAGCTATGAGTTATGGTTGACTGGAACAGTGGAATTAGCGAAAATAGGGCTCAAGTGGGAGAAATAGCCGATTTCGTAAAATATCGCCAGGTCACTAACTTCGCGAGAGCATACATTCTATCAGTTGTTCCATTAAAATTTCGTTTTTTTGTGCACATTACAATCTGAAAAAGTCTATCAATTTCATTAGAAAAATATTTTTTATTCTGTTTTTGTAAATTTTGTGTAACCAGGAGACACTCCTAAGGTTTTTGGTGTTGACAATCAACGGGTTATATGTTTTAGTATGTCATTTTAGTTGAATTGTGATAGATAAATAAGCTTGAGTTGATATTAATGGTCATATTTTTTTTTGTTTTTTTTTTCTCACCAATAAACTAGCATTCCCTCCCTCTGCCTTTGCGCAGTGTTGAGTGTACTTGGCTCTGTGATGACCTGTTTGCGCGCTCTCTGAATGAAGCAAGTGCCCTCAATCGATTACAACTTACCAACAGTTAAGGAAGAATTGAGGATGGCGAATATGAAATTCGGCACTGACGAGGAAATCAAAAAGATTCGTAGTAGTCCTCCTGTTTTGTTGTCCTCAGGTCAAGAAGGGAAACTGGTCAGTGGTGGACAAGCAGGGAAAGAGTTGTCGATCAAGAAGAACTAATGGAAGGTAGAAACGATGAAGAAGAAAGAAGGTCTGCCGTGGAATGTTGTGGAAACTTTAAATACATTCTCATGGCTACCCGACGTATGTGAGTCGACTCACTGGGAACGCACGACGAACACGACACCAACGGAGGTACGGAATAGTGTTGTTGTTGGGGATAGCCATGTAAGGTATATTGGATAGGCGTTCTGCTTGAAGGGTCAGGAGTAGGAGACAGAGTGTTTGCTTTCCTGGGGCTGGGTGGGAGCTATTGTTTAGCCGTCTGGTTGACATAAACCCACCATGAGCGGTAATGGCGAAGTAATACTATATATCTGTCTCAGTGCTTGGAGGCCAACGATGTGGCAGATGTAGGAGTGAAGACCTGATTAGCAGGTATAGGTCAGCAATAGAAATAATTAGGAGTTAAGGGTGGGAACCCGCTCAATATGTGGTATTTTGCAAGGAGTGGAGTTGGACGTGAATGGTTGTCCTGGGCAATTGGTGTCAATTGCTGGATGGACAAAAATACTGTAAGGAAAATGCGGTACAATTCATTGACAACTGGGGACCTCTTCTCTGGCAGAAATGACATGTATGACTGGGTTGGGTTCACTTTATAGGTGTGGGGTGGGAGCACTGGTAACTGCAGTGGAGGGAGGTTGGACTTTAACAGGAGTAGTTAGTGGTATGGGTTTTGGCAGGAAAACAGTGAAGTCCCTGTGTAGTTATATTACGAGTTCTAGGGGAAACTTGTAATAATAAGATCGAGGGTAGTATATTGAAAAGCCAGGGACCTTGTGGGTGAGAAGGACAGTAAATAGGTTTAGTAGAAAAATAGATATGTGAGCAGGAAGGGGTAAAGAGAAAGGAGAGTCTTTCAATGGTTTGATGCTAATTTGCAGTAGTGCTAGGAATAGATGTCGAGTTGAGTTAGTTGCTAGTGCAGGTAACATTGATGTATTTGCCTTATTCTGAGGTTGTGGGTTATTTCAAAAAAGTCGGACATGCCTGCGGAATGTCATAGCAGGGTTCTAACCCTTTCAGGGTCAGTCCCGTAGATTACGGCTCTTTATGTTCAGGGGTCCCCAAAAACGTTTAGATCTACGCCATTGAAGCTCAGCTCCTCTGACTAAATGTGAGTGGTACATTTTGTGGCCTAGATATGAGAGGGATCATCATGGTCGGTTTGTTTGCCCCAGACATAAAACAGATCCTGCAGCACACTGTGTATAAATGGACCGAAAAACAGGAAATCATTGATTTTTCACGATTATGTCAGCAACTTTGCAGTGTTTTTTGTTTGTTTTTTATCGTTGTATTTGCGTTTTCTTGGTCTCATTTGATAGAATGGACAGAATATTACAGAAATAGAGATGATTTTGATTTGGTTTTAGCCATGGAAATTGGCGTGAAATGGAGCTCAAAGTAGCGGATATGTGTAAATTTTTGCGATATTCAAGAGTAAAACAAAACGACTTCCAAAGTCTAATACACGTCTAAGCTGGTGGTGCTTAATATAGCATTTCACAAATATGGGGTGATGATATTTATAACCATTTATTTACAGTATCTGCATAAACAGTAATTTTCTATTTTTTGGTGTGAATTAAAAATTCATTTGTGAATAAAACAATCAAAATGAATTTATATGTAAAGCCTCAACTCATAACTAATGAACAGAGGAAATGTTAGTTTAGTGTCCAGGATTGCCTACTTTTTTCATTCTGGACCCTATTTTGAAATAGAATATTTGAACTTTGGTGTTAAATTGGCCAAATTAACAATTTCGATCACTTTATTTTGTAGAGAAACCAGCGTTGACTTGCGACTTCTTGTACTAATCGATAGACCTAGAGTAATACTAGAGAAATAGCTACGAATTTGGTTGATTGGCATAATTAATTGGCCTAAAATGGGAGTCAAAGTCGGCAAATCGCAGATCGTAAATATCGCTGACAATCAACATTGCGAGAGGCATAATTTCGTCAATTTTCCACCAAACTTTCTGTACTTTTTGTTTTTATTACCTTCACAAGATCTTTCGATTCATAAGAAAAATTAACAATTTTTTTTTTTTTTAAATTCCTTGGACACTGGTGCGTGACTCCAGATTTGGCCTTGGACCTGAAAGGGTTAAATTGTTCGGGAAGAAGATAGAAGTTGGGAAGGGGGGTGGGGTGGCCTTGTATGTCCAAGATCGCTTGAACTGTTGCATAAAATCGGGTATTAAGTTGAAGTAACACATACAGAGTCTGTTTGGATAGAATTTTAAGAGGGGCATGAAAAAAAGGATTTTAGGGAGTGATATACCGTCCCCAAATTAGAATAGGGAACAGGGGAAAACTACTATGGGAGGAAAGTGTTAAGGCCACAAGGCACGAAAATGTGTAATTCTAGGTGACTTTAACTTCGTCATGTTGTTGGAATTTTCTTGACTGGGAATTTAGAATCATACGATTCCTAGAAGTATTTCAGGCATTGTTTTTTGAAGCAGTTTGATGACAGAACCTTACAAGGGGAAATAACCTGCTTGACTTATTATGGCAAAACAATGCATCCCTTGTTATAATTTAGAAATTTCAGAGGAACTCGGGTGCTAGGCGACCAACAAATCAATTACATTTAGCATTGAATGGAAGTACGATAGAAAAAAAATTAGCGGATAAACTTCAGTAACCAGTCCCAGATTTTCAATTAACAGATTACGATGGGCTTAGAGTACACTTATCATCTGTAGAAATGGGGTAACGAAGAGAGCGATCCAGTTTGGGACAGTTTTCTGCACACATATTTACATGCTGCTCTAAGTAGCGATTATCCCTATAAAGAATTAGATCCAAATAGAAATGACCCAAAATGGAATGAATATAAGGCTCAAATATCTACTAGGGGCATAAGAAAGGGAATTTTTGGCGTATCAAAAGAGGTGAGGATCAATCTTATGAATAAGTATATTGACATGAAGAGGGGACATTAATAAGGGGGATAAGAAAAGTAAAAGGGACTATGAAATTAAAGTTGCTAGGGATTTAAAACTAACCTCAAAAGAGGAATGAAATGTGCTTGATTTTTAATAAATTATTTTCTCACTCAGTTTTTAACAGGAATGACACTAACAATATTCCCTGTAATTAAATTTATTACAGTCCTCACCTCGGCTAGAAGAAGACAAATTATGTAACATAAGTCACTAGTGAGATGGTTGTGAAGCAGATAGACAGACTGAAGCAAAATAGTATCCCTGGTCCTGATGAGGGTTTTTTTTCAGGGTTTTAAGGAATGCCAATATGGAATCTCAGTGAACCATTAACTATTATTTTTACTTTATCTCTTCAAACAGGTGTAGTGTCTGATATGTGGATGATGGCTAAGGTAATTCCTATTTTTAAAAAGGGGGACAAGTTGTTACCGTCAAATTACCGCCCATAAGGCCTGACCTCAATTGTAGGCAAAATTACTAGAGTCAATTATAGCTGTCGATTATAAGAAGCCCATCTCATTAAGGATAGCTTGATTAATGATACTCAGCATGGATCACAAGAGGCAGTCTGTCTAACTAATTTATTAAACTTTATTCAGTAAAGCTTTTGAGGCTGTTGAACCACAATAAAGAATTTGATATTATTTACTTAGATTTTAGTAAGGCTTTTGATAGAGTTCGCACCTAGCACTGTTACAGAAAGTGGCAGCTCATGGCTTGGGGGAAAAGTGCGCTCGTGGACGTGTCAGGCTCACTCGACAGGAAGCAGAGAGTGTCCATAAATGGGGTTAAGTCCGAGTGGGGCTCCTGTAACAAGGGGCGTTCCACAGGGATCAGTTCTTGGCCGTTGTTGTTATAATATATATCAATGACTTGATTGGGGAATTCACTAGTGATATGAGCAAATTCGACGATGAAACAAAAGATAGGTAGGATAATGATTCAAACGTAGAGTTATGGAACTTCGAGGGATTTAAACAAACTCTATTTTAGATCAGAAAGTGGCAGATGCAGTTCAATGTAGTAAATGGCAAGGTTCTGAAGCTTGGGTGTGCCCTTAAAACCTAGTACTTATCTGTTAAATGATGTAGAAACTTTGCCATACTATTGCGAAAAGGACTTGGGGGTTTTGGTGAGCAGAACTTAAACCAAGACAGGCACTGCCTAAAGCGTACGTATAAGGCAAATGATTATCTGGGATTTATATCAAGAAGTGTAAGCAACAGAAGGCCAGAGGTCATACTGTAAGCTGTATCCATCATAGTATGGCCTCACCTAGATTATGCTGATCAGTTCTGGTCTACGTATTCCAACAATGGACATTAAGTCGTTAGAAAACATTCAGCTTAGGATGACTAAATTATTACATAGCATTAGAAATCTCCTTATGAAGAAAGATTGAAGACTCTTAAGTTACATTCATTGTTAGACGAAGATGTGGGGGACCTGTTCGAAGTGTTAAGTGTGAAGATAGGTATTAATAAAGGGGATGATTATTAAGGTTTGAGGATGTCTCTCCCAGAACGGGGGAACCGCGGTAATGGAATTTAAATTAGATAAGTTTAGATTTAGAAAGGATATAGGAAAGTATTGGTTTGGACCTAGGGTAGTGGATGAGTGGAACAGTTCTACCTAGTTGGGATATTGAGGCTGGGACTTTGGGTAGTTTTCAAAATCTAGGTTGGATAAGTATATTGAGGGGAGGGGTTGGATAGATGTGGGATCTTTCACAGCAGTGCGTATTTCTTGGGGTGGCCATTGAAATAATGGGTTGGGCAAATTTTTGTTAGTGGGTGGAATTGTAAGGATCTGCTAGTATGGGCCTGCAGGCCTCCTGCAATAGCGTTCCTCCTTTCTTATGGTATCATGTTCTTATACCAACATAAAGTTCAATAAAAGGTTAGATGTGTTGCTGTTCATGTTCATTTATACATTTTATTAGTGCTTTACATTTCGTTTTGGCATTCTTTTTGTGCCTGTAATTAGATTTAAGCTAGGGAAGTGACCCTGAAAGTGACCTAGGTCCTTATGGAGGAGGATTCCCCTTCCAAAACAATAATAACCTCTCTTCCCTTCTTCTCCTCCCTGTCTTCCATCCATCAACAACCCACAGCCTTAATAAAGGTAACTGTATGCTGCATATTTTCATTTTTTGTGCTTGCAAATCTTATCTTTAAATGGTAAAAAAAATTTTTTTGATACATCTGGGTGTCTGAACTAATTAATTGGGATTTACATTATTTTCTTAGGGATAATGGATTCGCGAAAAATCGTCAATTTTGAATAATAGTCACACTCTCCAAGAACGGATAATTACGAGAATGAGGGGACACTGTATATTTAGTTATTTATAGAAACTTGGTATTTAAAAAACAATAAATAAATAAAATAATTATATAGTACACTCATTTTTTCCTTGAAATATTTGTAGTCTAATGTCGGTTAGGGGTGTGTAGTGATATAAAATGAATAACAAAAGTGAGAGAACTATGTCTCGGGTAGTTAGGTTTGGTTGCCAATATGAATTTCAGAAATAATAATTATATAGATTGGCCGTAATAATCTATGCACGTTAGGGTAACTAGTGGACATGGTCCTCAGACAAATAGAGAAGTAAATCCTAACTAATCCCAGGCCCTGTGGAACTGTTTGCAAGGGTTTTAAAGGCATGTAAAAGAGGAACTTAGATACCTTTGGCTAATCTTTACAATATATCACTACAACTGGCATGTGCCGACAGATGGAAAATGGCAAATGTATACGATTTATAATTCAGCGTGACTGGTCCTTAGCTTGAACTTTGGACCAATAGCCTTATCTCCATAGTTGGTAAATCTTATGGGATCAAATAACTGCCAATGGCAATTCATAGCCTCTTGAAAGGCATAATTTGATTAATGAAATTCAGCAGTTATTTACCAAAGGGGTGTTCCTGTTTACAATTGACTAACCTTCGTCACTAAGGTATTCGAGGAGGTAGATCATGTATTGAATAGGATATTGTATATATGATCTTCAGTAAGGCTTTTGAGAGTTCACATCAGAGGCGTGAGAATACTTAAGGACACAGAATTTAGGAGGAGAAATTTTTTTCCTGGGCTTAGGCATGGGTGACAAATAGGCTGCAGAGAGTTTGCATTATTTGGGGAGAAATCCAGGAATTGGGGCACATCACTGGCGGATGTTCCAAGGGTCAGTGTTGGGCCCATTGTTGTTCCACATTTACTAAATAACATAAATTGAGGGGAATAGATAGTGAATAAAGCAAATTTGCTGTTGACACTTTAGGCCATCTCCAATTCATTCTGACTGGGACATTAGAGACTCCAGGATGATTTGGATAGACTGATGACAGCGGTTGGAGAAGTGGCAGAGCAGTTTAGTATAGGCAAATACATGGTTCTAAATGCTGGAAAGGTAGGCAAATAAATGTTCTAAATGCTGGAAAGGAAATTATCATGCCTCATATAAACTAAATAACGTGATCTTAATATACAGATTACAAAAGTATTTAGGAGTTTGGTTAGCAATATCCTGACCAAGGGACAATAGTGCATAGTGTTTGCAATAAAGTTAACAGAATCATGGCTTGTAGCAAGAAGTATAAATAATAGGACGTATTCAGGCTGTTCTTCAACTCTATATATCTTTGGTTTGGCCTCATTTAGATTATGCTGCGCAGTTTTGGTCACAGTTTACAGGAATGGATATAAATGCTCTGGAAAATGTTATACAAGGAGGATGGACAAGGTTGATCCCACTGTGTCATAAATCTTTCCTATGAGGATGATGAGGGGCCCTGAATCTGCACTCTCTAGAAAGGCTTAGTCAGGAATCTCCCAATGAGCACAGTGTCATCAGGCAAAAGAGCAACTGTGGAAATCCCACTTCTGTGTGTTTATTTTTTTCTTTTAACTCACGGCCTCTTGCTCAAGACCCTTGCATTTATTCTCTTACATCCCATCTATTAATATATTAAAAAAACCTCGGTGACATCACATCCTCCTTGTCTACGGCCTTCTTTTACTGGGAAATAATTGCCCTCTTTCCTACATACTCTAACTTGAGCCTCACTATCTCGTAAAAACTCTTCACGGCTTTCAGTAACCTACCTTCCTACACCTACACCTGCAATAACATCTGCCCCACATTTGCCCCCCTAGCCACCCTGGTCATACGCCTTTTCCAAATCCATAAATTTTGCACAAAGACATCTTTAGCCTTATCTTAATTACTGTTCGCTTATATGTTTCACTGTAAATAACACCTTGTCCACACACCCCTACTTTCCTAAAGCCTCCTTGTTCATACTGCTATCCTACTCATCCGTCTTACTCTTAATTCTGTCAATAATAACGGTACCATAACCTTTGCCAGGTATACTCAACAGACATATCCCCCCTATAATTTTTGCACTCTCTTTTCTCCCCTTTCCTTTATACTAAGGAAACGATGAATGCTCTCTGCCAATCCCTAGGTAATTACCCTACTTCCATACATTTATTAAATAATTGCACCAAACCACTCCAAAACTATTTCCCCACCTGCATTGACATTTCTATCTTTATCCCATCCAGCCCGGCTTGCCTTACCCCCTTTCATTTTACCTACTGACTCCCGATACTTCCCCCACACTCACAATGGCTCTTCCTCATCCTACAAAGATGGTTGTTCCTACTTGCCTTTACACGGATAATCACGCTTCCTATCTTCATCAAACATGTAACAATTCCTCAACATATTTCCTCCATCTTCCCAATACCTCTAACTCTCCTTTTAATAACTCTCCTCTCCTTTTTTAATGCAAATCCATTTGTTCTCTAGGCTTTCATATACTTGTTAATCTCACTCCAAAACTTTTCTTATTTTCAACAAATTGTTGATAATCATCTCACCCACTCTCGCATTTGCTCGCTTATTACATGTGCTTCACCACTCTCTTAACCTCTCTCTTTTTCTCCATATTACTTTCCCTCCTTACATCACTTTCTTTGTTAAAAACTTCTCTTATGCTAACTTTTTCTCCCTTAACTACTCTCTTCACATCATCATTTCACCAATCGCTCCTCTTCCCTCTGACCCACTTTCTGTAAACCACAAACTTCTTGCTGAACTCTCTAACACTACATTTTTAAACCTACACCATACCTCTTCGACCCCATTGCTATGCTCGCATTTAGCCCAATCTATTCTCAAATAGCTGTTTATATCTTACCTAACTCCTCCTCTGTAGTTTATAAACCTTCACCTCTCTCTTCCCTGTGGCTTCTTTTCTCCTTGTATCCCATCTACTTTTACTCTCAGAGTCGCTACAACTAGAAAGTGATTCTGATATATCTGTGGGCCCCTCTATAAAAAATGTTACATCCTGGAAGTCTACTCAACAGTCTTTATCTACAATTACATAATCAACAAAACTCTGTCATTTCGCCCAGACATCATTATCGTGTATACTTATTTATCCTCTTTTCTATTTAATATGTATTACCTATAAACTAAACCCCTTTCTATAAAAGTTCTATTCAAAGGGCTCCCATTTTTCATTTTACACCTGGTACCCCAACTTACCTACCACACCCTCTCTTAAAAGTTTCTCCTACTTTAGCATTCAGGTCCCCTACCACAATACTCTCTCACTTGGTTCAAAGGCTCTATACATTCACTTAACAATCTCCCTCAAATTCTCAGTTTCTCCTGTGCATTCCTCTCTTCTCCAGGTGCATACATGCTCATATGACCCACTTCTCGCATCCAACCTCTACTTTAATACATAATTCTTGAATTTACACATTTCATATTCTCTTTTCTCCTTCCATAAAATGATCATTTTCAACATTACCTGCCTACCCTTCTTTGCTCTAAATCTCAGATACTCCAGATTTAATCCCATGTAATTTCCACCACCGAAACTCCCTTCCCCTTCAGCTTTGTTTAGCTTAGGGGGGCGCCAGGTATCCAAACTTCTTTCATTCATAACAATCAGAAATCATCTGTTTCTTGTCTCCGCACTACATCCACGCACATTTAAGCATCCAGTTTTATAAAGTTTTCTTCTTCTACTTTTTAGTAAATGGCTACAGGAGAGATGGAATGGGTTACTAGCCCATTGCTCACCGGCATTTTTAGTCGCCTCATACGACAGCATGGCTGCGTAAGAAAGTTTTCTTTTCCACTTCACCATGGACAATAGAAGAAATAAAGAGGAACTAAGAGCTATTTAGAAAAAAGGAGAAAAACCTGGAGGTGTATGTCTCTATATTTTGCATGGGTGCGTGTCTGTGATGTGTGACCAATGTGTAAGTAGGGGAAGTAGCATAGATATCCGTTATTAGCTGTTTATGAGACAGAAAAGAAACCATTTAAATTCCAAATAAATACAGGTTTTCTATACTAACATACTGTGGTCTCTCAATAATCGTAAGGCTCGATTGTCGTAATTTTCGAAAATTCCGTAATGTTTTTCGTCAAAACATTGGCTTGAAAATAGTCATTTGATCGCACGTAGTCGTTCATCAGGGAATGCGATGCTGTATAGCCCTTGTGGTTTAGCTCTTCTTTTGATTTATATTACTAATCATCTAGGACGCATACACCTGCACGAGCCACCTCACACTCCATTCCCAGCCAGTGTGCCATTGTTTATTAGTGTGTGAGGATGATGCCTACGAGTCATACGAAACATTTCATAATATTCCATTACGTTTTGGTGCTTGCAACTGCTAATTAAGTCTCCCCATATTATGGATCTTACATGCTGGCTCCAAAGAAAGCTTCTAGTGCCAGCCCTTTGTGTAAAGAATGTAAGAAACACTTGTAATTTAAGAAAAGTGGTAGAAAATATACAAAGGTGGTGGTGGTAGAGTGGGAAGCAGTTGTGATAGTGGTAGAGGGTGGTGTGATGGTGGTAGTGGGTGATAGCAGTTGTGAGAGTGGAGAGGGTGCTTGCAGTTGTGATTGTGGTAGAGGAGTGCTCGCAGTTGTGATAGTGGTAGATGGTGGTAGTGTGGTGGTAGAATATGGTAGTGATGGTGGTAGAATGTGGTAGTGATGGTGCGTCGCAGTTGTCATAGTGTGACGGTGGTAGTGTTGGTGTAGATAAGTGGTAGTGATGGTGATAGTGGGTGCTAGCTAGTTGTGATTGTTGGTAGAGGGTGGTAGTGATGGTGGTAGAGGGTGCTAGCAGTTGTGATAGTGTAGTTGGTGATTGTGATGGTGTAGAGTTGTGATAGTGGTAGAGGGTGGTCGTAGTTATGACGGTGGTAGTGGGTGCCTTCTTCAGTGATTCAGAGTTCTACCAAACTCCTCCAATGGTGTTGGAGGTATATAGGGCAACTGAAAACACCGCCACCTCAGCTGCTGCTTCACCACAGTATGACGGCTACTCTCAGTGGCTCTTATACACCCAACAACACAACGCATCGCGTGACATCCATAATTGACTTTGTTATTGCATTCTAGTGTATATTTCCATGTTTCTGGTGTTATAACCCTTGATTGTTGTGGTACATAACATATCGTCTACAAGCACCCGTTTTCGACGTATATTACAGTAGGGCTCCACTTTATACGTCGGGTTGAGGTTCCAGGCTGTGCCGAAGCAAACATCGCCGGAAGGCAGAACTCATTTTTTTTCCATTGATAAATGCATATAATGCCAGACAACAAGTTCATACATAACTTTTATTACGGTAGTAATAGAACTAGGCATTAAAACACACAATGTAAAATACAGTCCCAGTTAATTCATTACTTATCTTAAATGTTATTTGTAATCTTATTGTAGGGAGAGAGGTGAGTTAGTACTTATTTGTAGGAAGTCAGTGCAGGTAGCCAGGTGTAGGTAGCACTGGCTCCCGTCGCATACTTAATATACGATATTAAAACATCTGAGAGGTAAAATACTATACAGTACACTCAATATTTACCCTTAAAATATGTTGTTTAGTCTTATATATAGGATGAGAGGTGAGTAGTATTTATTTGTATAAAGTCAGTGTAGGTAAGCCGGTAGGTGTAGCCCGCATGGGGCTACACCTACCGGCTCCTCTACACTGTGGCCCAGTGCTATATTATTAACATCGAACATGCCTTGTACACTGAATTTAATCATTTCTAACAACTACCTTAGATCCATGATAAACGAAGGTAGACGTAATGAATAATTCATGCCGAAAATTGTAACCCAAATGGAGTGAGGGAGTGGCGGGCTCAACGCAGATTCATACAGGTTTTTCTCTGATGGCATGAGCAAAGAAAACGGTAATGTTGTTCCTCCACCCGGTACCACCCAAGTCTCCGCATGTATTATTATCAGAGCACATGTAAAATAAGCAATAAATTGCTGACAACAAGTGGTTACACTAACTTATATTAAGTTAGCAATTTAAATAGGCATTAAAAAACACAATAAAAGGTAAGATTCACACAAAGTAACTTATTACGTATTACATTAAAATTTAATATTAATGTGTGAGGACGGTGAGTGGCAGGGTGTTTATTAAATAAAATCAGTGGCACACCTTCATCCTCTAACTTGGCACTTAAAGGCAAGAGGCTTACAGACTTCTCTTTGTTATGACAGCTAACTTAGACGCCATCATTATGAGAGTTCAACTAGTTAACGAAAGGAGTAAACAAGAGAGAGAACGAGATAACAGGTGGAGACAATGTAAGAAACACAATAACTGAAAAGGTCAGGGGCAACCGCTCACTGGGTCAGGCAAAATAAAGTCGTATTACTATGTGTCTACTTTTAGTTCATTCATGTCCTTTGTAAAGAATTTTGTTAAACATTTACCTCAATATTTTTTTTCTTTTAATATAGATTACCTCACAATACAAATACTCTTACATTGTGTACAAGTTGGAAAAGTTAGTCAGAATAACGAACAGCAAACACACCATTTTTTAGCGTGAATGAAGATAATAATATTAACCCTTTCAGGGTCCGTCCGTAGATCTATGGCTGTACGTTCAGTTTCCAAAACGTAGATATACATCATGAGCTCAGCTCACTCTGATAAACTGTGAGTGGTACATTTGGGCCTAGACTATGAGAGAATGCATCTATGTGGTGTGTGCACCCAAACACAGATTCCTGCAGCACATAGTATAATGAGAGAAAACACTGGAAATCATGATTTTCGATTTAAAACAGCGACTTTTGGCAGTGTTTTTTTACGTATGTTTTTTATAGTTGTATTTGCGATTTCTTGGTCTCAATTTGATAGAATGAAGGGATTGTTACAAAAATAGAGATGATTTTGATTGGTCCTTTTAGCACTTGGAAATGGCGTGAAACGAGATCAGTAGCGAAATGTTAAATTTTTGCGATATTCAAGAGTAACAAAACGACTCCCACGTCTAATAACGCCAGCTGGTGGGTTAATATGAATTCACAAAATATGGTGATTAGATGTATACAATTTATTACAGTATTGCCTAACAGTAAATCTTCGTATTTTTTGGTGTGAATAAAAAAAAATTCATTAGGGTATGAAGTAAAAAATCAAATTGGGAATGTATTTGTAAAGCCTTCCATAACATTAACTAATGAATGGAGGAATTGTTAGTGTAGTTCCCAGGCACAGTCCTACATTGTTTATTCTGGACCCTATTTTTGAAATTGGGAATATTTTGAACTTTGTGGTAAAATGGCCAAATTAACAATTTCTGTATCCTGTAATTAGTAGTTGAAACCGTTGACTTGGAGATTCTTGTGCTCAATCGAAGAATAGAAGGTAATACTAGTGAAATAGCTAAGAATTTGGTGATTGAAATCAATGTAATTGGCCTAAAATGGGAGTCAAAGTCGGCAAAATTGCCGATTCGTAATTATTGCTTTTACATCAAAATTCGCGAGAGCATTAATTTCGTCATTTTCCATCAAATTTCGTACTTTTTGTGTTATTACCTTCACAAATAGATTCTCTACATTTATAAGAAAAATAAACAATTTTTTTTTTAATTCATTGGACATGGGGGCACCACTTCAGATTTGGGGCCTCGGACCTGAAGGGGTTAAATAATAATAATAATAATAATAAATACAGTGGACCCCGCATAGCGTACGCCTTGCAATCGCGAACAATCCGCCATAGCGAAGCTCTTGTTCGCTGAAATTTTGCCCCGCATTAGTAGACACATACCGCCTTACATAGGCGAAACTTGTCCGAGACGCGCCATGTGGGCCTCAGCCAGCCTCAATGTGCCGCCGTACCATTGTTTACCAGTAGCCTCCGCGGTACCCCCACATTACAGCTTACACTCGGTAGATTTCGTATTTATTACAGTGTTTTCGTGCTGTTTCTGGAAAATAAGTGACCATGGGCCCCAAGAATCTTCTTCTAGTGCCAACCTGTGGTATAAAAAGCGTGAGGAATTAGTAGGAAATTAAGAATGATCTTTGAAGGGTTTGGGGCTAACCTGAGAAGCCTATGCGTTGTGGAATCCATTGTGCCTACTTCAAAAAAATTTAGGAAAATGGTGTTGCTCAGGGGTTGAACTGCAAACCTTTCATGGATGATAAATCACCCTGACACAGTGTTGAAAGCCGTGTGGTGACTAGCTTCACTGACATTGTTATGGGACCATTTTAGGAAAGTCTTGATGGAAAGGGAGGGTACAGAGGCTCTATGGACAGATTTGTTGTGCGCCAGAGGTCCAGTGACTCTAAGCTGGTTACTAGTGGCATTTAAAAGATGAAAGGGAAGTAACCCAGAAAAGGACTTGCTTACCTCAGTCCCTAATGAGAAGGGGATTCCCCTTCTAAACAGTAAGCTCAGATACTGTTCCCTCTCCATCCCTTCAATCATCACAGATCTTCAATAAACAGTAAGTGTCATGTAATGTCGCATGCCTTTTTCCGTTTGTGTGTACTAAATTAAAATTTTTTCGTGGTAAAAAATTTTTTTTCATACTTTTGGGTGTCTTGCACGGTTAATTTATTTTCCATTATTTCTTATGGGGATAATTAATTTGCATGCGACATTCGCAGTACGACCAGCCACTTGCACGGATTTATGTTCGCTATGGGGGGGTCCACTGTAATATTATTCTGTATTATTGTTAATAATAATAATTTATTATTTATTAATATTATAATATAATAATTATTATGATTATTTATTATTTTTTTTTTATATTATTATTTTTATTTATTTTTTTATTATTATTATTATTATTTTTTTATTATAAAAAGCAACTAAACACCACAAGGGTCGTGATTTGCTATACATAGAGTAAAGGCATACGAAAAGAATATTTTTTCTACAGTTCCCTCCAGTGTTTGACTAGTGAAAAACATATTTCTTACGACACTACCTACACAAGCTGCTTGTAACAATCTCATATTTCATTCAATTTTTATTATGAGTGTAGTATATTTATATGCTATGTAATGGGTTTTCATATATAATTTTCGGGAAATATCATTGATGGATTAATGAAAATGGCCTATATTGATGTAAAATAAGAAATTTTGTGTGCCCAGAGGACTTATTATTCCGTTAGTATTGGTGTCATGAGTAGAGAGAGACTTTGCGATTTTATTGTGTTACCTGCACACCAGCACAGTGTGTAAGTAATTTAGATACAGGCGACCATAAGTATAATTATCAGAGTTACATATAAAATATGCAGTAACTTTTAAAACACTTAAAATTTTGGAATGTTTCCTGACATAATAGATGTGGTCACAGAAAATATAATAACAAAACCGGGTGGGCGCCGTATTGAAAGTCCGCTTTTGCCGTTTAGAAATTTTTTGGTCTAATTTGACATCACCGTATTAGGGAACGCCGTTTTAAACGCGGGGCCTTACTGTATACTCATTCTAGACGGCTTTCAAATCAAGCAGGAGAAAGCTGGTAGACCCCATGTGAGAGAATGGGTCTGTGGGGGTCAGTGGCACTCATATAAAAGATATCCTGCAGCATGCAGTGCATAATGAGAAAAATAAATTGTTTTTTTTTAAATAAATTGCCGACTGTGTGGTCCTATTTTCATTATAGTAACTGTGGACCCCCGATAACGATTACTCAAATGTGACCAATTATGTAAGTGTATTTATGTAAGTGTGTTTGTACGTGTATGTTTGTGGGCTGAATGGACTAAATCTACTTCTCAATATTTCTTATGGGAACAAATTCGCGTCAGGACTGGCAACTTGAGCATACTTCGGGAGTGAAAACATAGCGTTAACGGGGGACACTGTATTTATGGATGTATTCTCATTTTTATGGTCTCATTTGATAGAATGGAAAAACAATATTGTAGAAATAGAGGGAGATTTGCATTGGTTTTACTAAGAAAAGATCCTTGATAGGGAGATCAAAAGTAAAGGAAATGTTGGATTTTTGCTGATGTTCTATAAGTGAAAAATGATGTGATTTTCCATAATGATTGTCCCATGTAGCCATTTAATAATCAGTCCTGATGGTTTGAGATTATTTATACAATTATTACAATATTGCAGTAGTCTGAATAACAGTAATTTGACTATTTTTTTGTTTGATTATAAATTCAAAATAAGAAAGCAAGAATAATATCAGAGGGCCTGGAGGACATGATGATGAACCAAGAAAAAGGTTATTTTGAGCCTGAAATGTCTGCGATTGTTCATTCTGACCTATTTTGAAATTGTCATTTTTTAAATTTTTCGTGAAATTGGCCAAATTGCAAATTTCTGACCACGTTATTAGGTAGTTTGAAATGGTAAATGCGGCTGTTTCTTGAAATCAATCGATAGAAAATAAAATCTAAAGAAATAGCTATGAGTTATGGTTGACTGGAACAGTGGAATTAGCGAAAATAGGGCTCAAGTGGGAGAAATAGCCGATTTCGTAAAATATCGCCAGGTCACTAACTTCGCGAGAGCATACATTCTATCAGTTGTTCCATTAAAATTTCGTTTTTTTGTGCACATTACAATCTGAAAAAGTCTATCAATTTCATTAGAAAAATATTTTTTATTCTGTTTTTGTAAATTTTGTGTAACCAGGAGACACTCCTAAGGTTTTTGGTGTTGACAATCAACGGGTTATATGTTTTAGTATGTCATTTTAGTTGAATTGTGATAGATAAATAAGCTTGAGTTGATATTAATGGTCATATTTTTTTTTGTTTTTTTTTTCTCACCAATAAACTAGCATTCCCTCCCTCTGCCTTTGCGCAGTGTTGAGTGTACTTGGCTCTGTGATGACCTGTTTGCGCGCTCTCTGAATGAAGCAAGTGCCCTCAATCGATTACAACTTACCAACAGTTAAGGAAGAATTGAGGATGGCGAATATGAAATTCGGCACTGACGAGGAAATCAAAAAGATTCGTAGTAGTCCTCCTGTTTTGTTGTCCTCAGGTCAAGAAGGGAAACTGGTCAGTGGTGGACAAGCAGGGAAAGAGTTGTCGATCAAGAAGAACTAATGGAAGGTAGAAACGATGAAGAAGAAAGAAGGTCTGCCGTGGAATGTTGTGGAAACTTTAAATACATTCTCATGGCTACCCGACGTATGTGAGTCGACTCACTGGGAACGCACGACGAACACGACACCAACGGAGGTACGGAATAGTGTTGTTGTTGGGGATAGCCATGTAAGGTATATTGGATAGGCGTTCTGCTTGAAGGGTCAGGAGTAGGAGACAGAGTGTTTGCTTTCCTGGGGCTGGGTGGGAGCTATTGTTTAGCCGTCTGGTTGACATAAACCCACCATGAGCGGTAATGGCGAAGTAATACTATATATCTGTCTCAGTGCTTGGAGGCCAACGATGTGGCAGATGTAGGAGTGAAGACCTGATTAGCAGGTATAGGTCAGCAATAGAAATAATTAGGAGTTAAGGGTGGGAACCCGCTCAATATGTGGTATTTTGCAAGGAGTGGAGTTGGACGTGAATGGTTGTCCTGGGCAATTGGTGTCAATTGCTGGATGGACAAAAATACTGTAAGGAAAATGCGGTACAATTCATTGACAACTGGGGACCTCTTCTCTGGCAGAAATGACATGTATGACTGGGTTGGGTTCACTTTATAGGTGTGGGGTGGGAGCACTGGTAACTGCAGTGGAGGGAGGTTGGACTTTAACAGGAGTAGTTAGTGGTATGGGTTTTGGCAGGAAAACAGTGAAGTCCCTGTGTAGTTATATTACGAGTTCTAGGGGAAACTTGTAATAATAAGATCGAGGGTAGTATATTGAAAAGCCAGGGACCTTGTGGGTGAGAAGGACAGTAAATAGGTTTAGTAGAAAAATAGATATGTGAGCAGGAAGGGGTAAAGAGAAAGGAGAGTCTTTCAATGGTTTGATGCTAATTTGCAGTAGTGCTAGGAATAGATGTCGAGTTGAGTTAGTTGCTAGTGCAGGTAACATTGATGTATTTGCCTTATTCTGAGGTTGTGGGTTATTTCAAAAAAGTCGGACATGCCTGCGGAATGTCATAGCAGGGTTCTAACCCTTTCAGGGTCAGTCCCGTAGATTACGGCTCTTTATGTTCAGGGGTCCCCAAAAACGTTTAGATCTACGCCATTGAAGCTCAGCTCCTCTGACTAAATGTGAGTGGTACATTTTGTGGCCTAGATATGAGAGGGATCATCATGGTCGGTTTGTTTGCCCCAGACATAAAACAGATCCTGCAGCACACTGTGTATAAATGGACCGAAAAACAGGAAATCATTGATTTTTCACGATTATGTCAGCAACTTTGCAGTGTTTTTTGTTTGTTTTTTATCGTTGTATTTGCGTTTTCTTGGTCTCATTTGATAGAATGGACAGAATATTACAGAAATAGAGATGATTTTGATTTGGTTTTAGCCATGGAAATTGGCGTGAAATGGAGCTCAAAGTAGCGGATATGTGTAAATTTTTGCGATATTCAAGAGTAAAACAAAACGACTTCCAAAGTCTAATACACGTCTAAGCTGGTGGTGCTTAATATAGCATTTCACAAATATGGGGTGATGATATTTATAACCATTTATTTACAGTATCTGCATAAACAGTAATTTTCTATTTTTTGGTGTGAATTAAAAATTCATTTGTGAATAAAACAATCAAAATGAATTTATATGTAAAGCCTCAACTCATAACTAATGAACAGAGGAAATGTTAGTTTAGTGTCCAGGATTGCCTACTTTTTTCATTCTGGACCCTATTTTGAAATAGAATATTTGAACTTTGGTGTTAAATTGGCCAAATTAACAATTTCGATCACTTTATTTTGTAGAGAAACCAGCGTTGACTTGCGACTTCTTGTACTAATCGATAGACCTAGAGTAATACTAGAGAAATAGCTACGAATTTGGTTGATTGGCATAATTAATTGGCCTAAAATGGGAGTCAAAGTCGGCAAATCGCAGATCGTAAATATCGCTGACAATCAACATTGCGAGAGGCATAATTTCGTCAATTTTCCACCAAACTTTCTGTACTTTTTGTTTTTATTACCTTCACAAGATCTTTCGATTCATAAGAAAAATTAACAATTTTTTTTTTTTTTAAATTCCTTGGACACTGGTGCGTGACTCCAGATTTGGCCTTGGACCTGAAAGGGTTAAATTGTTCGGGAAGAAGATAGAAGTTGGGAAGGGGGGTGGGGTGGCCTTGTATGTCCAAGATCGCTTGAACTGTTGCATAAAATCGGGTATTAAGTTGAAGTAACACATACAGAGTCTGTTTGGATAGAATTTTAAGAGGGGCATGAAAAAAAGGATTTTAGGGAGTGATATACCGTCCCCAAATTAGAATAGGGAACAGGGGAAAACTACTATGGGAGGAAAGTGTTAAGGCCACAAGGCACGAAAATGTGTAATTCTAGGTGACTTTAACTTCGTCATGTTGTTGGAATTTTCTTGACTGGGAATTTAGAATCATACGATTCCTAGAAGTATTTCAGGCATTGTTTTTTGAAGCAGTTTGATGACAGAACCTTACAAGGGGAAATAACCTGCTTGACTTATTATGGCAAAACAATGCATCCCTTGTTATAATTTAGAAATTTCAGAGGAACTCGGGTGCTAGGCGACCAACAAATCAATTACATTTAGCATTGAATGGAAGTACGATAGAAAAAAAATTAGCGGATAAACTTCAGTAACCAGTCCCAGATTTTCAATTAACAGATTACGATGGGCTTAGAGTACACTTATCATCTGTAGAAATGGGGTAACGAAGAGAGCGATCCAGTTTGGGACAGTTTTCTGCACACATATTTACATGCTGCTCTAAGTAGCGATTATCCCTATAAAGAATTAGATCCAAATAGAAATGACCCAAAATGGAATGAATATAAGGCTCAAATATCTACTAGGGGCATAAGAAAGGGAATTTTTGGCGTATCAAAAGAGGTGAGGATCAATCTTATGAATAAGTATATTGACATGAAGAGGGGACATTAATAAGGGGGATAAGAAAAGTAAAAGGGACTATGAAATTAAAGTTGCTAGGGATTTAAAACTAACCTCAAAAGAGGAATGAAATGTGCTTGATTTTTAATAAATTATTTTCTCACTCAGTTTTTAACAGGAATGACACTAACAATATTCCCTGTAATTAAATTTATTACAGTCCTCACCTCGGCTAGAAGAAGACAAATTATGTAACATAAGTCACTAGTGAGATGGTTGTGAAGCAGATAGACAGACTGAAGCAAAATAGTATCCCTGGTCCTGATGAGGGTTTTTTTTCAGGGTTTTAAGGAATGCCAATATGGAATCTCAGTGAACCATTAACTATTATTTTTACTTTATCTCTTCAAACAGGTGTAGTGTCTGATATGTGGATGATGGCTAAGGTAATTCCTATTTTTAAAAAGGGGGACAAGTTGTTACCGTCAAATTACCGCCCATAAGGCCTGACCTCAATTGTAGGCAAAATTACTAGAGTCAATTATAGCTGTCGATTATAAGAAGCCCATCTCATTAAGGATAGCTTGATTAATGATACTCAGCATGGATCACAAGAGGCAGTCTGTCTAACTAATTTATTAAACTTTATTCAGTAAAGCTTTTGAGGCTGTTGAACCACAATAAAGAATTTGATATTATTTACTTAGATTTTAGTAAGGCTTTTGATAGAGTTCGCACCTAGCACTGTTACAGAAAGTGGCAGCTCATGGCTTGGGGGAAAAGTGCGCTCGTGGACGTGTCAGGCTCACTCGACAGGAAGCAGAGAGTGTCCATAAATGGGGTTAAGTCCGAGTGGGGCTCCTGTAACAAGGGGCGTTCCACAGGGATCAGTTCTTGGCCGTTGTTGTTATAATATATATCAATGACTTGATTGGGGAATTCACTAGTGATATGAGCAAATTCGACGATGAAACAAAAGATAGGTAGGATAATGATTCAAACGTAGAGTTATGGAACTTCGAGGGATTTAAACAAACTCTATTTTAGATCAGAAAGTGGCAGATGCAGTTCAATGTAGTAAATGGCAAGGTTCTGAAGCTTGGGTGTGCCCTTAAAACCTAGTACTTATCTGTTAAATGATGTAGAAACTTTGCCATACTATTGCGAAAAGGACTTGGGGGTTTTGGTGAGCAGAACTTAAACCAAGACAGGCACTGCCTAAAGCGTACGTATAAGGCAAATGATTATCTGGGATTTATATCAAGAAGTGTAAGCAACAGAAGGCCAGAGGTCATACTGTAAGCTGTATCCATCATAGTATGGCCTCACCTAGATTATGCTGATCAGTTCTGGTCTACGTATTCCAACAATGGACATTAAATCGTTTGAAAACATTCAGCGTAGGTACTAAATTATTAAAAAGCATTTAGAAATCTTCCCCTTATGAAGAAAGTTGAAGACTCTTAAGTTACATTCACTTGTTAGACGAAGAATGAGGGGAACCCCCATGAAGTGTATAATGGAAATAGGTATTTAAAGGGGTTTTATTAAGGTCTTGAGGATGTTCTCCAAGAGAGAACCCGCGGAATGGTTTAAATTAGATAAGTTTAGATTTAG
>NC_069457.1:20073942-20097079 GCF_026875155.1 Cherax quadricarinatus
TTTTTCAATTTTTTATTTTGCATTCAAAATAAAAAAGTGTTTATCTTTGTGAATTATTCTTGTCTATTCATTAATTTTGGTGAGGAGGAGCCAGCCTTGGTAATACTGTGTGAAGTTGTTACAGGCTAAAATAAGTCTTCACAATGAGAAATAAATAAAAAAGAACTAATGAAAATGAACATTTAACATCACTTTTATCTTTATAGAAAACTCTTGTTGCGAAATGGAAGATGGCAATGAAGGGAGAGGAATGGGGAAGTTATCTCTACCACCTTTCACTACCCACCTTCTACCACCATCACTACCACTCTCTACGACCCTCCACCACCATCACTACCACCCTCTACCACTATCACAACCACAAACCCACCCTCTAACACCATCACTAACACTATCTCCCCTCAAACCACCATCATTACCCACCCTCTACCACCATCACTACCACCCTCTACCACCATCACTACCACCATCTACCAAACCATCACTACCACCCTCTACCACCATCACTACCACCATCTGCCACCATCACTACCACCCCTCTACCACCATCATTACCACCCTCTACCACCATCACAAACCACCATCTTACCACCATCACTACTAACCCTCAAACCACCATCAACTACCACCCTCTACCACCATCACTACCACCCTCTACCACCATCACTCCCCACCCTCTACAGATGAGAAACAAAGCTAGACTGAGTCAGAATGCATGGGATGCTTTGAGGGGGCGCTGGCAGACACGTTTGGAAACAGTTGACCACTGTCAACTACCCCTATTACCAATGATCATTTATACATTTTATTAGTGCTTTACATTTATTTAGCATTCGTTTCTGCATGTAAATCTATATTTAAGCTTGGGAAGTGACCCCTGAAGTGACCTAGAGTCCTTATGGAGGGGATTCCCCTTCAAACAATAACCTATCTTCCCTCTCTCCTCCTCCCTGTCTTCCATTCATCAACAACAGCCTTCAACAAAGGTAACTGTCATGTTGAATGTTCATTCTTTTGTGCATGTAAATCTATCCTTTAAAGGGAAAAAAAAATTGTTGTTGATACTTCTGGGTGTCCCGGAATGAATTAATTGGATTTTCATTATTTATTATGGGGAAAATGGATTTGAAAATCGTCAATTTCGATAATAGTCACACCCTTTCCCGGAGCAAATTAATTATGAAAAAAAAGAGGGACCCCCTTTTCTCAGATATGGGAAAACTAAAAGAAATTAAAAATGTGTCAGGGTATACCACAAATTCTCACCATACAATAGAGCAGGAAAGTAATGTAAAGGACCTGTGAGTGATAATGTCAGAGGATCCGCCTTCTAAGACCACAGCAATGTACTACCTCATCCACTAGAAAAATGATAGGATGGATAATGAGAACTGTGGAAAAAATTTCATTTACTTGGATGTATAATTATATACATAACAGTAAATGAACAATGATAACTATTATTTATCAGTTAGACAAGTAGGAATTTGGACACTTAGGTCACAAAAAAAGTCCCCCTTCGATACCTACCACTGTCATATCCACAAGTTGCTCTGGACCTATTAATTAAATGAAATACACATACACCACGAATGCTGGTAAATATATAAATTGTGGACTGTATATTAAAAATAATAAATGGTTACATATATACACAATTACATAACAGAAGGAAAATATATCTTAATATCACTCACCAATTTGACTGGAGATTAATGTGTCATGTACAGGACCCCTCCTTTTTGCCTACATTTAGAAAATTTTTCTGGCCAGAAATTAAACATAAATTAGACACTTATCTGAGGTTCCTGGGGTTGTCCTGTCCTGTCGCCTGATATCTCAAGTTATGCAGGAATGCACATCCAACAATTTTTTCCCCCTATTTGAGAGGTGTCAACCAATTTTAACCTCGAGCACGAAAAATTCTTCCCATTACACTAACGTTCTATTCAATTCAAAACCAAGATGGCGAGTGTCTCTTCTTTTGTTCGATAACATACTTCTTTTAAAAATACAATATAGGGCATCTATTTACCTATAAATTAAACCCTATTTCCGGAAAATATATACAGTATTTTCCACAAGAACCTTCAAAACTAGGGATGCCAAGCCCATGAAAGATATTCTTCAAATCACTTGTTGCCTCTCTAGGCTGGAATACTGCTGTACACTAACAGCCCCCTTTAAGGCGGTGATATTGCAGACCAGGGGAGTGTACAAAGAACTTTCACGGCACACTAAGTGTGATAAGGTACCTAATCTATTTGGGGAAAATTGAAGGTCCTTGATCTGTATTCCTCAAGTGTAGGGGAGAGAGATACATGATTATAATACACTTGGAAGGTCCTGGAGGGATTGGTACCAAACCTGCAGATTTAAAATCACTCCATATGAAAGCAAAAGACTCAGTAGGAGATGCAACATTCCCCCCAAAGAAAAGTAGGGGCACCAAGAGTACACTGAGAGACAACAAAAATAAAAATGTCCGGGGGCCCCAAACTGTTCAATTCCCCCCCAGCATATGTAAGGGGAAAAATCCAAAAACCTTCCCCTTGGTTCTTCCCAAAAAGGCAAATGGAAAAGGCACCTAAAGTCAGTACCCGACAACTGGGGGGGGTTTTAAAAAAATCAGCTTGTGTGGCCCGCCAGCAGTAACAGCCTGGTTGAAACCCAAATCGATTTCCCCCATGAGGCCTGGTTTTCAGACTGGGGCCCCGGGGGCAATTTACCCCCCCAAAAAAACTCCCCCAGGCAAACATTGGGGTAAGAAATAAATTTTGCAGTCCCCACTGTGCATAGCTAAGCAGTATTGCAAATAGCATTTTTTCTTGGGGTATGCGCTTAGACGGGGTCAGACGTCCCAGTGTCCCGAAAAACACTTTTTTAAACTTCCAAAATTTTTCTCTACAGCGTTGTTGGGAAAATTTCTCATTCCTTTGGCATTGATTACGAATGCAAATCTTACAAACTGCGCAAAAACTTTGGTACTCTTATAAATATCAAAAATTCGAGAGAGGAGATGGCACAAAAAAAACTTCCCCCCCTCTGCAAAGCCATGAGGTCCCCTTTCCCGCTGCAACTGTATCATAAACAGGGTTTAAAAAATAACCTGGTAAAGAAAATAATTTTGCAGACTCACTAAACAAAAGTTTTAAAATTTTATTTTTTTTTGGTTTTGAATGGGGTTAGGGACCTGGGGGTAACCCCGGTTTTTTTTCTAGCTCTTTTTTTTCCCCCTTTTTTTATATTTTTTGTTTTTTTTTTTTTTTTTTAGTGAGGGGATGTCCGGGACTTCCCCTCTGCTTTTTTTTTGGACCCCTGAAGCCCCTACTGGCCTACTTTGGCCCCAGGGGGCCTTAAATTGGCCTACGCCACTTTACCTTGCCTAAAAAGTGGTTTTTCACATACATTTCCAACTGTATAATTGTACAAATGTAAAATATCCACATTGGGTCTTTTGGGGAAGAAAAAAAACCTCACACAAACCCAAAAACCTTAGCAGCTAACACCCAACCAAACAAACAACCCTGACCGCTAAAAAGGGCCAAAAACCTGAGCCCTTTTAAAATTTAACAGCAAGCAGCCAAAAATATTTAACCAAAACCCGAGCAAACTAACACAAAACCCAAAACCTGAGCAAAAAATAGCACAAGGGCAATAACCTGAGCACTAAGCAAGTCAACACCCGAGCAGCTAACCCACTGAAAAAATTGACACATGTCAACTCTTTGGAACCTTTTTTTTGAGGAAACGGGTTTTGCCACACAGTGGCTTCATCATTCCATACATAGGGGAAACTTTGAAGAGGGAGGGGAGAATGAGGGAACAGTCCCTCAACCTTTTTAAATCGAAGTGTTTTAATCCCCAACCTTTTCCGGGGTTCCCCTGAACCATTCATCTACAAAAACTAACACACCAACAGCAGAGTTTGCAAAAAGTGCAACCAAACCCGAGCAAACCCAACACCTCACACCAAATCCACAAACCCGAGCAGCAAAAACCTCACACAAATCAACACCTGAGCATCTAACAAAAGTTCCCCCAGCATTGCAGCTAACACAGTCAACACCTACAAACTAACACAATCAAAAATTTCCTGAAACACCAGCACAGTCAACAAACCGAGCACTAACAAGTCAAAACCCGAGCAGCTAACACAGTCAACATTTAGTACTAACACAGTCAAAAACCTGAAAACACCAACACCTTTACACAGGGCCACACCTTTAGCAGCCAAACACTTTTACAAAAGTCAACACCTGAGCAGGGTAAAAACAGTCCCAACCAACCCCAGGGCAGCTAACACAAATTTAACAAAACCCGAGCACAAAAACCGTAAACACCTGAGCAGCTAACACATAAACACCTAGGGAGCTACCAAAAGTCAACACCTGAGAAGCTAACACAGTCAACACCTGAGCAAGGGTAACACAGTCAACACCCGAGCAGATAACAATCAAAAGCCTAAAAAACCTAACCCCCCGACACGACGACACCTGAGCCAAACTAACCAAAACCCTTTCACATTCCAACACCTGAACACCAAAAACCCCCCTCACACAGTCAACACCCGAGCAACCCCAACACAGTCAAAAACCTAGGGAGCGAACAAAAGTCAACACGTTTAGCAGCAAAAACAGTCAACACCTTTAACCCCCCCACACCAGTCCAAAAACCCGAGCAAATAACACAGTCAACAAACCCACAGCTTTAAAACATTTAACGGCTGGGGGCAGCTAACAAACCCAACAGTGGAGCAGCTAACACAGTCAACACCCCAACACAAACCCCAAAAACCTCAAAGCAGTAACACCTGACGGTAACACATTTAACACCTAGCAGCTAAAAACCACCCAAAACCTTAGCGGAAAAAACAGTGAAAAAACCTGTGCACCCAAAACAGTAACACCTGAGCAGGGTAAGACAGGTTTAACAGCGGAGCCCCTAACCCCAGTCAACACCGAAAAAACAAAAGTTAAAACCGGGGCACAAAAACAATTTAACACCTGAGCAGTTAACAAAAAGTCAAAAACCTTTAGCAGCTAACACAGTAAACATGTTGAAACTGCTAAACAGTCAACAAAATGAGTAGCTAACACAGTCAACACCGGGAGCAGCTAACACAGTCCAAAACCTGGGGCCCCCTAACACAGTCAAAAAACCCGAAAAAAACTAACACAAATCCCAAAACCCCGAGCAGCCAACACAGTCAACACATGAAAGCTAACACAAAACAACACCCGACACAAAAACAGTCAACACCTGAGGGAGCTAACACAGTCAACAATTGAGAAGCTAACCCAGTCAACAACTGAGCAGGGTAAAAACAGTCAACACCTGAGGGAGCTAAAACAGTCAACACATGAGCAGGGTAACACGTCCCAAAAAACCTGAGCACCTAACACCTGACACAGACAACATTGACCCCCTACACCTTAAAACAGTCAATAAAACTTTAACACTAACACGTCACCAGTCAAAAAACCTAGCCCGTTAAAAAACGTTTAACAAACCTTTAGCAACTAACACAGTCCAAAATTCCCGAGCAAGCTAACAAAAGTCAACAAGACAGCTACCAAAAATCGACCCCCTGAGCAGCTAACACAGTCAACCCCGGGACTAAGACGTCAACAAACCCGACAGCTAACACAGTTTAAAAGCTGAGCAAAGGGAACACCTCAACTGCCCGATCACTTACCAAAAGGGCAATGCTTTCAAAAAGTCAAAAACCTGCCCCCAACACCTGACAGAGTCAACAAAACCCGAGAAGCAAAAGCAAGGGCAACACCTTTACAACTAATCAGTCAAAAACCTGAGGGAAATAACACAGTCAAACCCCCCAGCAGCAACACAGTCAACACCGAGCACACACAAATCCACCCAAGAGTTTTAAAACAGTCAACAACAGAGCAGCAAAAACGGGCAACACATGAGCCCGCTAAAAAACCTCACACAGTCAACAAACCGAACATTAAACATCAACACCTGAGCAGCTAACACAGTCAAAAACCCGAGCAGCCCAACACAGTCAACACCTTAAAAACCAAAAACCCAACACCTGACACAGTCAAAAACTGAGCACTTTTCACCTAACACAGTCAACAAACCCGAGCACTAATGCAACAACACCTGAGCAATAACACAGTCAACACCTGAACAGGTAAAAAAGTCCCAAAAGCGGAGCAATTAACACAGTCCAAAAACCTTTAGCACTAACACAGTCAACACCTGAGCAGCAAAAACAGTCAACACCTGAGCAATTAACATAGTCAACACCTGAGCAGCTAACACCTCACACAGGCAACACCCGAGCTGCTAAAACAGTCAACACCTTTAGGGAGCTAACACACACAAAGTCAACACTTGAAACAGCTAACACAGTCAAAACCCCCGAGGGAGCTAACACCTCACAAAAGCAACACATGAGCAGCTAAAACCTCACAATGTCAACACCTTTAGCTAACCCTCACAAACCAACACCGGGGCAATAAAAACCGTCAATACTTGGGGCAAAACTAAAAAAGTTTAACACCTGAGCACCTATCACTGTCAACAACCCTGCCCCAACCCTAACACACCAACACCTGAGCAAAAATAGTAAAAATCCCGACACCTAAAACCCTTTAGCACCTGACAGCTAAACATCAACAACTGATAGGGTAACACATTCCCAAAAACCGAGGGAGTAAAAAGTAAACAACCCGGGGACCTAAAACAGTCCCAACCCCTTAGCAGCCAAAAAAGTCCCAAAAACAGTTTCTAACACAGTCAACACCGGGGGCAGCTTAAAACGTCCCAAAACATGAGAAGCTAACCAAACAACAGCTGAGCAGCTAACAAAAGTCCCCAAAACCTTTTTGGGACTAACCCCAGCAACACTTGAAAGCTAACACAGGCAACCTTGAGCACTAACACATTCAACACCGGCACCAACAAACCCAACACAGACAAAAATATGAGCACTAACACCTTAAACATTTAAAAATCTTTTAACAGCTAACACCCCCACAAAAGTCAACACCCGAACAGCTAACCCCAGCAACACCTGAGCAAACCCAACACAATCAAAAACCCCGGCAGCTAACACAGCATATCTGAGCAGCTAACCCAAATCCCCAAAACCTTAACAGCTAACACAGCAACAAACCCGAGCACTAGCACAGTCAACATGTGAGCAGCTAAAAACCTATGCATTCAACACCTGAGCAGTTTAAAAAAGCAACACCCAGGGAGCTAACACAGTCAAAACCTTTTGCAGCAAACAATTTAACACCTGAAACAGCTATCACAGGCAACACCTCAGCACTAACCCCATTCAACACCCCGAGCAAACCCAAAACCGCAACACCTTGGGCAAAAAAACAGTTTAACACCGGGGCAGCTAACAAAGTCAACACCTGAGCAGCTAACACAGTCAACACCCCGACACTAACCAAAAAAAAAACACGACAGCAAAAAACAGCAACAAATGAGTACAAACACAGTCAACACCACAGCTAACACAGTAAACAACTGGGCACCTAAAACGTCCCAAAACCTGAACAGCTCACACAGTCAACAAACCCGAGCAGCTAACACATCCCAAAACCTTTGCAGCTAACAAAACCCAAAACTTTAAAACTAAACACATTTCCCCCCCCCTTTACAGCTAACACAGTTTAACCCTAGCAGTTAACACAGTTTAACACAAAACACTTTAAAAACAAAATCCAACACCTGACACCTAAACACCTGACCAAAAGACAACTTAATTAGCACTAACCCCCTAACAAAAATCAACATCTGAACACCCAAAATCGTCACACAGTCAAAAACCTGAGCAGCAAACCCCAGTGAACACCTGAAAGCTAAAAAACATTTAACCCCCTGAACACAACACAGCCAAACCCAAATTTAACAGCTAACACAACAACACCTGAGCAGGAAACCAATCCCCGAACTGAGCAAACGACACAAAATCCAAAACCCGAGGAACTAAAACAGGGCAACACCTGGGGCACCTAACATAGTCAACACCTTACAGCAGCACCCGTTCCCAACCCCCTTAGCACCTAAAAACTGACACATCAACCCGAGAACTAAAAGCAGTCAACCCTGAGGGAGCTATGCAGTCAAAAACCCAAGCAATTTAAAACATCAAACCCCCGAACAGCTAACCCCAGTCAACTCCCAAACATTTAAAAACAGTCAACACAAGCAGCTAAAACAGTCAACATCTGAGCTGCTAAACCTCACACAGTCCAAAACCCGACAGGGTAACACAGTCAACACCTTTAACAGCTAACACAGTCCAAAACCTGAGCACCTAACACCCCGACACAGACAACACCCTTTAGCAACTATCACCTTCAAAACATTCAACACCTTAGGGACTAATTTCAACAACAAACCCCGAGGAAAATAACACAGTCAAACCCCCGAGGGACTAACTTCCCCGCAAACCCCGGGAGCAGTAAACACAGTCAAAACCTTTGCAGGCTAACACATTCCCAAAACCTGACCCCCTAACACAGTCAACCGCATAGCAGCAAATACAGTCAAAAAAACTGAGCAAATTTAAAACAGTCAACACCCAGCAGCTAAACACCCCCACATCCAAAAACCGAGGCCGCAAAAAACAGTCAACCAAAAAACTGAGAGCTAACACCCCCAAAAGGGCAAAACTTGAGCAGCTAACAAAAGGTTTAACACATGAGCAGCAAAAACCTCACACAGGGCAAAACCCTTTAGCTAAAAAACAGCCAACACCTAGGGACTAAAAAATAGTCCAAACCCGGCAACCCGTCACTGGGCAACACCTGAGCCCCCTAACACAGTTTAACTCCTGAAACAGCTAACATAGTCAAACACCGAACACCCCAAAACAAGCAACACCTTTGGGAGCTAACACAGTCCCAAAACCTGACCCCTAAAACGGGCAACACTTGAGGGAAACTAACATAGTCAACAACCCGACCGCTAACACATCAAAAAACCCTTTAGGGCCCCAAAACAAATCAAAAAACCTGGCACCAAAAACCCCACAAAAGGGCAACAAATGAACAACTAACACCTTTCCCAGTCAACCCTCTGAAAAGCTTTAAAACATCCCCACAGTCCAAAACCTTTTTTCAGCTAAAAAAAACAGTCCAAAAACCTTTACAAATAACACAATCAAAACCTTGAGCAGCTAAAAACAGTCAGATAAAGAAACAGCTAAAAAGAGGCTACCCCTGAGCAGTTTAACCCAAAAACAACACTGAGGGAGCTACAACCCTCAAAAAGTTAGCAGGTAGCACAGCAACTGCTCAGCACTAAAAACAAATCCCAAAACTTGAGCACCTTTAAAAACCCCGACACAGTCAACACCTGAGCCCGCTAGTGCAGTCAAAATCTGACAGCTAATGCAGTCAACACCTGAGGGAGATAACAGGGCAACCACTGTCACTAACACAGTCAACACCTAGCACAAAAACAGTCAACACCTGAGGGAAACTAACACAGTCCCAACCCAAATGAGAGCCCCTAACACAATTTAAAACCCCAAGCAAAACAAAGGGCAAGGAAACGAGCACTGACACAGCCACACCTGAGCAACTAACACAGTCCCAAAAACCTGAGCACCTAAAATAGCCAACCCCCCTGACAGCCAAAAACAGTCCCAAAAGCTGAGCAAAAAACACAGTTTAAAAACCTGACCACCTAAATCTTTAAAAAATCAACAAACCCGAGAAGCAATGCAGTTTAAACAGCCTCAAGAAATACCAAAAGCAGTCAACACCTTTTTGGGGGAAACACATCAACCCCGAGCAGCTAAAAACAGGGCCAACACCTGACAGCTAACCCAGCAACAAACCCGATCACAAAAACAGGTTTAAAAACCTGAGCAAACTAACCCCAGTCCCAAAACCCACCCCTAACACCCCGACAAAAGAACAACCCCCGAGGGAAGGGATCACCTTTTACACAGTCAACACCCTGACAGCAAAACAATAAAAACTTTAGCAAAACACAGCCAAAAAACCTGAACACAAAAACATTTAAAAAACTGAGCACTAACCAGTCAACAGCGGAGCCCGTTAAAAACAGTCAACACCCGAGGGATCTAACACATTCAAAAACCCCGAGGCAAAAAACCCGTCAAAAAACCAAAAGCAGGAAAAAACAGTCCCAAAAAACCTTAACAATAAAAAACCCCGCAAAAACCTGAGCCCTAACAAACCCCCCCCACAGGCAACACCGAGCTGCTAACAAAAGCAAAACCTGGGGCAGCTAACACCTCACAAAGTCAACACTTTACACTAACACAGTCAACACCTGAGCAGCTAACACCTCACAATGTCAACACCTGAGCTGCTAACACAGCCAACACCTGAGCAGCTAATACCTGACAATGTCAACACCTGAGCTGCTAACACAGCCAACACCTGAGCAGATAACACAGTCAATACCTGAGCATCTAACACAGTCAACACATGAGCGCCTAACACTGTCAACACCTGAGCAGCTAACATAGACAACACCTGAGCAGCTAGCACAGTCAACAGCTGGGCAGCTAACACAGTCAACACCTGAGCAGCTAACACTGTCAAAATCTGAGCATCAAACATAGTCAACACCTGAGCAGCTAACACAGTCAACACCTGAGCAGCTAACACAGTCAACACCTGAGCAGCTAATGCAGTAAACACCTGAGCAGATAACACAGTCAACACCTGAGCACCTAACACAGTCAACAGTTGAGCAGTTAACACAGTCAACAACGGAGCAGCTAACACAGTCAACACCTGAGCAGCTAACACAGTCAACACCTGAGCAGCTACATAGTCAACACCTGAGCAGCTACCATAGTCAACACACGAGCAGCTAACACAGTCAACAGCAGAGTAGCTAAGACCGTCAACACATGAGCAGCTAACACCTCACACAGTCAACACCTGAGCAGCTAACACAGTCAACACCTGAGCAGCTAATGCAATCAACACCTGAGCAGATAACACAGTCAAACACCTGAGCAGCTAACTCAGTCAACAGCGGAGCAGTTAACACAGTCAACACCTGAGCAGCTAACACATTCAACACCTGAGCAGCTAACACAGTCAACAGCAGAGCAGGAAATACAGTCAACAACTGAGCAATTAACACAGTCAACACCTGAGCAGCTAACACCTCACACAGTCAACACCTGAGCTGCTAACACAGTCAACACCTGAGCAGCTAACACCTCACAAAGTCAACACTTGAGCAGCTAACACAGTCAACACCTGAGCAGCTAACACAGTCAACACCTGAGCACCTAACACCTGACACAGACAACACCTGAGCAGCTATCACCTCACACAGTCAACACCTGAGCAGCTAATGCAATCAACACCTGAGCGGATAACACAGTCAAACACCTGAGCAGCTAACACAGTCAAAAGCTTAGCAGCTAACTCAGTCAACAGCGGAGCAGTTAACACAATCAACACCTGAGCAGCTAACACATTCAACACCTGAGCAGCTAACACAGTCAACACCAGAGCAGGTAACACAGTCAACACCTGAGCAATCAACACAGTCAACACCTGAGCAGCTAACACCTCACACAGTCAACACCTGAGCTGCTAACACAGTCAACACCTGAGCAGCTAACACCTCACAAAGTCAACACTTGAGCAGCTAACACAGTCAACACCTGAGCAGCTAACACCTCACACAGTCAACACCTGAGCTAACACAGCCAACACCTGAGCAGCTAACATAGTCAACACCTGTGCACCTGTCACTGTCAACACCTGAGCGCCTAACACAGTCAACACCTGAGCTGCTAACATAGTCAACACCTGAGCACCTAAAACAGTCAACACCTGAGCAGCTAACACAGTCAACAACTGAGTAGCTAACACAGTCAACACCTGAGCAGCTAACACAGTCAACACTTGAGAAGCTAACACAGTCAACACCTGAGCACCTAACACCTGACACAGACAACATATGAGCAGCTAACACCTTACACAGTCAACATCTGAACAGCTAACACCTCACACAGTCAACACCTGAGCAGCTAATACAGTCAACACCTGAGCAGCTAACACAATCAACACCTGAGCAGCTAACACAGTCAGATATGAGCAGCTAACAGAGTCTACACCTGAGCAGATAACATAGACAACACCTGAGCAGCTAGCACAGTCAACAGGTGAGCAGGTAGCACAGTCAACTGCTCAGCAGCTAACACAGTCAACACCTGAGCATCTAACACCTGACACAGTCAACACCTGAGCAGCTAGCGCAGTCAACACCTGAGCAGCTAATGCAGTCAACACCTGAGCAGATAACACAGTCAACCCCTGAGCAGCTAACACAGTCAACACCTGAGCAGCTAACACAGTCAACACCCAAGCAGCTAACACAGTCAACAGCAGAGCAGCTAACACAGTCAACACCTGAGCTGCTAACACCTCACACAGTCAACACCTGATCAGCTAACACAGTCAACACCTGAGCAGCTAACACAGTCAACACCTGAGCACCTAACACCTGACACAGTTAACACCTGAGCAGCTATCACCTCACACAGTCAACACCTGAGCAGCTAATGTAATCAACACCTGAGCAGATAACACAGTCAACACCTGAGCAGCTAACACAAAAATCAAACTGAGCAGCTAACCCCAGTCAACACCTGAGCACTAACACAGTCAAAAGCAGAGTAGTAACCAGCAAAACCTGACTTCTAGTAGCAAAAACGCCACCCTGAGCAGCTAAACACCTCACACAGTCCCAACCCCTTAGCAGCTAACAAGTCAACACCTGAGCAAAAGTTAACAAACCAACATCAACACCTAGCAGCTAAACCTCACAATGTCAACACCTGAGCTCAAAAACAGCCAAAACCTGAGCACTAATACCTGAAATGTCAACACCCGACTGCAACACGCCAAAACCTGGAGATAACACAGTCAATACCTGACATCAAAAAAACAGTCAACCATGGGCGCCTAACACTGTCAACACCCAGCAGCTAAAAGACAACACCCGAGCACTAGCACATCAACACTGGGGACTAACACAGTCCCCCTGACAGCTAAAACCCGTCCCAAAAACGAGCATCAAACATAGTCAACACCTGACGCTAACACAGTCAACAAATGAGCAGCTAAAAACACTCAACACTGAGCAGCTAAAGCAGTCAACACCTGAGCAGATAACACAGTCAACAACCTGGGGGGGAAGCACCAAACACAGTCAACAGGTTGAGCCGTTACACAGTCAACAACGGAGGCAGCTAACACAATCAACACCTGAGCACTAACACAGTCAACACCTGAGCAGCTACTATATCAACACCTGAGCAGCTACCATAGTCAACACACGAGCACTAACACAGTCAACACCGAGTACTAAGACCGTCAACACATGACAGCTAACACCCCACACAGTCAACACCTGAGCAGCTAACACAGTCAACACCTGAGCACTACACCTCACACAGTCCAACACCTGAGCAGCTAACACGACAACACCTGAAGCACCTAACACAGTCAACACCTGAGCATTTAACATAGTCAACACCTGAACACCTATCACTGTCAACACCTGAGCAACTAAACTGTCCAACACCTGACAGCTAACAAGTCAACACAGAGTGGCTACACAGTCAACACCTGAGCAGCTAACACCTCACACACTCAACACCGAGCAGCTAAACACAGTCTACACATGAGCAGCTAACTGTTAAATCTTTGAGATTGTCCCATCCTGTGATATATAACTAAGTGTAAAGAGAATATGATCATCACTTAATTTAATAGCGCAAAAGATCCCCAATTATAGCCAAATAGAGACTTTCGGCGTTATATTATTATCTGTTAATATATAAAAAGTAGTGGACGTGTCAGCGGATGGGTCTATGAAAGATGAGGTGAATCATAGAATTAATGAGGGAAAAGGGGGGGGGGTGAGTGTGTACTTAGGAGTTCTGTGGAGACAAAGAGACTTTGTACTAGTCAGGCAAAGAGGGGAATGTATAAGAGTATAGTTTTACCAATGCTCTTATATGGGTGTGAAGCGAGGAGAAGGCTGGAGGCAGTGGAGATGTCATGTCTGATGGCAATGTGTGGTGTGAATATAATGCAGAGAATTCGTAGTTTGGAAGTTAGGAGGAGGTACAGGGAGTGTATCAGTCTGTAGTGGAAGGAAGGCGGGGTAGGGGTTGGCCTAGGAAAGGTTGGAGGGAGGGGGTAAAGAGGTTTTGTGTGCGAGGGGCTTGGACTTCCAGCGGCCATGCGTGAGCGTGGTTTGATAGGAGATGAATGGAGACAAATGGTTTTTAATACTTTGACAGTGCTGTTGGAGTGTGGAGCAAAGTAACATTTATGAAGGGGTTCAGGGAAACCGGCAGGCCGGACTTGAGTCCTGGAGATGAGAAGTACATGCCGCACTCTGAAGGAGGGGTGTTAATGTTGCAGTTAAAAACTGTAGTGTAAAGCACCCTTCCGGCAAGAACAGTGATGGAGTGGAATGGAGGTGAAAATTTTCTATTCGGGCCACCCTGCCATTGCGTAATTCGGCCAGTGTGAGAGAGAACCCGCAGTAATGGATTTAAATTAGAAAGTATAGAATTTAGAAATAGGACATAGGAAAGTATTGGTTTTGGAAATAGGTAGTTGATGAGTGGAAAAGACTACTAGTTGGGTTATTGAGGCTGGGACATTTGGTATTTTCAAATCCAGGTTTGGAAAAGTACATGAGTGGGAGGGTTGGATTTGAGTGGGACTTTCACATCAGACCTTATTAACTTGGTGGCTTGAAAATTGGGTTGGGCAAATATGTTTTAGTTAGTGGGATGAATTGTAAAGGACCTGCCTAGTATGGGCCAGCAGGCCTCCTTCGGTGTACCTCCTTTCTTATGTTATGTATGTTAAAAAACTATAAAAAAAGTACCATGGTAATTAAATCACAATTATTATGTATTATTACTAATTATTATTATTAATAATGTTACTAGGATTTCTTAATGTAAATAGAACATACAAGTTCTCGGAACCATCCGGTAAATTGTTCAATTGTTTATGTCCGGCCTGACTGACGTCTGGTCTGGTGAATCCAACCTGACTACGGGTAAACAGACACTGGCAGGTTTGTCCAGTCCCACTCCACTGTTTCCTAAGCCTTGACAACTATCGTATATTGGCTCTCTCTAGGGGTTTACAGTTTGATATGGGTTGAGAATTAGTTCTAGAGCTGACTCAGTTTGTCCTCATTGCTCTAAGATCGTTTTTAAAATTTATATTTCTTGGACAGTTCAGTAAATCATAGAGATACGTCTTCTCAGACAAACTCTCTTTCCTACTTCCTTTAACGGCCGGATTCAAAGTCTTCTTGAATCTTGTACATTTTGTAGTTAAGTTTACACAGTCTTGTTAAGACAAAGAATAAATGTTAATGAAGACATTATTACAAGAAGAAAAATTAATCTCCTTATTAATGTTGATACTTCCATGATTTTGCACATAGTACACCCTACCTCCGACTTCGACCTGCTCGCCTTACACCACTCGACTTACGACCGGTTATTTATGCCAAATTTCCAGGGAAAAAAATCAAACCAACTATTTGTGTTGTAACACAGTGTTTACCTAAACCTACAGTATAAAATACAGTACTAACAGCATAAAAAGAAAGTAAAACATGAAATACCAAATAAAACAATAAAATAAAATCATTACAAAAAATGTTTTGCTGATATTTCAGTAGTAAAATTCGACTAGACCGGTTTCTCGGACCGAACTCAGTCAAAAGTCGGATTGTAAGGTGTATATATATTGTAAAATTTATTGTACAAGATTAAGTATTATAATATTAGGTACAGAGAGAAAGATAAAAGTATTTTATTTAAATACTTTAATAAATTTGAATATTATTCTATGGAGTTTCCCAGTTGAACATTATTTCCCCTAGACTCTAAAATACCTTTAACAACTCTGATTCCAAAAACTTGTTGCCTAAGAAAAAGATATAACAGATCACATCTGAAGTTCTTTATAACATTTCTTATTCGCAAGAAATGGGGTACCTGTCCGGGATCTCTGTTGTTCAAAGACATGATCAAAAGAACAAAATTAAAGCTTATACAAAATTTATCTTTAGTAAAATTTAAAAATTTTTTACATGGAAGATCACTTTAAACATTTATTTGAAGTTTTAAAATTTATCAAAGCGGGACTCCTTGAAACTTCAAATGGCTGGCGTACCGTAAAGGGGGAGTACCATACGATGATATTACACACCAATACCGTAAGGGCAATAATTAGAAAAAAATTGTTTCGGGGGGGCCTCTGACAATCATGTAGGGGGAAATTTGACCTGAAAGTTTAGTTTCTAAAGTAAGCTACCATCAGATTAAAAGAATTGAAAACAATTTAAAGGAGTTAATTCAAAACTAAACCCCTTTTTGATACCCCGTTTTTGGTTTCCCATAAAAGAGAATATTGCAGGGCAGCCGCGTTATGCATTCGCATGTTCAAAGGGAATTCCATTAATGGTCATCTTCATCCCAGGTGCAGTCCAAAAGGGAATATCCACTACCCTTCAATTCCCCTTTTTCGATACCATCGGGGCTTTTTTTCTCAAGTAGTTTGAAAATTTAGAGAGGCATTGTTTTACAGACTGCTAAAATTTGAGGCTAAACAAAAATTTAAAATGAAAAAAGATTTCCCAAAAGGGGAAAGCCCGCTTATAAGACAACAAGGTAAGTGAGTGAAAGATTGTTTAATCCCAAAATGATGATTTCAAAACAGCAGGCCCCCCCGTTTTTTGGCTTTCACTTTAGGCGTTCTTAATACGGTCATTTTAAAAATATGCCCAAAAAACCCGCTATGGGCCCCCCCCCCCGTTTTTCAAAGGTCACCATCCCCCACCCTGTTTTTTTCCCATTCTTCTAGCTCAGTAAGCACTAAGTTCTCCATTTGTCGGGAAAACCCAAAAAATTTCAATTTTTTTTAAAATTTATTTCATATTTTAATATACTCTATAATATCTTAGATACCGTACTTAATAAACTTATAACTGTGCTGGCTGCAGGTACCTTAAAATCAGAAAGAGTTTTTTCTCCAGCCATATCAAAATTTATAATAATAATCATCGAGTCCATTTAAAATGTGTATATTATTTTAAATACACATTTTTCATTAATCCATCTATGATATTTTTTCAAATTAAAAATAAACAATACATAACATAAAAAGATGATAATACCCCCCCCAAAATAGAATAAAAAAAACAAAAATTTACCCCTCAGTGCCAGTGTGGGGGAAAAAAGGAAAGTTAAATTAAAAGGGTTTTATGTTTTTTTAGCTGACCTATACACTGACTAGGTACAGTGAAAAATCATAGCAAAAAAGCCAAATATATTAAAACTAAAGGGAAAGGCAGGTTGTAGGTGGCTTTTACCCCCCCTCATGTTTTAAAAATGGCTGAGTCAGCAGAACAGGTCAGGTCAAAAACACGCCCAAAACCCCCCGATAAGGGGAATTGAGGGGTTTTGAAGGGATAAAACCAAACCCCTTTTGGTCTACCAAAGGGGAAAGGATTTTAAAAGGTTAAAAGGGGGTGAAGCAGACTGTGAAAGTGAGGGGGGGAAGGGGGAGTGTGTAAAAAGGGGGGAACTATGGGGTTTGTGAATTTAAAGGGAAAAGTGAGAGGAAGGGGTTTTTTTGAAGGGGAAAATTTTTATAAAATTTAGTGGTGATTGCTAAAGCAATCAAGTGTACTAGGGACGGGAAAAAGAGAAATAAATATTATTTTATATAGAAAAGAGAAAAGTAAAAAATGGCAGGCATTAGGGGGGCAGGCTGCCATAATTTATTTTTATCTTTTTTTCTTCAATTCCATGAAGAAAAAAATCAGTCAGGGGGCGGGAAAAGGGTGAATGGAGAAAACAGCCCCCGGACATTAAAAAGCCCAAATTGCCTCCTACCGAAAAAGAAAATGTCACTATCGCGAAAGGGTAGGGCAACACCGCATACCCAAACAAAAACGTGGACCAGCTCAAATTGTAGCGCTCTTAAGTGGGTACCCAAATTTAAATCCGGACCTCAAACTATTGTGCGAGGCAAACCAGACAGTTAAATGACGGTGTAATGACGGTTAGTAGTGGGAAGATAACCTTAACTCCATATGAATGCATAATAGGTCAATGTGGACAATACCCCTTATTATCTCAATCTAAAAACAGTGCTACCGTACAAAAGTACCATGAAAAACAGAAAAAGGCCCCTTTTAAAATTGTAGGGGTGGTGCTGGGGATGTATTACAATTGTAGCAACGGTGCCAGAATTCATTTTTTGTGTAACAAATGCACTTGGCACAGTTCCCCTTTAGCAGTGATGACATTGATTTCCCCAAATTTTTAATAAAAACCCCCATTGCCATATTTGATGTTATATTGTTTTATAAAACGGGCCTTTCCTTTATTCATGTCAATCAAGATCTTCTACCAAAATTTGGGCAGAGTTAGGATTCTAGCTAACAAAATTAGGGCGGCAGTTATAACCATCTTGAATCTTGGTTTGGATGATCGGTGATGACGACGAGGTCAAAATAGAAGGGTTACAATTAAAACCCAGATGGAACAGAAAGGGGGTGGAGTATGTGCCTACATTAAAAATTTGGACTTAGCTTAAAAACCCAAGCCCTGATTTAAATAACAAAAAACCCGGAGATTTATGGTTTGAATGCTGCTTCCCAAGACCAAACCCTCTTGTAGGAATATTACCGCCCCCCCCTACCCAGAACCTTTTTTAAAGATTTTTCCAGAGTCTTGCCCGGAGTTGAAAAAAATTTGCGAACAAAAATACCGGGCGACTTAAATACGTTTTCAGCAGAAAAATAACAGGCTATGCAAAACGTTAAACAAATCCTGGTTTAAAATATTACACCAACAAATTTAATACACCAACCCGGATCACACAGTTCTCAGCCCCCCCAATTGCCCTATATTTTTACCGCCTGGAACATTAGTCATCGGCGTCTTCCACAGGTCTTTGTGACATTTCATCATTACTGCACCAGGGAAAACACTAGGGTAGGTGGCCTACACAGGCAATAAAAAATGAGGTCAACTAGAAAATAAGTAAAGAAAAAAACTGGTAAAAGGGTACAACTGTAGGGGCAGAGATAACAATTGCACGGATGTAAACGTGCCCGGGAAAAATTCAAAACAAGTTCACTACCATCCTGTAATATTGCACCAGTTAAAGAGGTTAGGGTTAAACGAAGGGAAATGAACCCCCGGGTGACTACTGAGATAAAGATAATATGAATTCAGAGACCACTGCTAAAAAGATTTAAAGCAAAAAAGAAGGATATTGCAGCACTAAAAGAATTCCAAAGGGGAGGAACAGAGTACAGAGTTATAAAAAGGGCAAAGGGAAAGCACTATTTCTCAAAAATTTAAGAGTATAAACATAACCCCCGAAAGCTCTGGCAACAACTAAAACAGTTGGGTAAGCCATAACCAGTAGATAGGTCTAACATAGTACTCACTACGATAAAGAGTATCCACGAAACTCAAGGTGGCAATTTCTTTTTAAATTCCCACTACACATCTGTTGCACAACACTAGTAAGTAAAATTTTCCCCGCACAATCCTTTAACACAGACTCGTAAGTTTCAAACATACAAACAAAAAAAAGGGAACCCCCCAAAATTGCAAATGTAATGTACTCTGACTTCATTTCAAAAAGAACTAAGCGGTTAAAACCCCAAAAAGAGCACAGGCCCCGAAACATCCGTCAAGTTCCAAAAGATGGTGCTTTGAACGCAATCCCTATTGCTCCATAATAAACTATCAAACACCCTAGACCGTACCGGAGGGGGTTTAAGGAGGCCACAGTTACTCTATCTCAAGAAAAATAATAGGGGCTGATGTAACAACATAGCCCGTTAGAACTCAGTATAAAAATCTAAAATTCTGGAGAGGGGGGGGTGTATTTTCAAAGTTTAAATACCCTTAATGCAACACATTCTCCATAGCTATCAATCGGGGGTTTAGAAATCCTATCAACCCCCACCTCCCTTTTTAATTGATGGATTACCTGAGAATGAAATTAAAGGGAACCCCATGGTATGGAACCTTAGACCTGCAAAAGGCCTTTATACGTCAACCCCAATATATTATTAAGAAAAATTACGTACGGTATAGGTTTGTAGACTGGTTTTAAAATCCTACCTTAGAACAGGGGACAATAGTCAAAAACAACAAACGGAATCAAACCCCTGCCATAAAATGTGATTCCCCCAAAGGGAGTATTCTGGGTCCCTTTTTATTCTTTTGTTAGCAATGATTGCCTTCAGTGTCAAGTGCAAAAATCCACGTATCAAGACAGTGCTCTGTTATGACAGGGAAAACCCACAAAAATATGCAAAATTTTTAAACTGGAAAATGGGGTCCGCAGCAAAATGGTTAGTAACAACAAACTACATTACACAGGGAAAAACTGAACCATTTCTTTGGCACGAAACATAAAAGAGAAAGGGGAAATAATTTTAAATTTCATGTAATGGGAGCCCTCACTTTGGTTTCATCCCTAAAATATCTGGGGAATTTTCCCCCTTGCCGCATTCAGGAGAATTGATAGGGAACTTTTTAGTAAAGAAGCGAATGCCAGACTGAAGTTCCCTTTAGAAAGCACAGGTCTACCTACGAGGGGCAGGACCCTATGTCAGCCCTTAAACAATGCCAATGGATTACGCTTGCTCTTTATGGTATCTGCCTTGACAAAAAAAAATAAGATAGCTGCAAATACCCCGAACAAAAAACTAAGAATTCATCCTGGGGTGGGACCAAGAGAAATGTAGACCAGTTTTGGGTATGCGAATGTTGAAGACAGATAAAAAACTAAACTAAAACCCTTTTAAAATTGCTCACAAAAAGTGTCCAAATATTTTTCTTCAATTTTGTCAAAATTGGGAACCAAAGCAATCATAGTACTAGGGGGGGAGAGCACAAATTGTAGTACCCCCAAATCATTGGGCCAAGTCAAAAAAAACCCTTTTTTTGTACAGCAATAAAGGAAAAGGAACAGACCACCCGCACATGCAAAACCTCATAGAGAACCGCTCGAAAAGTGCCCCAAAAGGGGGTCTGATGAAAGACTCAGAAAGGGGGGGGAATGATTTTCTATTTTTTAGCTAACATACGTGTAAATTTTACCTTTTTCCTAGTAATACCCCTATTTGGGTAGTCTTAAAGACCCCGTGTAGTAATAGTCTTTTTTGTATGATAATAAGATGTTATCTTTATTGTAGAATAAAAAGAAAATATTATAACCTTTATTTTTATAATAATAAGGTAAAAGGACCCCAATGGAAATAAGTCACTCTGTCTGCTTTTTTGGGGGTTATCCCAGGTTTTCTCTACAATATGCTGTATGTATGAAAATTCTATGTAACTGTATTTGTGTATACCTGAATAAACTTACTTACTTACTTACTTACTTATGTGGTACAGACGACTTGCACAAGTGAGCCATATTAAAAATGAAAATTTACATAATAATAATAATAATCACCGAGTCTCATTAAATGTTGTAAAATTAGTTAATATACACATTTTAATTAATCCATCCTGATATTTTTTTCAAAATTATATAATAAACACGTTTACATAACATAAAAGATGAAAAATACACCCCACAATAGAATAAATAAACATAAATATGAGATGTGGTAGCCAATAACTTGTACAAGTGACGCAAGAATAACATTTTCTCTAATCTAACATAAGAGAAAATGTGTTACTGGGGGTAACTGTAGAAAAATTATTCCTTTCGTATTATGTAAGTAATTTATTCAGGTATACACAAATACAGTTACATAGATTATCATACATAACAACATATGTGTAGAGAACCTAGGATAACCAAAAAAGTCAAAGTGACTTTATTTCCATTGCCTTCACTCAGAGCATCTTTCTTCTCAAATGATGTTACATGAGAATGGGAGTGTTCTTCTTTATTATTCATCGTATCAATGTAGAGACAACTGTACACAATGTAACTTGTAAAAAAACCCAAAACGTGTACACTGTTTACAAAACTTACCTTCGCCTGGTTTGTTTTACAAAAACTCTGCGCCTGTCCTCTCTCATGCACTCATTCTTTCTCCCCTCTCATTTATTCGTTTTATCTCATTTTTCTTACTCTGACCCTACATTAAGACTACAAATATTTTAAGGTAAGTAATGAGTGAATGTATATACATTTTATCGCTCTGGGATGCTTAAATCTAATAGAAATATTATGTGTGGGTGGGGTTTGGGCCCGGGTATGGTAGCCCGGCTGACTACCATACATACCACACTTGATTTTTTTACAATAAATACTACTCAACTCACCCAAAATTTTAAGTAAGATGAGTGCCTGTATATACATTTAATCGCTCTGGGATGCTTAATATCATAGAAAGTATGTTGGGGGGGGGTGGCCTGGTAAAGGGACCTGGCTGACTACCATACATCCACACTTGATTTCTTACAATAATACTACTTGTCCACCCTAATTAAGACAAAAAATATTTTAGGTAAGAAATGAGTGCACTTGTGTGATTGTACTTTTTTATTGGTTTTTGATGCCTGGTTTATTGCTAACTTAATTATGTTAGTGTAAACTTTTATCTAGTGTTTGTTTTGCATTGTAAGTGGGAAAAAAAGGTGTTCCACTTCGGCGTTTCCGCTTTTTCGCGGTAGCCTGGAACCTAAACCCGCCATAAGGGGGCCCCACTGACAAAAGCCGCATCTATGGTTTCCCAAGTTTATGAGAAGATTTGATCTTTTTTGAGTCTTTGAGAATCTGCACTCTATGCGTGGCCCCAAAAACTGGCTTATTTAAACTTCATTTCTGTAAAGTCAAAGTTGTACAAAAGTTGTACGGCTACGTTACCTTTTTAGGAAGCATGTGAATTATGATTCCCTTAAGAAGGCTATCCTCGAGGCTTATGATCTCCTCCCAGTAAGTTATCAAAAAAACCTTTAGAGCATTAAAACGCCCGCCAACCAGTCGTATCTAGATTTTGCACTTGAAAAGAAAATCGCTTTTGAGAGATGGTGTAGAGCTTCTAACTGTAAATTTATGAAAAAACTTTACCCGTTATCCTGCATGAGGACAAAAATTTT
>NC_069457.1:20097579-20117396 GCF_026875155.1 Cherax quadricarinatus
ATATATTTTATATATATTATATAGGGCGAAATGACAGTAGTTTGTTGGATTAGGTATTGGTAGATAAAAGACTGCTGAGTACACTTCAGGATGTACATGTTTATGGAGGGGCCACAGATATATCAGATCACTTTCTAGCTGTAGCTACACTGAGAGTAAAAGGTAGATGGGATACAAGGAGAAGAGAAGCATCAGGGAAGAGAGAGGTGAAGGTTTATAAACTAAAAGAGGAGGCAGTTAGGGAAAGATATAAACAGCTATTGGAGGATAGATGGGCTAATGAGAGCATAGGCAATGGGGTCGAAGAGGTATGGGGTAGGTTTAAAAATGTAGTGTTAGAGTGTTCAGCAGAAGTTTGTGGTTACAGGAAAGTGGGTGCGGGAAGGAAGAGGAGCGATTGGTGGAATGATGATGTAAAGAGAGTAGTAAGGGAGAAAAAGTTAGCATATGAGAAGTTTTTACAAACTAGAAGTGATGCAAGGAGGGAAGAGTATATGGAGAAAAAGAGAGAGGTTAAGAGAGTGTTGAAGCAATGTAAAAAGAGAGCAAATGAGAGAGTGGGTGAGATGTTATCAACAAATTTTGTTGAAAATAAGAAAGTTTTGGAGTGAGATTAACAAGTTAAGGAAGCCTAGAGAACAAATGGATTTGACAGTTAAAAATAGGAGAGGAGAGTTATTAAATGGAGAGTTAGAGGTATTGGGAAGATGGAGGGAATATTTTGAGGAATTGTTAAATGTTGATGAAGATAGGGAAGCTGTGATTTTGTGTATAGGGCAAGGAGGAATAACATCTTGTAGGAGTGAGAAAGAGCCAGTTGTGAGTGTGGGGGAAGTTCGTGAGGCAGTAGGTAAAATGAAAGGGGGTAAGGCAGCCGGGATTGATGGGATAAAGATAGAAATGTTAAAAGCAGGTGGGGATATAGTTTTGGAGTGGTTGGTGCAATTATTTAATAAATGTATGGAAGAGGGTAAGGTACCTAGGCATTGGCAGAGAGCATGCATAGTTCTTTTGTATAAAGGCAAAGGGGACAAAAGAGAGTGCAAAAATTATAGGGGGATAAGTCTGTTGAGTATACCTGGTAAAGTGCATGGTAGAGTTATTATTGAAAGAATTAAAAGTAAGACTGAGAATAGGATAGCAGATGAACGAGGAGGCTTTAGGAAAGGTAGGGGGTGTGTGGACCAGGTGTTTACAGTGAAACATATAAGTGAACAGTATTTAGATAAGGCTAAAGAGGTCTTTGTGGCATTTATGGATTTGGAAAAGGCGTATGACAGGGTGGATAGGGGGGCAATGTGGCAGATGTTGCAGGTGTATGGTGTAGGAGGTAGGTTACTGAAAGCAGTGAAGAGTTTTTACGAGGATAGTGAGGCTCAAGTTAGAGTATGTAGGAAAGAGGGAAATTATTTCCCAGTAAAAGTAGGCCTTAGGCAAGGATGTGTGATGTCACCGTGGTTGTTTAATATATTTATAGATGGGGTTGTAAGAGAAGTAAATGCGAGGGTCTTGGCAAGAGGCGTGGAGTTAAAAGATAAAGAATCAGACATAAAGTGGGAGTTGTCACAGTTGCACTTTGCTGATGACACTGTGCTCTTGGGAGATTCTGAAGAGAAGTTGCAGAGATTGCTGGATGAATTTGGTAGGGTGTGCAAGAGAAGAAAATTAAAAGTGAATACAGGAAAGAGTAAGGTTATGAGGATAACAAAAATATTAGGTGATGAAAGATTGGATATCAGATTGGAGTGAGAGAGTATGGAGGAGGTGAATGTATTCAGATATTTGGGAGTGGATGTGTCAGTGGATGGGTCTATGAAGGATGAGGTGAATCATAGAATTGATGAGGGGAAAAGGATGAGTGGTGCACTTAGGAGTCTGTGGAGACAAAGAACTTTGTCCTTGGAGGCAAAGAGGGGAATGTATGAGAGTATAGTTTTACCAACGCTCTTATATGGGTGTGAAGCATGGGTGATGAATGTTGCAGCGAGGACAAGGCTGGAGGCAGTGGAGATGTCATGTCTGAGGGCAATGTGTGGTGTGAATATAATGCAGAGAATTCGTAGTTTGGAAGTTAGGAGGAGGTGCGGGATTACCAAAACTGTTGTCCAGAGGGCTGAGGAAGGGTTGTTGAGGTGGTTCGGACATGTAGAGAGAATGGAGCGAAACAGAATGACTTCAAGAGTGTATCAGTCTGTAGTGGAAGGAAGGCGGGGTAGGGGTCGGCCTAGGAAAGGTTGGAGAGAGGGGGTAAAGGAGGTTTTGTGTGTGAGGGGCTTGGACTTCCAGCAGGTGTGAGTGAGCGTGTTTGATAGGAGTGAATGGAGACGAATGGTTTTTAATACATGACATGCTGTTGGAGTGTGAGCAAAGTAACATTTATGAAGGGGTTCAGGGAAACCGGCAGGCCGGACTTGAGTCCTGGAGATGGGAAGTACAGTGCCTGCACTCTGAAGGAGGGGTGTTAATGTTGCAGTTTGAAAACTGTAGTGTAAAGCACCCTTCTGGCAAGACAGTGATGGAGTGAATGATGGTGAAGGATTTTGTTTTTCGGGCCACCCTGCCTTGGTGGGAATCGGCCAGTGTGATAATAAAAAAAATAATATATATATATATATATGTGTGTGTGTGTGTGTGTGTATGTTATAAGTAGTAGGTTGGTAGACAGCAACTGCCCAGGGAGGTACTACCATCCTGCCAAGTGAGTGTAAAACAAAAGCCTGTAATTGTTTTACACAATTGTAGGATTGCTGGTGTCCTTTTCTCTGTCTCATAAACATGCAAGATTTCAGGTACATCTTGCTTCTTCTACTTACACTTAGGTCACACTACACATATATGTGCAAGCATATATATACATACCCCTCTGGGTTTTCTTCAATTTTCTAAATAGTTCTTGTTTATTTCCTCTTATCTCCATGGGGAAGTGGAACAGAATTCTTCCTGTGTAAGCCATGCATGTTGTAAGAGGCAGCTAAAATGTGAGGAGCAAGGGGCTAGTAACCCCTTCTCATGTATAAATTACTAAATTTAAAAGGAGAAACTTTCGTTTTTCTTTTGGGCCACCCCACCTCAGTGGGATACGGCTGGTATGTTGAAAGAAAGAAGAATATATATATATATATATATATATATATATATATATATATTAATATATATATATATTATATATATATATATATATATATATGTGTATATATATATATATATACACACCTACCATCCGACGTACGACCGAGTTCGGTGCCGAGAAACCGGTCCTAAGTCGAAATGGACGTAAGTCAAAATGGACGTAAGTCGAACTTTATTACTGAATATCAACATAACATTTTTGTAATGACTTTTACTGTTTTATTTTGGTATTTCATGTTTTACTTTACTTTTTATGCTGTTAGTACTGTATTTTATACTGTAAGGTTTAGGATAAACACTCTGTACAACACAAACACTTGTTTATTTCCAGGAAATTTGGCATAAAAAACATGGTCGTAAGTCGAGTCGTCATATGTCGAACAGGTCGTAAGTCAGATTGTAGGTGTATACATATATATCTTTCTTTCAACACACCGACAGAATCCCACCGAGGCGGGGTGGCCCAAAAGGAAAAACAAAAGTTTCTCCTTTTACATTTAGCAATATATACAGGAGAATAGGTTACTAGCCCCTTACTCCCGGCATTTTAGTCACCTCTTACAACACGCATGGCTTACGGAGGAAGAATTATGTTCCACTACCCTATGGAGATAAGAGGAAATAAACAGGAATAAGAACTAGAAAGAAAATAGCAGAAAACCCAGAGGGGTGTGTATATATATGCTTGTACATGTATGTGTAGTGTGACCTAAGTGTAAGTAGAAGTTGCAAGATGTACCTGAAATCTTGCATGTTTATGAGACAGAAAAAAGGACACCAGCAATCCTACCATCATGTAAAACAATTACAGGCTTTTGTTTTACACTCACTTGGCAGGATGGTAGTACCTCCCTGGGCAGTTGCTGTCTACCAACCTACTACTTAGGATATATATATATATATTATATATATATATTTATATATATATATATATATATTATAATATATATATATATTTTATATATATATATTTTATTTTATATATATCTATATATATATTTATTTATTATTATTTTTTTATTATCACACCGGCCGATTCCCACCAAGGCAGGGTGGCCCGAAAAAGAAAAACTTTCACCATCATTCACTCCATCACTGTCTTGCCAGAAGGGTGCTTTACACTACAGTTTTTAAACTGCAACATTAACACCCCTCCTTCAGAGTGCAGGCACTGTACTTCCCATCTCCAGGACTCAAGTCGGCCTGCCGGTTTCCCTGAATCCCTTCATAAATGTTACTTTGCTCACACTCCAACAGCACGTCAAGTATTAAAAACCATTTGTCTCCATTCACTCCTATCAAACACGCTCACGCATGCCTGCTGGAGTCCAAGCCCCTCGCACACAAAACCTCCTTTACCCCCTCCCTCCAACCTTCCTAGGCCGACCCCTACCCCGCCTTCCTTCCACTACAGACTGATACACTCTTGAAGTCATTCTGTTTTCGCTCCATTCTCTCTACATGTCCGAACCACCTCAACAACCTTCCTCAGCCCTCTGGACAACAGTTTTGGTAATCCCGCACCTCCTCCTAACTTCCAAACTACGAATTCTCTGCATTATATTCACACCACACTTGCCCTCAGACATGACATCTCCACTGCCTCCAGCCTTCTCCTCGCTGCATACATTCATCACCCACGCTTCACACCCATATAAGAGCGTTGGTAAAACTATACTCTCATACATTCCCCTCTTTGCCTCCAAGGACAAAGTTCTTTGTCTCCACAGACTCCTAAGTGCACCACTCACTCTTTTTCCCTCATCAATTCTATGATTCACCTCATCTTTCATAGACCCATCCGCTGACACGTCCACTCCCAAATATCTGAATACGTTCACCTCCTCCATACTCTCTCCCTCCAATCTGATATTCAATCTTTCATCACCTAATCTTTTTGTTATCCTCATAACCTTACTCTTTCCTGTATTCACCTTTAATTTTCTTCTTTTGCACACCCTACCAAATTCATCCACCAATCTCTGCAACTTCTCTTCAGAATCTCCCAAGAGCACAGTGTCATCGGCAAAGAGCAGCTGTGACAACTCCCACTTTGTGTGTGATTCTTTATCTTTTAACTCCACGCCTCTTGCCAAGACCCTCGCATTTACTTCTCTTACAACCCCATCTATAAATATATTAAACAACCACGGTGACATCACACATCCTTGTCTAAGGCCTACTTTTACTGGGAAAAAATTTCCTCTTTCCTACATACTCTAACTTGAGCCTCACTATCCTCGTAAAAACTCTTCACTGCTTTCAGTAACCTACCTCCTACACCATACACTTGCAACATCTGCCACATTGCCCCCCTATCCACCCTGTCATACGCCTTTTCCAAATCCATTAAATGCCACAAAGACCTCTTTAGCCTTATCTAAATACTGTTCACTTATATGTTTTCACTGTAAACACCTGGTCCACACACCCCCTACCTTTCTAAAGCCTCCTTGTTCATCTGCTATCCTATTCTCCGTCTTACTCTTAATTCTTTCAATTATAACTCTACCATACACTTTACCAGGTACACTCAACAGACTTATCCCCCTATAATTTTTGCACTCTCTTTTATCCCCCTTTGCCTTTATACAAAGGAAACTATGCATGCTCTCTGCCAATCCCTAGGTACCTTACCCTCTTCCATACATTTATTAAATAATTGCACCAACCACTCCAAAACTATATCCCCACCTGCTTTTAACATTTCTATCTTTATCCCATCAATCCCGGCTGCCTTACCCCCTTTCATTTTACCTACTGCCTCACGAACTTCCCCCACACTCACAACTGGCTCTTCCTCACTCCTACAAGATGTTATTCCTCCTTGCCCTATACACGAAATCACAGCTTCCCTATTTCATCAACATTTAACAATTCCTCAAAATATTCCTTCATCTTCCCAATACCTCTACCTCTCCATTTAATAACTCTCCTCTCCTATTTTTAACTGACAAATCCATTTGTTCTCTAGGCTTTCTTAACTTGTTAATCTCACTCCAAAACTTTTTCTTATTTTCAACAAAATTTGTTGATAACATCTCACCCACTCTCTCATTTGCTCTCTTTTTACATTGCTTCACCACTCTCTTAACTTCTCTCTTTTTCTCCATATACTCTTCCCTCCTTGCATCACTTCTACTTTGTAAAAACTTCTCATATGCTAACTTTTTCTCCCTTACTACTCTCTTTACATCATCATTCCACCAATCGCTCCTCTTCCCTCCTGCACCCACTTTCCTGTAACCACAAACTTCTGCTGAACACTCTAACACTACATTTTTAAACCTACCCCATACCTCTTCGACCCCATTGCCTATGCTCTCATTAGCCCATCTATCCTCCAATAGCTGTTTATATCTTACCCTAACTGCCTCCTCTTTTAGTTTATAAACCTTCACCTCTCTCTTCCCTGATGCTTCTATTCTCCTTGTATCCCATCTACCTTTTACTCTCAGTGTAGCTACAACTAGAAAGTGATCTGATATATCTGTGGCCCTCTATAAACATGTACATCCTGAAGTCTACTCAACAGTCTTTTATCTACCAATACATAATCCAACAAACTACTGTCATTTCGCCCTACATCATATCGTGTATACTTATTTATCCTCTTTTTCTTAAAATATGTATTACCTATAACTAAAACCCCTTTCTATACAAAGTTCAATCAAAGGGCTCCCATTATCATTTACACCTGGCACCCCAAACTTACCTACCACACCCTCTCTAAAAGTTTCTCCTACTTTAGCATTCAAGTCCCCTACCACAATTACTCTCTCACTTGGTTCAAAGGCTCCTATACATTCACTTAACATCTCCCAAAATCTCTCTCTCTCCTCTGCATTCCTCTCTTCTCCAGGTGCATACACGCTTATTATGACCCACTTCTCGCATCCAACCTTTACTTTAATCCACATAATTCTTGAATTTACAATTCATATTCTCTTTTCTCCTTCCATAACTGATCATTTAACATTACTGCTACCCCTTCCTTTGCTCTAACTCTCTCAGATACTCCAGATTTAATCCCATTTATTTCCCCCCACTGAAACTCTCCTACCCCCTTTAGCTTTGTTTCGCTTAGGGCCAGGACATCCAACTTCTTTTCATTCATAACATCAGCAATCATCTGTTTCTTGTCATCCGAACTACATCCACGCACATTTAAGCAACCCAGTTTTATAAAGTTTTTCTTCTTCTCTTTTTTAGTAATTGTATACAGGAGAAGGGGTTACTAGCCCATTGCTCCCGGCATTTTAGTCGCCTCATACGACACGCATGGCTTACGGAGGAAAGATTCTTTTCCACTTCCCCATGGACAATAGAAGAAATAAAAAAGAACAAGAGCTATTTAGAAAAAGGAGAAAAACCTAGATGTATGTATATATATATATGCATGTGCGTGTCTGTGAAGTGTGACCAAAGTGTAAGTAGGAGTAGCAAGATATCCCTGTTATCTTAGCGTGTTTATGAGACAGAAAAAGAAACCCGCAATCCTACCATCATGCAAAACAGTTACAGGTTTTTGTTTCACAGTCATCTGGCAGGACGGTAGTACTTCCCTGGGTGGTTGCTGTCTACCAACCTACTACCTATATATATATATATATTTTATATATATATATATATATATTTGAAATATTTATATATATATTTTATATATAAAATATTTATATATATATATATATATTTTTTTATACATTTTATATATATATATATATATATATATATATATAAAATATTTATATATATATATATTTTATTATATATATTTTATATACACCAAACCATCCGACTTACAAACCGAGTTCGGTTCCGAGAAACCGGTCATAAGTTGAAATGGTCCTAAGTCGAACTTTATACTGAATATCAACAAAAACATTTTTTGTAATGACTTTATTTTATTTTGGTATTTTTGTTTTACTTTATTTTTTTATGTTGTTAGTACTGTATTTCATACTGTAAGGTTTAGGATAAACATTGTGTACAACACAAATATTTGTTTATTTCCCAGAAATTTGCCATAAAAAAACACGGGTCGTAAGTCGAAGGGTCGTAAGTCAAGCAGGTCGTAATTCGGATGGTAGGTGTGTATATGTGCATAATATATATATATATATATATTATATATTATATATTTTTTTAATATTATATATAAAATATATATATATATAAATATATATATAGGATAGCAGATGAAAAAGGAGGCTTTAGGAAAGGTAGGGGGTGTGTGGGCCCGGTGTTTACAGTGGAAACATATAAGCGAACAGTATTTAGATAAGGCTAAAGAGGTTTTTTGTGGCATTTATGGTTTTGGAAAAGGCGTATGACAGGGTGGACAGGGGGGCAATGTGGCAGATGTTGAGGTGTATGGGGGTAGGAGGTAGGTTACTGAAAGCAGTGAAGAGTTTTTGCGAAGATAGTGAGGCTCAAGTTAGAGTATGTAGGAAAAAGGGAAATTATTTCCCAGCAAAAGTAGGCCTTAGACAAGGATGTGTGATGTCACCCTGGTTGTTTAATATATTTATAGATGGGGTTGTAAGAGAAGTTAAATGCGAGGGTCTTGGCAAGAGGAGTGGAGTTTTAAAAGATAAAGAATCACACATAAAGTGGGAGTTGTCACAGTTGCTCTTTGCTGATGACACTGTGTCTTGGAGATTCTGAAGAGAAGTTGCAGAGATTGGTGGATGAATTTGGTAGGGGTGTGCAAAAAGAAAATTAAAAAATGGGAAAACAGGAAAGAGTAGGTTATGAGGATAACAAAAATATTAGGTGATGAAAGATTGGATATCAGATTGGGGGAGAGAGTATGGAGGAGGTCAATGTATTCAGGGTATTTGGGAGGTGGGAGTGTCAGCAGATGGGTCTATGAAGGATGAGGTGAATCATAGAATTGATGAGGGGAAAAGGGTGAGTGGTGTACTTAGGAGTCTGTGGAGACAAGAACTTTGTCCTTGGAGGCAAAGAGGGAATGTATGAGAGTATAGTTTTACCAATGCTCTTATATGGGTCTGAAGCATGGGTGATGAATGTTGCAGCGGGGAGAAGGCTGGAGGCAGTGGAGATGTCAGTCTAAGGGCAATGTGTGGTGTGAATATAATGCAGAGAATTCGTAGTTTGGAAGTTAGGAGGAGGTGCAGGATTACCAAAACTGTTGTCCAGGGGCTGTGGAAGGGTTGTTGAGGTGGTTCGGACATGTAGAGAGAATGGAGCAAAACAGAATGACTTCAAGAGCGTATCAGTCTGTAGTGGAAGGAAGGCGGGGTAGGGGTCGGCCTAGGAAAGGTTGGAGGGAGGGGGTAAAGGAGGTTTTGTGTGCGAGGGGCTTGGACTTGCAGCAGGTGTGCGTGAGCGTGTTTGATAGGAGTGAATGGAGACGAATGGTTTTTAATACTTGGCGTGCTGTTGGAGTGTGAGCAAAGTAACATTTATGAAGGGGTTCAGGGAAACCGGCAGGCCGGACTTGGGAAACTGGCAGGCCTGCACTCTGAAGGAGGGGTGTTAATGTTGCAGTTTAAAAACTGTAGTGTAAAGCACCCTTCTGGCAAGACAGTGATGGAGTGAATGATGGTGAAAGTTTTTCTTTTTCGGGCCACCCTGCCTTGGTGGGAATCGGCAGTGGTGATAATAATAAAATATACATATATTAATATGTATATAAATATAAATATATATATATATATATATATATATATATATATATATATTTATATATTTTTATATATATATATTTATATATTATATGTATTTTATATAATATATATATATATCTATTATATATATATATATATATATATATATATATCTATATATATTTATAGTTTATACTGTATATTAGCTCTCATGAGTACACAAAACTGCTCGTTTTATAAAATATATAAGATGTTCTGAACATTAACACAACTTCTCTCCTCTATAAACTTATATGATTTATATAACTGACATTAATTTATTTCACACTCAAAAATGTTGTGGTATATCCCTTTTATATACAGTGGACTCTCAACCAGCGATGGCATCGATTAACGATAAATCTGACTAGCGATACATTTTAACGCAAAATTTTTGCCTCGACTAGCACTTAAAAACCTGACCAACGCTATTCGTTCTGTTTGAGACATGTCCACTTTGGCATGAGCGCGCCTCACTTGTCCCATGGGTGCCAGTGTTTACAAGCCAGCCAGCCACCACAGTCACTTCCAAACATACAACTGGAACATTTCATATTATCACAGCCTTTGTAGTGATTGCACCTGCAAAATAAGTCACCATGGGCCCCAAGAAAGCTTCTAGAGCCAACCCTATAGCAAAAAGGGTGAGAATTACTATGGAGATGAAGAAAGAGATCATTGCTAAGTATGAAAGTGAAGTTCGTGTCTCTGAGCTGGTCAGACTGTATAGTAAACCCCAATCAACCATCGCTACTATTGTGGGCAAGAAAATGGCAATCAAGGAAGCTGTTATTGCCAAAGGTGCAACTATGTTTTCGAAACTGAGATCGCAACACTCAACACTCTCCCCTCCTCCCATCCCACCAATCATCACCAGATCTTCAATAAAGGTTAGTGTCATGTAACTGTGCATGTCTTCTTCAGTTTGTGTGTATTAAAATTAATTCATGTCGTAAATTTTTTTTTTTCTCAATACTTTGGGGTGTCTTGCACGGATTAATTTGGTTTCCATTATTTCTTATTGGGAAAATTAACTTGACTAACGATTATTTCGATTAACAATGAGCTCTCAGGAATAGATTAATATCGCTGGTTGAGGGTCCACTGTATTCTGATGAGTTTGTAACTAAAATATTCCTGAAACATTAAACACTAACATGCTTTATCTCTTGAATGAACTTGTGTATGTTTCACAAGATGGTTTTTTTGATTAAAACATTTCAGACACTCAGAACATTGATATGATTTATCTCCTGTATATACTCTCATAGGTGTCACAAGACTGCTTTCTTTATTAAAACATTTCAGACACTCAGAACTTTAAATATGATTTATCTCCTGTATGTACTCTCATAGGTGTCACAAGACTGCTTTCTTTATTAAAACATTTCAGACACTCAGAACATTAATATGATTTATCTCCTGTATGTACTCTCATAGGTGTCACAAGACTGCTTTCTTTATTAAAACATTTCAGACACTCAGAACATTAATATGATTTATCTCCTGTATGTACTCTCATATGTTTCACAAAACTGCTTTTATAACTAAAACATTTCAGACACTCAGAACATTGATATGATTTATCTCCTGTATGTACTCTCATATGTTTCACAAGAGTGCTTTTTTCACTAAAACATTTCAGACACTCAGAACATTGATATGGTTTATCTCCTGTATGTACTCTCACATGGGTCACAAGATTGCCTTTTTGATTAAAACATTTCAGACACTCAGAACATTGATATGATTTATCTCCTGTATGAACTCTCATATGTTTCACAAGATTGCTTTTTTCACTAAAATATTTCAGACACTCAGAACATTGATATGGTTTATCTCCTGTATGTACTCTCATATGTTTCAAAAGAGCGCTTTTTTCACTAAAATATTTCAGACACTCAGAACATTGATATGGTTTATCTCCTGTATGTACTCTCATATGGGTCACAAGTTGGCATTTTTGATTAAAACATTTCAGACACTCAGAACATTGATATGGTTTATCTCCTGTATGTACTCTCATATGGGTCACAAGAGTGCCTTTTCTATTAAAACATTTCAGACACTCAGAACACTGATACGGTTTATCTCCTGTATGTACTCTCATATGGGTCACAAGATTGCCTTTTCTATTAAAACATTTCAGACACTCAGAACACTGATACGGTTTATCTCCTGTATGAACTCTCATATGATTTACAAGAGTGCTTTTTTCACTAAAACATTTCAGACACTCAGAACATTGATATGGTTTATCTCCTGTATGTACTCTCATATGTTTCACAAGAGTGCTTTTTTCACTAAAACATTTCAGACACTCAGAACATTGATATGGTTTATCTCCTGTATGAACTCTCATATGATTTACAAGAGTGCTTTTTACACTAAAACATTTCAGACACTCAGAACATTGATATGGTTTATCTCCTGTATGTACTCTCATATGTTTCACAAGACTGCTTTTTACACTAAAACATTTCAGACACTCAGAACATTGATACGGTTTTTCTCTTGTATGTACTCTCATGTGTGTCACAAGATTGCCTTTTACACTGAAGCATTTCAGACACTCAGAACATTGATATGGTTTATCTCCTGTATGTACTCTCACATGTTTCTCAAGATTACTTTTTTCACTAAAACATTTCAGACACTCAGAACATTGATATGGTTTATCTCCTGTATGTACTCTCATATGTTTCACAAGATAATTTTTACTAAAACATTTCAGACACTCAGAACATTCATATGATTTGTGTTCTTTATGTTTTTCCATATTTTTTTAAATGAAAGTATTTCATTTAAAATATTTTAGTCATACAACAGTGGTATAGTTAATCTTCCTTATATACTCACATCTCTATTTCATGATTTTTTTTAAATATTTTGGACACTGAACACATGATTTTCCTTATGAACATATTCCTATGTTAAGATTTATTTAGGCAAAACTTTTTCTACTTAAGAGCATTAATAAAGTTCACATTGTTTGTTAAAACACTATCATAATTTTTATTTTGTATTAAAACATTAATATATGAACTAGAACACTGCAGACACACTCAACAATATTATTATTATTATTATTATTATTTATTATTATTATTATTATTATTATTATCTGCTTTTGTGTTTAAACAAATTTCTCTGTATTCTTTTATTGGCCCTTTGAGGGTTCAAATCCCCAGTCTGAAAATTCCCCACAGGGTCTAAAAAACATTATTTTTTCTTAGGAAATCATAATATTTTTCTGAATGTAATAAAATAAAATAATTTTATAAAGAAACGATGAAGTTATACACTTGTAAATTTTGCTGTGTCAGAAATATTTATGTACTGGCAATTTTGCCCATTTTGAGTCATGTTTTTTGCCAATTACATAGTTCCATAAGACCAAATTCTTAGCTATTTCACTAGTATGTGTTCTATATTATCTATTAAGCACATAAAATTGCCCAATTCAACTATTTCAACTTCCCAATAAAGTGATTAAAAAGTGGTAATATGGCCAATTTCACACAAAATTCAAACCATTCCAATTTCAAAATAGGATCCAGAATAATCAATGTAGGCAACCTGGCACTAAACTAACATTTCTGCTACTTATTAATTACATTTGTAGGCTTTACAGATGAATTTCATTTTGATTTTTTATTCAAAAATTATTTTTATACACACCAAAAAATAGAAAAGTTACTGTTATTCAATATTGTAATAATTGTATAAATAATATCAGTGCATTCAGCAGCACACATTAAACCCACCAGCTGATGTGTATTGGACACGTGATGTGGTTGTTTACCCTCTAATATTAGCAAAAACAGAACATTTCTACTACTCCGAACTCAATTTCAAGCTTTTTTCAGCACTAAAATCCATCAAAGTCATTTCTGTAATACATCTTCTATTTTATCAAATGAGACCAAGAAACAGTAAATGCTACTATAAAAAACATATGAAAATACACCAAAAATTTTCTGTTTTAATCCAAAAACACAGTTGCACTTTTTTTTTCTCATTATGCACTGCCTGCTGCAGGATTTGTTTTATATAGTGCACACTTACCACATAGATGCATTCTCTCATATTTAGGCCCAAATTTACTACTCACAGCTTATCTGAGTAAGCTGAGCTCATGATGTAGTAATGCAGCTTGGACCCCAGCTTAAAAGTCATAGAACTACAAAACGAACCCTCAAAGAATTAACTGTCTTGAATTTTTAGATAGAATTCCCAGTATCAAATGCAAAATTGTTTAATTAGTAACAGCTAGTTAAAAATCCACAAGAAGAACATCTGTTGCCTTTCTTGAAGTACTGAAGATATAGTGTCTGGTAAGACACAACCTGGTAGTCCTCCACAAAATACATCTGCAACAGAAACATGAGTCAGTATAGTACAATATTCCACAATTACCAACACAACATACTCAACCAATAAAGTTTTTTTCTCTATTGTCACAAGCTTAACTAAATAAAATTGTCACTTAACCCTTTCAGGGTTTCTGACATACTAGTACAGCTTACGCACTAAGGTTTTTGATGTACAGTAGACCCTGCCTTACGATGGAATTGCGTTACGTTAAATCTGCCATACGATGCATTTGAACGCAAAAATTTTGCCTCACTTCACGATGAAAAACTCGCCTCACGTGATTCGTCCGGGATGCGTCCCACGTGTGGCCTCAGCTGCCCTGTGGGTGCCAGTGTTTACAAGCCAGCCAGTGCAGTCGCATCTAAGCATACATTCAGTACATTTCATATTATCACAGTGTTTTAGTGCTTGTAGCTACAAAATAAGTCACCATGGGCCCCAAGAAAGCTTCTAGTGCCAACCCTGTGGTAAAAAGGGTGAAAATTACAATGGAAATGAAGAAGGAGATAGTGAATAAGTATGAAAGTGGAGTGTGTGCCTCTGAGCTGGCCAGGTTGTGCAACAAACCACAATCAACCATCTCTACTATCCTGGCCAACAAACAGGCAATCAAGGAAGCTGTTCTTGCAAAAGGTGCAAGTTTGTTTTTGATACAGAGATCGCAAGTGATAGAAGATGTTGAGAGACTGTTATTGGTGTGGATAAACAAAAAACAGATAGCAGGAGATAGCATCTCTCAAGCGATCATATGTGAAAAGGCTAGGAAGTTGCATGACGATTTAGTTAGAAAAATGCCTACAACTAGTGATGATGAGAGTGAATTTAAGGCCAGCAAAGGTTGGTTTGAGAGATTTAAGAATCGTAGTGGCATACATAGTGTGATAAGGCATGGCGAGGCTTCCAGTTCAGACCAAAAATGCGGCTGAAAAATATGTGAAGGAATTCAAGGACTACACAGACAGTGAAGAATTGAAACCTGAACAAGTGTTTAATTGCAACATAACGGGCCTGTTTTGGAAGAAATTGCCAAGCAGAACCTATATTACTCAGGAGGAAAAGGCACTCCCAGGACATAAGCCTATGAAAGACAAGCTTACTCTTCTGATGTGTGCTAATGCTAGTGGTGATTGTGAAGTGAAGCCTTTATTGATGTATCACTCTGAAACTCCCAGAGTGTTCATTCAAAACAATGTTCTCAAGGCTAATTTGTGTGTGCTGTGGAGGGCAAACAGTAATGCATGGGTCACTAGGGACATTTTCTATGACTGGTTACATATGCATTTGCCCACAATGTGAAAAATTACCAAATGGAAAAGAAATTGGACATTAAGTGCCTCCTGGTATTAGACAATGCTCCTGGTCATCCTTCAGACTTGGCAGAGTGACTTTCTGGGGACATGAACTTCATTAAAATCAAGTTTTTGCCTCCTAATACCACTCCTCTCCTGCAGCCCATGGACCAGAAGGTCATTTCAAACTTCAAAAAACTCTACACAAAAGCTATGTTTCAAAAGTGCTTTGAAGTGACATCAGGCACTCAATTGACTCTAAGAAAGTTTTAAAAAGACCACTTTAGTATCCTCAGATGTGTAAACCTTATAGGCAAGGCTTCATAGGGAGTGACTAAGAGGACCTTGAACTCTGCTTCGAAGAAACTGTGGCCAGAATGTGTAGACAAAAAGGATTTTGAAGGGTTTGGGACTAACCCTGAAAAGTGTATGCCAGTTGTGGAATCAATTGTGGCACTGGTGAAGTCCTTGGGATTGGAGGTTAGTGGGGAGGATGTGGAAGAGTTGGTGGAGGAGGACAATGAAGAACTAACCACTGATGAGCTGCTAAATCATCTTCAACAGCAAGAGGCCAGACCTGAGGAAACTGCTTTGGAGCAGGTGAAAGAGAAATTGAAGAAGTTGTCTACTTCAAAGATTAAGGAAATGTGTGCAAAGTGAGTTGAAGTGCAAACCTTTATGGATGAAAATCACCCTCACACAGCTATTGCAAGCCATGCTGGTGACTATTACAATGACAATGTTTTGAACCACTTTAGACAAATCATAAAGGAACAAGAGGTCCAGAGCTCTAGGGACAGATATGTTGTGCAATTGAGGTCCAGTGACTCTCAAGCTGGTCCTAGTGGCATTAAAAGAAGAAGGGAAGTAACCCTGGAAAAGGACTTGCTACCTCAAGTCCTAATGGAAGGGGATTCCCCTTCTAAACAATAACTCTCCCCTCTTCCCATCCCATCAATCATCACCAGATCTTCATTAAAGGTAAGTGTCATGTATTCTATTCTTAGTAGAGTAGTAACTGTGCATGTCTTCTTCAGTTTGTGTCTATTAAAATTAATATTGCATGTGGTAAATTTTTTTTTCATACTTTGGGGTGTCAGGAACAGATTAATTTGATTTCCATTATTTCTTATGGGGAAAATTAATTCACCTTACGATAATTTCGGCATACAATGAGCTCTCAGGAACAGATTAATATCGTAAAGCGGGGGTCCACTGTACTAGTACACCTAAATTCTAGCGCCCTCAAATCTAGTGAGAGAAAGCTGGTAGGCCTACATATGAAAGAATGGGTCTATGTGGTCAGTGTGCGCAGTATGAAAAAAATCCGGCAGCACACAGTGCGTAGTGAGAAAAAAAAACTTTCACAGTGTTTTTGGTTTAAAACAGCTACTTTGCACTGTATTTTCGTATGGTATTTATGATGCTATTCTAGTTTCCCTTGTCTCAATTTATAGAATGGATGACATATTGCAGAAATTGAGATGATTTTGACTGGTTTTACAATGAAAAGTACCTTGAAATGGTCAAAGTCAGACCAAAACATTGTCATAAGCTCCTCTCTTCGATGTGCGGGTTATTTGTGTATCATTCCAGTCACGGTATTGTGCCTTTTTTTGTTATTTATTGAGCTCACAGTAGCAGAAATCTTTGATTTTTGCCAAAGTTCAAAAGGAAACAAATCATGCCAAACGTCAAATACACATCAACTAGTGAGTCTGATGTTCTTTCACAAGTTCACTGATATTATTTATACCATTTCTACACTAATGTAGCAGTCTGCATAACAGTAAATCTTCCATTTTTTTGTGAGAATAAAAATTCAATGAGGAAAGCAAAAGAATGTAAGAGGGGCATGGGGACATAACTAATGAACAGAGGAAATATTATTTTAGTGCCAGGAATGTCTTTTTTATTCTGGACCCTATTTGGAAATTGGCATCTTTTGAAATTTGTGTGAAATTGGCAAAATTGCTAAATTCTGACTACTTTATTGGATAGTTGAAATCGAAAATGGATAGTTTCTTATACTCATTTGATAGAAAAAATGGAGTTCTAACAAAAGAGTTATGATTTTTGTCGACTAGTATACTGGAATTGGCTGAAAATAGGGCTCAACAGTCGCCGATACATAAACATCGTCGAGACCGCTAACTTTACAAGAGCATAATTCCGTAATTTTTATATCAGTTTCATACTTTTGGTGTCATTATCATCGGGAAAAGATTCTCTATCTTTTGATAAGAAAAAATAATTTATTTTTTTTTTAATTTTGGCAACCCTGAGAACAAGTCTGGGCAAGGGCCTGGTGACCCTGAAAGAATTAAATGTTTATCTGTAAAGATCTTCAAGATTAATCAAAAGTTGTATATAATAATAATTATATTAACTAATAATTGAGTAAACAATTTGACTTACACACAACCATCTTTAATTTTTATTATATTCTTGGAGTATAATAATATTAACCCTTTCAGGGTTTTTTGATGTACTAGTTTGCCTTACGCACCAGGGTTATTGATGTACTAGAACACCTAAATTCTAGCGCCTTCAAATCTAGCGAGAGAAAGCTGGTAGGCCTACATATGAAAGAATGGGTCTATGTGGTCAGTGTGCAGAGTATAAAAGAACCCTGCAGCACACAGTGCATAACGAGAAAAAAAAACTTTGTGTTTTTGGATTAAAACAGCCACTTAGCACTGTATTTTCATATGATATTTATGGTTGTATTCTAGTTTTCCTGGTCTCATTTTATAAAATGGAAGACATATTACAGAAATTGAGATCATTTTGATTGGTTTCACAATGAAAAGTACCTTGAAATTGAGATCAAAGTAGCAGAAATCTTCGATTTTTACCAAAGTTCAGAAGTAAACAAATCATGCCAAGCGTCCAATATATGTCAACTGGTGAGTCTAATATTCTTTCACAAATGCACTAATATTATTTATACCATTTTTACACTAATGCAGTAGTCTGCATAACAGTTAATCTTCTATTTTTTGTAAGAATAAAAATCCAAAGTGGAAAGCCTGGGGACATGACTAACGAACAGAGAACTTGCTACTTTAGTGCCAGGAATGTCTTTCATGTTTATTCTGGACCCTATTTGTAAATTAGCATTTTTTGAAATTTGTGTGAAATTGGCAAAATTGCTAAATTCTGACCACTTTATTGGATAGTTGAAATAGCTAAATGGGTGGTTTCTTGTACTCATTCGATAGAAAAAAAATCAATTTCTAGTGAAATAAATACGATTTTTGTCGACAATTACAGAGGAATTGGCCGAAAATAGGGCTCAAAATGGGCGAAATCGCCGATGCTAACTTTGCAAGAGCATAAATTTCCCTAAGTTTTCCATCAAATTTCATACTTTTGGTGTCATTATGATTGGGAAAAGATTATCATTTTATAAGAAATTTTTTTTTTTTTCCGAAAAATTTTTGACCCAGAGAATAAGTTTAGGAGAGGGCCTCTCGACCCTAAAAGGGTTAATACAGCCTCTCCTCATTTAACGACATACTCGTTTAACGACACCTCAGACTTACGATAGGCTTTCTGACCAGTTTGCATATCTAAATAATGTATATTAGAGCTGATTTCCTGTATTCAGCTTATTACAATATACAGTACACTACTATATAAACATTTACAAATATAATAGAAATGTAATAAATGGAGTAAAGGTGACATTACAACAATATCAAACATGGTTGACACAAACCCACTATCATTATATTATGCTCCTCACCTAGCGATAAATTTGTATACCGACATGGTCTAAGGAATGGAACTCTGTTGTTGAGTGAGGAGAAGCAATAATATAATCAAGGTGCTAAACCTGAAAAGGTCATAAAGCACTGCAGGGTGAATTGTGCTAAAGAAGGTATATACAAAGGTCAGAGACTAGTGTGTTGTAAGAGTGTGCAAAAGGTAGGGTTAGGAAAGGTTGTGACCCAAAAGCACAAAAATTTGATGGAAAACTTTTGGAATTACGCTCTCACAAATTTAGTAGTCATGCTATATTTACTTATCAGTGATTTTGCCTCTTTTCTGCCCTAATTTGGGCCAATTCCAGTCGACCAAACTCATAGCTATGACGTTAGAACTCCTTTCATTCTATTGACTGAGTACAAGAAACTGCCCATTTACCTATTTCAACTACTCAGTAAAGTGATCAGAAAATCCTAATTTTTCCAATTTCACACAAAATTCAAGAAAGACCATTTTCAAAATAGGGTCCAGAATAAATAATGAAGACATTCCTGACACTAAAATAACATTTTCTCTGTTCATTAGTCACCTCTCCAGGAGCTTCTTATATTATGCTTGCTTTTCATTCAAATTT
>NC_069457.1:20117896-20175995 GCF_026875155.1 Cherax quadricarinatus
TTTTTTTTTCCCGAGTGGTTGTTTTGCATATAATATTAAAATATTAATATATATATATTATATATATATAAAATAATATAATTAATATATAATATATATAAATTAGGTAGGGGTTTTGGTAACAGAAAACCCCCCAGGGAGGTACTCCCGCCCTGCCAAGGGAGTGAAAAACGAAAGCCTGTAATTGTTTTACATGAGGGTAGGATTGCTGGGTCTTTTGTCTGTCTCATAAATATGAAAGATTACAGGTAAGTTTTGTACTTCTATTACACTTGGTCACACTACACAACTGTACAAGCAATTATACACACCCCTCGGGTTTTTTTTCTATTTTTTTTTTCTTTTTTTTGTTTTTTTTTCCCTTTTATCTCCATGGGGAAGGGGAAACAGAATTTTTCCTCTATAAGCCATGTGTGTCGTAAGAGGGCACAAAAATCCCCGGGAGAAAGGGGGGTGTAACCCCTTTCTCCGTAATTACAATTTAAAAGGGAAACTTCAGTTTTTTCTTTTGGGCCACCCCACCTCAGGGGATACGGCTGGTACGTTGAAAGAAAAGAAAAAATAATATATCAGGAAGGCCCCCTTTAGGGGTTTTTTCACTTTACGGCTTTCCCGCAAATACGGACATTTAAAATTTATACCAAAACTCGCTAAGGCTCCCCCCACCTGATTTTCTAATAGGGTCACCGTGCCCCACCCTGTTTGTTTACATTCTCCATGAGCTCAGAAAGCACAATTCTCCATTTTGTCGGGAAACTCCAAAATTTAAAATGTTTTTAAAAGTTATTTCATATTTTATATATACTCTGATAATTAACTTATGTATACCTGTACCTAAATAAACTTACATAGGTTTCAGCAGGTACACATTAAATTGGTAAGTGTCTTAGTCTCCAACGTCATATTGTGATGATAATAATAATCATCGAGCATTTAAATGTCTATATTAGTTTAAAAACACATTTTCATTAATCCTCCATGATATTTTTTTCAAAAATTTTATAATAAACACGATGCATAACAAAAATAAGATAAAAAACCCCCACAGTAAATAAATAAACATAAATTTAAATTGGGAGCAGACGACTTGCACAAATAGCCATATTTGAAATGAAATAATAAAACAATATCACCGGTCTCTTAAATGTCGTATATTACTTAATATACACATTTTCTTAAACCATCCCGAATTTTTTTTTAAATTATATAAAAACACGATACATACATAAAACGATGATAAATACACCCCCCAATGAATAAAAAACATAAAATAAATTTGGGGGCCACAAAACTTTTACAATGACGGAAAGAATAACATTTTCTCTAATCTAACATAAGAAAAAATGTGTTACGGGGGAAAACTGTAAAAAATTTATTCCTTTCGATGTATGAAATTTTTTATTCGGGTTTTAACAAAAATTCCCGTTACATAGATTATCAAATAACAACTTTAGGGGAGGGGAAACCTGGGGAAACCCCAAAAAAAAAGTCAGTTTTGACTTTTTTTCCATTCCCTTTCACCCCAAGCTTCATTTCTTCTCAAAATGATGTCTGAAAGGGGAGTTTTTCTTCTTTTTTAATTTTCTCCCAGAAAACAATGTAGAGACAACCTGTACACAAGAAAATTTTTCAAAACCAACTTTTTTTTACACTTCGTTTTTTTTACAAAATTTATTTTTTGCCGGGTTTGTTTACTAACTTTTGGCCCCTTGCCCCCTCTCTTTTAAACTTATTCTTTCTCTCTCTCTTTTTATTCTTTTTTATCTCATTTATTTTACTCCTGACCCTACTTTTTAAGGCACAAATATTTTAAGGTAAGTAATGATGAATGTATAAAAATTTTTTTATGCTCTGGGATCCCTTAAATATCATAGAAAAAGTATGTGGGGGTTGGGGTGGGGGGGGGTTAAGGTAGCCGGGCCAATTACCATAATACGACATTTTTGATTTCTTAAAAAAAAAATTTTCAAACTTGTCTCACCCAGATTAAGACTAAAAATATTTTAAGGAAAGGGAAATTGAGTGCACTATGTGTGTATTGTACTTTTTTTTTTTTTTGGGGGGGAAGGGGGCTTTCCCCTCTTTAAAAATTGTTATTTTAAAATTGTTTTTCTAGGGGTTTTGGATGCTTTTTAAAAGTGGAAAAAAAGGGTTTTTTTCCAAATTTTACGGCGGTTTCCGTTTTAAAGGGGGTAGCCGGGGAACCAAACCTGCCGTATAAGTGGGGGCCCTCCTGAAATTTTATATATATATTTATAATTTTATATATAAAATATATAGGTATTTAGGGGGGTTTAGACACCCAACCACCCCGGGGAAAAGTACAAACCGCCCTGCCAGATGACTGTAAAACAAAAAACCCCTGAAACTTTTTTTGCATGAGGGGGTTAGGATTGCTGGTTTCTTTTTCTGTCTCATAAACACGTTTAAGAAAAAGGGATATCTTGCTATTTTCCTATTTTACACTTTGGTCACACTTCCCCAGACAGGGCCACAGGGCAAATATATATATTTTTAAAATCGGGTTTTTTCTCCTTTTTCTAAATAGTCTTGTTCTTTTTTTATTTCTTCTTTTTGTCCGGGGGAAAAGGGGGAAAAGTTTCTTTCCTCCGTAAAGCCATGCTTTGTCGTATGAGGCCCCCTAAAATGCCGGGAGCAAAGGCTAGTAACCCCTTTCCTGTATACAATTACTAAAAAGAGAAGAAAAAAAATTTTTTTAAAACTGGGTTGTTTTAAATGTGCTGGATGTAGTGCGGATGACAAAAAAACAAAATGTTTCTGATGTTATAAAATGAAAAGAAGTTGGATGTCCCGGGCCCCTTTAAGCAAAAACAAAGCTGGGGGGGGGGTGGGGAGAGTTTCAGTGGGGGGAAATAAATGGGATTAAATCTGGAGTATCTGAGAGAGTTAAGAGCAAAGGAAGGGGTAGCAGTAATGTTAAATGATCAGTTATGGAAGGAGAAAAGAGAATATGAATGTGTAAATTCAAGAATTATGTGGATTAAAGTAAAGGTTGGATGCGAGAAGTGGGTCATAATAAGCGTGTATGCACCTGGAGAAGAGAGGAATGCAGAGGAGAAGAGAGATTTTGGGAGATGTTAAGTGAATGTATAGGAGCCTTTGAACCAAGTGAGAGAGTAATTGTGGTAGGGGACTTAAATGCTAAAGTAGGAGAAACTTTTAGAGAGGGTTTTGGTAGGTAAGTTTGGGGGTGCCAGGTGTAAATGATAATGGGAGCGCTTTGATTGAACTTTGTATAGAAAGGGGTTTAGGTTATTAGGTAATACATATTTTAAGAAAAAGAGGATAAATAAGTATACACGATATGATGTAGGGCGAAAATGACAGTAGTTTGTTTGGATTATGTATTGGTAGATAAAAGACTGTTGAGTAGACTTCAGGATGTACATTTTTATAGAGGGGCCACAGATATATCAGATCACTTTCTAGTTGTAGCTACACTGAGAGAAAAAAGGTAGATGGGATACAAGGAGAATAGAAGCTTCAGGGAAAGAGGAGGTGAAGGTTTATAAACTAAAAGAGGAGGCAGTTAGGGTAAGATATAAACAGCTATTGGAGGATAGATGGGCTAATGAGAGCATAGGCAATGGGGTCGAAGAGGTATGGGGTAGGTTTAAAAATGTAGTGTTAGAGTGTTCAGCAGAAGTTTGTGGTTACAGGAAAGTGGGTGCAGGAGGGAAGAGGAGCGAATTGGTGGAATGATGATGTAAAGAGAGTAGTAAGGGAGAAAAAGTTAGCATATGAGAAGTTTTTAACAAGTAGAAGTGATGCAAGGAGGGAAGAGTATATGGAGAAAAAGAGAGAAGTTAAGAGAGGGGGAAGCAATGTAAAAAGAGAGCAAATGAGAGAGTGGGTGAGATGTTATCAACAAATTTTGTTGAAAATAAGAAAAGTTTTGGAGTGAGATTAACAAGTTAAGAAAACCTAGAGAACAAATGGATTTGTCAGTTAAAAATAGGAGAGGAGAGTTATTAAATGGAGAGTTAGGGGGTATTTTGGGGAAAATGGAAGGAAAATTTTGAGGAATTGTTTTTAAAAGTTGATGAAGATAGGGAAGCTGTGATTTCGTGTATAGGGCAAGGAGGAATAACATCTTGTAGGGTGAGGAAGAGCCAGTTGTGAGTGTGGGGGAAGTTCGTGAGGCAGTAGGTAAAATGAAAGGGGGTTAAGGCAGCCGGGATTGATGGGATAAAGATAGAAATGTTAAAAGCAGGTGGGGATATAGTTTTGGAGTGGTTGGTGCAATTAAATTTTAAAAAATGTATGGAAGAGGGTAAGGTACCTAGGGATTGGGCAGAGAGCATGCATAGTTCCTTTGTATAAAGGCAAAGGGGATAAAAAAGATTGCAAAAATTATAGGGGGATAAGTCTGTTGAGTGTTTCCCGGTAAAGTGTATGGTAGAGTTATAATTGAAGAATTAAGAGTAAGACGGAGAATAGGATAAACAGATGAAAAAAGGAGGGTTTAGGAAAGGTAGGGGTGTGTGGACCAGGTGTTTACAGTGAAAACATATAAGTGAACAGTATTTGATAAGGCTAAAGAGGTCTTTTGTGGCATTTATGGATTTGGAAAAGGCGTATGACAGGGTGGATAGGGGGGCAATGTTGGCAATGTTGCAAGTGTATGGTGTAGAGGTAGGTTATGAAAGCAGTGAAGAGTTTTTACGAGGATAGTGAGGCTCAAGTTAGAGTATGTAGGAAGAGGGAAATTTTTTCCCAGTAAAGTAGGCCTTAGACAAAGGGTGTGTGATGTCACCGTGGTTGTTTAATATTTATAGATGGGGTTGTAAGAGAAGTAATGCGAGGGTCTTGGCAAGAGGCGTGGAGTTAAAAAATAAAGAATCACACACAAAGTGGGAGTTGTCACAGCTGCTCTTTGCTGATGACACTGTGCTCTTGGGAGATTCTGAAGAGAAGTTGCAGAGATTGGTGGATGAATTTGGTTAGGGTGTGCAAAAGAAGAAAATTAAAGGTGAATACAGGAAAGAGTAAGGTTATAGGATAACAAAAAGATTAGGTGATGAAAGATTGAATATTCAGATTGGAGGGAGGGGAGTATGGAGGAGGTGAACGTATTCAGATATTTGGGAGGGGACGTGTCAGCGGAGGGGTCTATGAAAGATGAGGTGAATCATAGAAATTGATGAGGGAAAAAGAGTGGGGTGTGCACTTAGGAGTCTGTGGAGACAAAAAACTTTGTCCTTGGAGGCAAAGAGGGGAATGTATGAGAGTATTAGTTTTACCAACGCTCTTATATGGGTGTGAAGCGTGGGTGATGAATGTTGCAGCGAGGAGAAGGCTGGGGCAGTGGAGATGTCATGCCTGAGGGCAATGTGTGGTGTGAATATAAATGCAGAGAATTCGTAGTTTGGAAGTTAGGAGGAGTGCGGGATTACCAAAACTGTTGTCCAGAGGGCTGAGGAAGGGTTTGTTGAGGTGGTTCGGACATGTAGAGAGAATGGAGCGAACAGAATGACTTAAAGGGTGTATCAGTCTGTAGTGGAAGGAAGGCGGGGTAGGGGTCGGCCTAGGATTTTTTGGGGAGGGGGGGTTTAAGGATTTTTTTGGGGTGTGCGGGGGGTTTGGATTTCCCAGCAGGCATGTGGGGAGCGTTTTTGATAGGAGGGAATGGAGACAAAGGGGGTTTTTTAAATTTACTTGACGTGCTGTTGGAGGTGAAAAAAAGGGAACATTTAAAAAAGGGATTCGGGAAACCGGCACCGGACTTGAGCCGGGAGTTTGGGAAGTACATTGCTGCATTTCTGAAGGGGGGGTTGTTAATGTTGATTTAAAAAAAAAACTGTAGTGTAAACCCCCTTCGGAAAGGGACGGGTGATGGAGTGAATGTGGGAAATTTTTTCCTTTTTTTCGGGGGCCCCCCTGCCTTGGTGGGAATGGGGCCGGGGTGTGATAATAAAAAAAAAAATAATAAAAAAAAATATATATATATAAAATACTGTAAATATTTTTTTATTATCACACATGGCCAAATTCCCCCCAAGGCAGGGGGGCCCCGGGAAAAAAGAAAAATTTTCACATCCCACTCCATCACGCCCTTGCCAGAAGGGTGTTTACACAACAGTTTTTTTTAAACGCAACATTAACACCCCCCCTTCGAGTGCAGGCACGAAATTTCCCCATCCCCGGGAAACCAACCCGGCCTGCCTTTTTCCCCTAAAATTCCCTTCATAAATTTTAATTTTTCTAAAATCCAAAAGCCGTCAAGTATTAAAAACCTTTTGTCCCCATTCACCCAATAAAACCCCACACTCACGCATGCCGCTGGAAGTCCAACCCCCTCGCACACAAAAACCCCCTTTTTACCCCCCCCCCCAACCCCTTCCTGGGGCCGCCCCCTACCCCCCCTTTCCCCTTCCACTACAGACAAAAACACTCTTGAAGCATTCTTTTCGCTCCATTCTCTTACATGTCCGAACCACCTCAAAAAACCCTTCCTCAGCCCTTTTGGGGACAACAGTTTTGGAAAACCCGAAACCTCCCCCTAACTTCCAAACTACGAATTCTCTGCTTTAAATTTTTCCAAAACCCAAAACCATTGCCCAACATGCATCCCCCCTGCCTCCACCTTCTCCTCGCGCAACATTCACCCCCATGCTTCACCCCCAATAAAAGATTTGGGGAAAAACTATACTTTCATCCCATTCCCCTCTTTGCCCCCCCAAGGAAAAAAGTTCTTTGTCTCCCAAAAGATCCTAAGTGCACCATTTCACTTTTTTTTCCCTCATAAAATTCTATGTTTTCACCCATCTTTCATAGACCCACCGCTGACACGCCACCCCCAAAATTTTCTGAATACTTTTCCCCACCTCCATACTCTCTCCCTCCCAATCTGTTATTAAAATCTTTCATACCTAACTTTTTGTTACCCTTTCCAAAACCCTTTAACTTTTTTCCTGTATTCACCTTTAATTTTTCATAATATATATAAATATAATATATAATATATATACGTGGCCCCCCCTTTAAAACGAATTTTTTCATTCCAGTTATGTTCGGGTAAAAAGAAAACTGCCCGGGAAATTTTTTCCCAAAAGGGAAATATTGTAAAAGTAGATTAGCCCCCAATTCAGCCCCCCAAAAACTTTACCGTAAAAAAGCCCCCTTACAAAAATTCATTACTTTAATTGGTCGCTTTTGGGGGTTTTCGTTATGGGGGGTTTCCCCACTTTTTAAATATATATATTATATATATATATATTATATTATATATATATATATATATATATATATATATATATATAAATATATTTATATATATATATATATTTTTCCCTTCTTTTTTCAACAAACCAGCCTTTTATCCCACCGAGGCAGGGGGGCCCCCCCCCCAAAAAAAGCTTATCTTTTAAAATTCAGTAATTTATACAAGAGGGGGTTTTTTTTTTTTACTGGGCCCCCTTGCCCCCGGCATTTTGTCGCTTCCCCCCCCTTTACAACACCCAAATGGCTTACAGAGGAAGAATTCTGTTCCACTTCCTAAAGGAGAAAAAAGGAAAATTTAAAACAAGAACAAAAAACTAGAAAGGGAAAATAGCTGAAAACCCAGAGGGGTGTGTATATATATGCTTGTCATGTATGTGTATTTGTCCCAAAGTGTAAGTAAAGTAGCAAAGACGTACCTGAAATTTGCATGTTTATGAGACAAAAAAAAGAAAACCCACAACCCCTCCCAAACATGAAAAACCCAATTTAAGGCTTTCGTTTTAAAAACCCACTTGGCAGGGGGGTGGGAAACCCCCCTGGGCGTTGCGGGCTCCCCAACCTACTCCCTAGGATTTAAATATATTATAAAAATATAATATAAATATAAATATATATAAATATATATATAAAAATATATATATATATAATATTGTTTATACTTTTAAAATTAGCTCTCATGATTTACACAAGACTTTATTTTTTTTAAATATATAAAAATTTTCTAAACTTTAAATTTACAACTTCTCTTCTCTATCAATTTATATGATTTATAGGGACGGGACATTAATTTTAATTTCACACTCAACACTGTTGTGGTATACCCCCTTTTATTAATCTAAAATGGTTTTTTAATTTAAAATTTTCCTGAAACATTAAACATTTAACATTTTTTTAATCTCTTGAATGAACTTGTGTATTTTTCCCCAAAGATGGTTTTTTTTGATTAAAACATTTCAGACACCCAGAACTTTGATATGGTTTATCTCCTGTTTTTAAATTTTCATATGGGTCAAAGGGTTTGTTTTTTTGGATTAAAACTTTTCCAGAACCTAAACATTGATAGGTTTATCTCCTGAAATGTACTCTCATATGGCCAAAAGATTGACTTTTTGTTTAAAAACCCATTTCGGGAAAAATTTCAAAACACTGATATGGTTTAAATCTCCGAAATGTACTCTCTTTATGTTTCACAAATTTTTTTTTTTGTTTAAAAAAACATTTGGGACACTCAAAAAAAAAAATTGGGGAAATTTGGTTTATTCCTAAAATTACTATCATATTTTTTCACAAGATCCCTTTTTACACAAAAAATTTCGACACTCAGAAACATTGATAGGGTTTTTTTAATTCTTGCATGTACCCCTCATGATGTCCCCAAGTTTTTTACTTTTTTCACTAAAACTTTCAGCCACCCCGGGAACTTTGAAAGGGTTTTAAACCCCTGTTTTGTACTCTCATATGTTTCCCCAAGACTGTTTTTGTTTAAAAAACCATTTAGCCCACTCAAAATTTTTTGATATGGTTTATCCCCCTTGTATGTACTTCATATTTTGTCACAAAATGCTTTTTGGGTTTAAAAAACATTTCAGACACTCAAAAAATTGATATGGTTTATCACCGGGAAATTACTTCATATGTTTCACAAGACTGTTTTTTACACTAAAAACATTTCAGACATCAGAACACTGATGGGGGTTTTTATTCCTGTTTTTACTCTCACAGTTTACAAAAACTGCTTTTTACACTAAAACTTTTCAGACACTAAAAACTTTGAAATGGTTTATTTTCCTTTTAATGTACTCTCTTATGTGTAACAAAAATGCTTTTTTAAATTTAAAACTTTTTCAGACACTCAAAAACATTTGAAAAAAATTTGTTTTTCTTTAGGGTTTTTTTCCTATTTTAAAAAAGAAGGTATTTAAATTTAAAAAATTTTTTTGTCATAAAACCGGGTGGAAAAAGTTAATTTTCCCTAATATACTAAACATCTCTATTTCATGTTTTTTTTTTTAATTTTTTTTGGACACTGAAACAGGGTTTTTCCCCTAATGAAATTTCATATTTTAAAAGTTTATTTAGGCAAATTTTTTTTTCTATTTAAATGAGCATTTAATAAAGTTCACATTGTTTGTTAAAAAAACTTCATAATTTTTTTTTTGTGATAAAACTTTAAATAAAAGAACAAAAAAAACTGCAGACTCACTCAACATTATTTTTTATTTTTAAATCTGTTTTTGGTTTTTTAAAACCAAATTTCTCTGAATTCTTTTTTTGGGCCCCCTTTGGGGGTTCAAACCCCCAGTCTAAAAATTTTTTCCCCCACAGGGTCCTAAAAAATATTTTTTTTTCTTGGGAAAATTTCATAATCTTTTTCAAAATGTAATAAAAAAAAAAAAATTTTTTAAAAAGGGAAATTATGAATTTAATTAACTCCTGTAAATTTTTTCCCGGGTGCCAGAAAATTTTAAGCATTGGCAATTTTGCCCATTTTGAGTCATTTTTTTTTCCAATTACATGTTTTCCCTGAGACCAAATTCCCTTTGCTATTTCACTAGTATGTGTTTTTTTTAATCTATTAAGCACATAAAATTGCCCAATTCAACTATTTTAAATTCCCAATAAAGTATTTGGGAAAATTTGGGAATTTTGGCCAATTTCACACAAAAAATTTAAAAAATTCCAATTTCAAAAAAAAAAAAAAAGGATTTCCCGAATAATCAATGCAGGCAACCTGGCCCCTAAACTAACATTTCTACTACTTTTTAATTAAAAACTGTAGGCTTTTTCAATGGGAAATTTTATTTTGATTTTTTTTAATTTTAAAAAAAATTTTTTGGGACACCAAAAAAAAGAAAAGTTAAATGTTATTCAAAATTGTAAAAAATTGTATTTAAAAATATCAAAATGCATTAGCAGCACACATTAAAACCCCCCCAAACTGATGTGTATTGGACACTTTATGTGGGGTTTTTTACCCTCTTAAAAATTAGCAAAAAAGAACCTTTCTAAATACTCCCAACTAAATTTCAAGCTATTTTCAGTAAATAAAAACCATCCAAAAATCATTCTGTAATACAAACTTTTATTCTAAAACAAAAGAGAACCCGAAACAGTAAATGCTATATAAAAAAACATATGAAAATACAAAAAATTTTCTTTTTTTAAACCAAAAAAAACAGTTGCAATTTTTTTTTCTCATTTTGCCCGCCTGCCCGCGGATTTGTTTTATATAGTGCACACTTCCCCATAGATGCTTTTTCTCAAAATTTAGGCCCAAATTTTTGCTCAAAGCTTTCTGAGTAAGCTGGGGGCTCCTGATGTAGTAATTTCGGGTTGGAACCCCCAGCTTAAAAAATCAAAGAAATACAAAATGAACCCTCAAAGAATTTTAAATGCCATGAATTTTTAGTAGAAAATTTCCCCGTATCAAACGCAAAAATTGTTTAATTAGTAACAGCTAGTTAAAAAAACCACAAGAAGAACAAACCGTTGCCTTTCTTTAAGGACTGAAGATATATTTTCTGGGGAAGCACAACCCCGGTAGTCCTTTCCCCAAAATACATTGCAACAAAACAGAACAGTATAAATACAATATTTCCCCCAAATTTCCAACCCCAACTTTCTCAACCCCAAAAAAGTTTTTTTTTTATTGTCACAAGTTCACTAAATAAAATTGTCACTTAACCCTTTCGGGTTTTTTGTTTAAAATAAAACGTTATGCCCCCGGGTTTTTTATGTACAGTGGAAACCCCCCCCCTTAAAGATGGCATTCGTTACGTTTAAAACTGCCATACGATGCATTTTTTTAAAAGCAAAAATTTTTGGGCCCCACTTCACATGGGAAACTAGCCTCACGTGATTCGTCCGGGGGGCGGTCCCACGTGTGGCCTCACTGCCCCGGGGTGCCCCGTGTTTAAAAAAGCCAGCCGTGCAGGGCGCATTCTTTAGAAAACATTCAGTACATTTCATATTATCACAGTGTTTTTGGGGCTTGTAGCTGCAAAATAAGTCAACCAAAGGGGGGGGAAAATTAAATATGGAAATAAAGAAGGGATTTAATAAGATGGGAAAAAGGGAAATGCGTGCCTCTGAGCTGGCCCCTTTAAAAAACCCAAACCCCCTTTAAAACCCTCTCTACTAAAACCTTGGGCCCAAAAAACAGGCAATCCCAAGGGAAACTGTTCCCTTTCAAAAGGGGCAAGTTTGTTTTTGAAAAAGAAGGGTTTGCAATGATAAAAAGATGTTGAGAGACCCGTTATTGGTTTTGGAAAAAAAAAAACAGTTTGCAGGAGATAGCAACTCTCCCAAATGATCATAAGTGAAAAAAAGGTAAGGGAAATTAAAATACGAATTTTAATTTGAAAAATGCCTACAACTTGTGGGGATGAGAGTGAATTTTTAAGGCCAGCAAAGGTTGGGGTTTAGAGATTTAAGAATCGTAGTGGCATACATAGTGTGATAAGGCCCTGGCGGGGGGCTTCCAGTTCGCCCAAAAAAAACAGCTGAAAAAAAAATGTTTAAGGGAAACCCAAAGGGCTACTTTGACAGGGAAAAATTGAAACCTGAAAAAGTGTTTAACCCTTTGAGGGTTTTGGTGTACAAGGGGCAGTAAAAGGTTTAGTGGAAAAACAGAAAGGGGCAAAGGAAAGGGTAAAAAGAAAGGAGGGGGCCTTAAGTATATATTACACAAATAGTCGCAGTTTTTTAAAGGGTTAAAATGGGCGAGTTGAGACTAGTTGCTATGCCGGAACATAGAAAGTATTTTTCCATTACTGAGACGTGGTTTAAATTTAAAAAGGCGGGGCATGCCTGCAGAATGTCCCATTGAGGGGTTTTAAATTTTTCCAAGAAAATAGAAGTAAACGGGGAAGGGGGGGGGGGGGGTGGCTTGGGAAGTCCGAGATCGCTTTTAAATGTTTTCAAAAAAAATTTGGGAAATTTAAGGGCTGAATAACACATACAGAGTCTGTTTTGGGTAGAATTTTTAGAAAAAGGGGGATGAAAAATTAATTTTAGGGGGTGATATACCCCTCCCCCAAAAAAAGATATGGGGCCCCGGGAAGAAATACTATGGGAGGAAATTGTTAGGGGGAAAAAGGGGACGTAATGTATAATTCCCAAGGGGGGGACTTTAACTTTAGTCATATTTATTGGGAATTTTTTGACTGGGAATTTAGAATCATAAAGACTTCTTAGAAATAGTTAAAGGTTTTCTTTTTGAAGCAGTTTGTGACAGAAAACCTTTCAAAGGGGGAAAAAACCCCGCTTGACTTTGTTCTGGCAAAAAAATGAATCCCTTGTTTTAATAATTTTTGGGAAGGTTTTAGGGAACTGGGTTCTAGCGACCACAAATCATTACATTTAAATTGAATGGAAGGATGATAGTAAAGGGTAACCAGAAAAAAGTCCCCCGATTTTCCCCTTAAAGATTATGATGGGCTTAAAAAAACACTTTTATCCCTTTGGGCTGGGGGGGAACGGGGAAAAGAAAACTATCAATATGACAGTTTTCCAAAAACAATACATGCTGCTCAAAGAACAAATTTTCCCTTATAAAGAAATTAGATCAAATAGGGAAAAGAAACCCAAAAAGGATGAATAATTTTGGCCAAAAAATCTACTGGGGGTAAGAAAGGAATTTTTTAGGGGTATCAAAAAAGGGGGAGGGTCATCTTAAGAATCAGTATATTGACATTAAAGGGAAATTAAAAAAAGGGGAAAAAGAAAAGCTAAAAGGGGGCATGAAATTAAAGTTGTAGGGATTCTAAACTAACCCAAAAAGTTTTTTCCGGGTTAAGAACAAAAGTCAAGATAAGATAGGTCCCCTTAAAAATAACTAGGGCATCTTCTGACAAAGGAATGAAATGTGCCGTTTTTTAAATAATTTTTTCTCTGGGTTTTTAAAAAGGAAGACACAAATAATTTTCCGGTAATTTTTAAATTTTTATAGGGCCAGAAAAGAAAAAAATTAGTAACTCACAGTCACTTGAAATGGTTGTAAAGCAGTAGACCGACTGAAGCAAAATATCCCCGGGTCCTGAGGTTTTTTTAAAGGGTTTCTAAGGAATGCAAAAGGGAAGCGGAAACCTTTAAACTAAATTTTTAATTTACTTTTTAAAACAGGTGAGTGTTGATAGTGGAAGATGGAAATTTAAATTTCCCTTTTTTTAAAACAGGGGACAATCGTTACCATAAAATTACCGCCCAATAAGCCTGACCCTCAATTGTGGAAATTACAGAGTCAATTATAGCTCAAATATAAAAGCCATCTCAAAAGCTAGCTTGATTAATGATCCCCGCAGGGTTTCCAAGAGGCCGGTCTTGCAAACAATTTATTAACTTTCTTCATAAAGCTTTTGAGGTGTTGACCACGAAAAAGAATTTGATTTTATTTACTTAATTTAGTAAGGCATTTGATGAGTTTCCGCCCCAAAGATGTTGAAGAAAGTACACTCATGGCTTTGGGGGGTAGGGGCCCCTTCGGGACGAATCAGGCCACAGAGGGGAAAGAGAGTGTCCATAAGGGTTTTAAATCCGGGGGGGACGTAAAAAGGGGTTTTTCCACGGGGATCAGTCGGGGCCCCGTTGTTGTTTATAAATATATAATGACTTGATAAAGGAAAAAATAGTATATGAGCAAATTCGCCGATGCACGAAGATGGGTGGATAATTGATTCAAACGTAAATTTTTAGGGAACTTCGGGAGGTTTTAAAAAAAACCTACTCTTGGTCAGAAAAGTGGCGATGCATTTTCAAGTAGAAAAATCAAGGTTCTGAAGTCGGGAGTGCCAAAACCCCTAGCACTTACAAGTTAAATAATGTAAAACTTAGCCAACAGATTGCAAAAGGGCTTGGGGGTTTTTGGGAAGCCAACTTTAAACCAAAACACAATGCCTAAGCGACGTAAAAAGGGAAATAGATTACTGGGATTTTATCAAGAAGTGTAAGCAAAAGAAGTCCAGAGGGCATACTGCACTTATACTCATTAGTAAGGGCCCCACCTAGATTATCAGCTCATTTCCCCGGGCTCCCTATTCAGAAAGGACAAAATTCGTTAGAAAACATTTTAGCGTAGGAGCTAAATTAATACATAGCATAGAAATCTTCCTTTGAAGAAAGTTGAAGACTCTTAAGTTCATTCACTTTTAGACGAAAATAGGGGGGAACCATCAAGTGTATAATGGAAAATAGGTATTAAATAAAGGGGTATTAACAAGGTTGAGGAATCTCTCCAAAGAGAACCCCAGTAATGGATTTAAATTAGAAAGTTTAGATTTTGAAAGGCATAGGGAAAATATTGGGTTTTGGGAAAAGGGTAGTTGATGATGGAAAACTACCTAGTTGGGGTTTTTTGAGGGTGGGCTTTGGGGAGTTTTCAAATTTAGGTTGGTAAGACATGAGGGAAGGGGTTGGATTTGAGAGGGATTGCACATCAGAGCTTTTTCTTGGGTGGCATTAAAAAATTGGGGTTTGGGCAAAAGTTTTTTATGGGATGAATAAAAAAGGACCTGCCTAGATGGGCCACAGGCCCGCTCATTTCCTCCATTCTTATGTTCTAGTACATCTACCGTAGGGGTTTTTTAAAATAGTACGCATAAATTCTAGCGGCCCAAAACTCCCCAGGGAAAAGGCGAAATAGTGTGAGAGAAGGGTCTGTGTGGGGTTGTTCGCCAGAGGAAAAAAACTGGGACCCAGTGGCATTGTGGGAATGCCATAATAGTACACCCAATTCCACCGGCCCTGGGTAAAAAGTTCCCCACTCCTCGGGGAATTGGGGCACTTTGTTCCCCCAGGGCAGTTTAATACAGATGGGAAGGGGAAATGAAGATGAGTTTCAAGGTTCTGGTGAGGTTTTGACAAAAACTAATGACCTAATATGGGTAAAAGTGGGGAAAACCCCAGACATAAAACTAAGAACAAAAAAAGGGGAGGAACACTGAGGAGGCCTCGGGCCCATCAGGCAGGCCTTTCAATTCCCCAAAACAAAACCTTTCCCAACCCCAATTTTCAATCCCACCAAGTGTCGAAAAAGTCCCACTCTAAACCCCCCCCCACCTTTAAATTACCAAACCCTAGTTTTGAAACTACCCAAAGTCCCAGCCCAAAACCCAACTAGGTAGACTGTTCCACTCATAACTACCTATTTCCAAACCAATACTTTCCTTGTCCTTTCAAAATTTAAAACTTATCAATTTAAATCCTTTACTCGCGTTCTCTTTGGAAGACTCCTAAAGACCTTATTAATTCCCCTTTTTAATACCTATTTCCACTATACACTTCGATCACCCCCTCATTCTTGCTAACAAGTAAATGTAACAAGAGTCTTCAATCTTTTTTCAAAAGGAAGACTGTGCTTTATTTATTTTGCCCTAGGAATTTTTTCTAAACGAATTTATGTCCTTTTTGGGAAATACGGGACCAAACGAGCTGCTAATCAAGGGAGGCCTTCAAATGATTCAACGCGAGCCCGGCTTCTGTGCTTTTTCTTGTATAAATCCCGAAATTATTTGCCTTAAACGCTTGGGCTTTGCGTTTTGGGTTTTGGGGTTGGGCTCACCAAACCCCCCAAGTCCTTTTCGCAACTGTTGGCTAAGTTCTACATCTTTAAATTTTTAAGTACTGGGGTTTATGGGCCCCCCCCAAGCTCAGAACCTTGCATTTACTACATTGAACTGCATCTGCCATTTTTTGCCCAAAGAATAGAGTTTGTTTAAATCCTCCTGAATTTCCCCAACATCTACGTTTAAATAAATTATCCTACTATCTTGTTCATCGGCGAATTTGCTCATACACTAGTAATTCCCCATCAAGATCATTGAATATATTATAAACAAAAACGGCCCAAACTGATCCCTGTGGAACGCCACTTGTTACAGTCCCCACCGGATTTAACCCCCATTTATGGACACTCTCTGCTTCCTGTCTGAGCCAGACTCGATCCCAGAGCACTTTTCCCCAATTCCATGAGCTGCCACTTTTTTTAACAGTCATGGTGCGGAAACCTATCAAAACCCTTTACTAAAATCTAAGTAAATAATATCAAATTCTTTTTGTGGTCAACAGCCTAAAAGGCTTTCGGAAAGTTTTTTAGTTTAGACAGACCGGCCTTTTGTAAATCCATGCGGTTTTAATTAATCAGCTAGCTTATCGAGATGGCTTCTTATAATTCAGCTATATGTCTGTAATTTGCCCAATTGGGTTGGCTTTGGGGCGTTTTTTGGACGGAACGATTTTCCCCCCTGTTTTAAAAATGGGGGTTTCATTAGCCTCTTCCACAACAGCACTAACCTGTTTGAAGAGATAAATTAAAATATTAGTTAAGGGGCACAGAGTTCCATTTTGCATCCTAAGAACCCTTGAAAAAAAACCCCATAGGACCCGGCGACTTATTTTGCTTCAGTGTGTCTATCTGCCCTCACAACCCTTCCCTGTGACTGTGATTTTCATAATTACTTCTTCTAGCCCACTTAAAAAAAAAATTACTGGAAAATTTTTAGTGTCTTCCCGTGTAAAAACTGAGAGAAAAAAATTTTTTAAAATCAAGCCATTTTATTTTCATTGTCAGTAAGGTGCCCAAATTTATTTTTAAGGGGACCCCATCTTTTCTCTAACTTTTTTTCTAAGACCGGAAAAAAATTTTTGGGTTTGTTTTGAAACCCCACAACTTTAATTTCATAGTCCCTTTAGCTTTTCTTATCCCCTTTTTTAAAGTCCCCCTTAAAGTCAAAATGACATAAAGACCCTCACCTCTTTTTATAAGCCTAAAATTCCTTTTTTAGCCCTAGAGTATTTGAGCCATATTCATCCATTTTTGGGGCATTTCTATTTGATCTAATTTCTTTATATGGGATAAACGCTCTTTGAGCCAGTTTAAAATTTTCAAAAAACTGTATATGAAGCTCTCTTCGTTCCCCAGTCAACAGATGATAAGTGTTCTCTAAAACCCACGAAATCTGCTAACGAAAATCTGGGATGTTACGAGTTTCGCTACTATCGACTTCCCTTCAATGCTAAATGTAATTGTTTTTTGGCGCAGCACCCCGTTCCTTGAAATTTCTAAATTATTAACAAGGTTTTATTGTTTGCCATAAATAATCAAACGGTTATTTCCCCTTGTAGGTTTTTCACAAACTGCTTCAAAAAACAATCCTGAAATACTTTTAAGAATCGTACATTCTAAATTCCCAGTCAAGAAATTCCAACAACATGACTAAAGTTAAAGTCTCCCGGAAAATTTACTTATCGGCCTTTTGGCCTTTAAAAATTTCCTCCCACAGTAGTTTCCCTTGGTCCCTACTAAGTTAGGGGCGGTATATCACTCCAAAAAACATTTTTTTATGCCCCTTGAAAATTCTACCAAACAGATCTTTTGTGTTACTTCAACTTTTACCCTTTTTTATGCAACATTCAAACGATCTCGGGCATCAACCACCCCACCCCCCCTCCCCAAAACTTTATCTTCTTGGAACAATTTAAAACCCCGAAATGACATTCCGCAGGCATGTCCCGACTTTTTTTTAAAATTTAAAACCCCGTCTCAGTTAAGGCAAATACATCAAATTTTCCTACACAGCAACTAATCTCAACTCGCCTCTTATTCCTAGCACTACGGCAATTAGCATAATAAACTTGAAAGACTCCCTTTCTCTTTACCCTTTCCTGCTCATTTTTATTTTTTACTAAACCCATTACTGTCCTTATCCCCAAGGTCCCTGGCTTTTTTAATACTATTCGTTTTTTATTATTACTTTCCCCAAGAACTCGTTATATTACTACATGGGACTTCACTCTTTTCTGCCAAAACCCATACCACTAACTATTCCTATTTTTAAAGTCCTAACTGTCCTCACTGCAGTTGCCAGTGTTTCCCACCCCACACCTAGATAAGTGAACCCATCCCTAGCATACAGTCATTTCTGCCATAGCAGAGGTCCCAGTTGTCAATGAATGTTACCGCATTTTCCTTACAGTATTTGTCCAGCCAGCAATTGACACCAATTGCCCTGGACAACCATTCACTTCCAACTCCCCTCCTTGGCAAAATACCACATATGAGAGGGTTCCCACCCTTACTTCTAATTATTTCTATTGCTGACCTATACCTGCTAATCAGGTCCTCACTCCTACGTCTGCCAACATCGTTGCCTCCAGCACTGAGACAGATAATAGGATTGCTCCCATTACCTCTCATGATGTCATCCAGACGGCTAACAATATCCTCCATCCCTGCCCCAGGAAAGCAAACTCTCTGTCTCCTACTCCTGTCCTTCAAGCAGAACGCCCTATCCATATACCTAACTTGGCTATCCCCAACAAACAACAATATTCTTACCTTCCTTAATGTCTTTCGTCGTGTCGTTCCCAGTAGTCAACTCACATTCGTCGGGTAGCACTGAGGAATGTATTGGATGTTTCCACAACAGTTTCCACGGCAGTCTCTTTCTTCTTCATCGTTTCTACCTTTCCATTCGTCTTCTTGATCGTCAACTTCTTTCCCTGCTGTCCAGCCACTGACCAGTTTCCCTTCTTGACCTGAGGACTCAAAACAGGAGGACTACTACGAATCTTCTTGTTTTCCTCGGTCAATCGCCGAATTTCCAAATTCGCCAACCTCAATTCTTCCTTAAGCTGTTGGTAAAGTTGCTCGATGGAGGGCATCTTGCTTCAATTCTAGAGAGCGCGCAAACAGGTCTTCACAGAGCCAAGTACACGTCAACACTGAGCAAATGCCAACTCAATCAGAGCTACTGCGCAGCACAGCCTTCCACCTCTGGTGCTGGGCCATCTTGTTCACGTTCAGTTGTACCAGAATCAAAGAGGAAACTCCTATTTTCCAAAATCCCAGACTCAGATGTGAGCATTGGTGATGATAGTGATAGTGATTATGAACTACAAGCTCTTCAAACTTGTTCCAAGAATGGAGGAGGAGGAGGAGGCAGAGGAGGAGGAGGCAGAGGAGGAGGAGGCAAGAGGAGGAGGAGGCAAGAGGAGGAGGAGGCAAGAGGAGGAGGAGGCAGAAAAGGAGGAGGAGGAGGAAGAAGAGGAGGAGGAGGAGGAGGAGGAGGAGGAGGAGGAAGAGGAGGAGGGGAGGAGGAAGAAGAGGAGGAGGAGGAGGAAGAAGAAGAATACGTAATGATAACAATAATACATAATAATAATACATAATAATACATAATAATAATAATAATAATAATAATATGTAATAATAAATGTTCACCCATGACAGTAACAAGATAAGGGGAGATAACATCTGATACGTGCTGATGTTTGATGAGGGTAAATGAGGGTAGAGCTGATGCCAAAAGATGAGATAAACATCGCCCTCCCTTTGTTTTTGCTGGTATACTAACATTTCTGTCTGTCTATTTGCCTGTCTGTCAAGCTCCCTGTCTATCCGTCTAGCTCTCTGTCTCAGAGAGCCACAAGACTGCGTCATCACTTTTACTCACATCTTCAAGCAGAGTATAGCACTTTGTCTGGGTTTCTTGGGTTATCCTAGGTAATTTATACTATGTATACTTGTATTTATGTGTACCTGTGAGACAGAGATAAAAAGACAGATAGAATGAGGGAGAAAGATAATTAGATAGAATGGAGGAAGGGAAGCAGCATCCGACCCCATTGTTTTGACAGGCGGGAGGGGAAGTGAGTAATGAGACAATATGTCATTTTGACAGCTGCTGACTCCTGGTAATTTACACTATGGAGGAGAAGGAGAAGGAGGAAGAGCAGGGGGAAGAGGAAGAAGAGGAGGAGGAGGAAGAGGAGGAGGAGGAGGAGGAAGAGGAAGAGTAGGAGGAAGAGGAATAAGAGGAAGAGGAGGAGGAAGAGGAATAGTAGGAGGAAGATTAGGGGGGGAAGAGGAAGAAGAGGAGAAGGAGGAGGAGGAAGAGTAGGAGGAAGAGGAAGAAGAGGAGGAGGAGGAAGAGGAGGAGGAGGAAGAGGAAGAGTAGGAGGAAGAGGAAGAGTATGAGGAAGAGTAGGGGGAAGAGGAGGAAGAGTAGGGGGAAGAGGAGGAAGAGGAAGAGGAGGGTGGAACACTAGTACACTGGTACTGGTACACTAACATTTCTGTCTGTCTATTTGTCTGTCTGTCAAGCTCCCTGTCTATCTGTCTATCCGTCTAGCTCTCTGTCTCAGAGAGCCACAAGACTGTGTCATCACTTTTACTCACATCTTCAAGCAGAGTATAGCACTTTGTCTGGATTTCCTGGGTTATCCTAGGTAATTTATACTATGTATACTTGTATTTATGTGTACCTGTGAGACAGAGATAGACAGACAGATAGAAAGAGAGAGACAGATTGAAAGAGATAGGAATGAGGGAGAAAGATGAAACACCATTGTGTTGACACCATTTTCAGAGTTCCACAAGCTGCAGAAACTAATAGGAATATGTTCAGTGACTGTATATTGGTATATATATTATAGAACAATAATAATAAAAAATTTGTTTTGTATTGTTTGTTTTTGTAAACAAGTTTTTTTAAACAATATATTGATAATTATGTTTGTGTGCTTATTGTGTTGTATACAACGAGTGTATATATGTACATTGCACCTTACTTTGGTCTCATAGGCCACATAATTATGTGAAAAAATAAAATAGTGAAAAAAACAACAAACCTTCAAATACAAGTAAACTAAAGTTTACCGGGTGAGCGGCAGTCGCCGCTGTTGCCATACGCGGCTCATTTTCTGCAAACTTCATGCATCCATATCTCCGTAAGTATTGATGGTAAATTTTTTTTGTTTATCCTATAATGTTTAGAAAAAAAAAACTCAATTTTTTTTTAAGAAAAAATAATTTTTTTTTTTTTTAACTTTGGCCGACCCTGAGAACGAGTTTCGGAGAGGGCCTGTCGACCCTCAAAGGGTTAATTGCAACATAACGGGCCTGTTTTGGAAGAAATTGCCAAGCAGAACCTATATTACTCAGGAGGAAAAGGCACTCCCAGGACATATGCCTATGAAAGACAAGCTTACTCTTCTGATGTGTGCTAATGCTAGTGGTGATTGTGAAGTGAAGCCTTTATTGGTGTATCACTCTGAAACTCCCAGAGCATTCATTCAAAACAATGTTCTCAAGGCTAATTTGTGTGTGCTGTGGAGGGCAAACAGTAAGGCATGTGTCACTTGGGACTTTTTCTATGACAGTTACATATGCATTTGCCCACAATGTGAAAAATTGCCAAATGGAAAACAAATTGGACCTTAAGTGCCTCCTGGTATTAGACAATGCTCCTGGTCATCCTTCAGACTTGGCAGAGCGACTTTCTGGGGACATGAGCTTCATTAAATCAAGTTTTTGCCCCCTAATGCCACTCCTCTCCTGCACCCCATGGCCCAAAGGTCATTTAAAACTTCAAAAAACTCTACACAAAAGCTTGTTTAAAAAAAAAGTGCTTGAAGTGACCTAGGCCTCATTGACCTAAAAAAGTTTTGAAAAGATCCTTTATATCCTGGATGTGAAACCCTTTTGGAAAAGCTTATAGGGATTTATAAGAGGACCTTGAACTTGCTTTGAAAAAAACTTGGCCGAATGTGTAGACAAAAAGGTTTTTTTAAAGGGGTTTGGGGGACAAAAACCCGAAAAGTGTATGCCTTTTTGGGGAATAAATTTGTGGCTTGGGGGAAGTCCTTGGGCTGGAGGTTAGGGGGGGAGGGAAGAGTTGGTGGAGGAGGACAACGAAGAACAACCATGATAGCGCTAAACATCTTCAAGCAAAAAGAGCCCTGAGGAAACGCTTCGGAGCAGGGGAAAGAGAAATTGAAGAATTGTCTACTTCAAAGATTAAGGAAATGTGTGCAAAATATTTAAGTGAAACCCTTTTGGATGAAAATCACCCTCGACAGCTTTGCAAGTGTGCTGGGAAATTTACAATGACAAGTTTTGACCCCCTTTTGCAAAACAAAAAGGCAGAGGGCCGAGTTAGGGACAGTTGTTGAGCAATTGAGGTCCAGTGACTCTCAAGTGGTCCCAGTGGCATTAAAAGAAGAAGGGAATAACCCCGGAAAAGGACTTGCTACCTCAAGTCCTAATGGAAGGGGATTCCCCTTCTAAACAATAATTCTCCCCTCCTCCCATCCCATCAATCATCACCAGATCTTCATTAAAGGTAAGTGTCATGTATTCTATTCTTAGTAGAGTAGTAACTGTGCATGTTTTCTTCAGTTTGTGTATATTAAAATTAATATTTCATGTGGTAAATTTTCTTTTTTCATACTTTGGGGTGTCAGGAACAGATTAATTTGATTTCCATTATTTCTTATGGGGAAAATTAATTCACCTTACGATAATTTTGGCATACAATGAACTCTCAGGAACGGATTAATATTGTAAGGCGGGGATCCACTGTACTAGTACGCCTAAATTCTAGTGCCCTCAAATCTAGTGAGAGAAAGCTGGTAGGCCTGCATATGAAAGAATGGGTCTACGTGGTCAGTGTGCACAGTATGAAAAAAATCCTGCAGCACACAGTGCGTAATGAGAAAAAAAAAAAACTTTCACAGTGTTTTTGGTTTAAAACAGCTACTTTGCACTGTACAGTGGACCCCCGCATAGCGACCATAATCCGTGCAAGAGGGCTGGTTGTTATGCGATATGTTCGGTATGCGAATGAATTTTCCCCATAAGAAATAATGGAAATCAAATTAATCCGTGCAAGACACCCAAAAGTATGAAAACAAAAATTTTACCACATGAAATAGACATTTTCCTACACACAAAGAGAAGGATACATGCACAATAGTAGAGTAGTACATGCACAATATATATTGTGCATGTACTACTCTACTAAATGAAGAATAAATGACACTTACCTTTATTGAAGATGCAGCAATGACTGATGAGACACTGTGTCCTGGGAGTGCCTTTTCCTCCTGAGTACTGTAGGTCCTGTTTGGTATTTTCTTCCAGAACAGGCCTTATCACACTGTGTATGTCACTACGATTCTTAAATCTCTCAAACCAACCTTTGCTGGCTCTAAATTCACCAATATGAGCACTAGTTCCAGGCATTTTTCCCTGTTCACCTGGGTGTTAGTCGACTGATGTGGGTTGCATCCTGGGAGACAAGATTAAGGACCCCAATGGAAATAAGTTAGACAGTCTTCGATGACACTGACTTTTTTGGGTTATCCTGGGTGGCAAATCCTCTGGGGTTAATTGTTTCTTGGTATTCTCAATAAGCCACACCAACAACGGTGGTACAGCAGCAGCAGCAGCAGCAGCAGCAGACGATGCTACAGCAGCAGCAGCAGCAGCAGACGATGCTACAGCAGCAGCAACAGACGATGCTACAGCAGCAACTGACGATGTTACAGCAGCAGCAGACGATGCTACTAGCAGCAGCAGCAGCAGCAGACGATGCTACAGCAGCAGCAGCAGACGATGCTACAGCAGCAACTGACGATGTTACAGCAGCAGCAGACGATGCTACAGCAGCAGCAGACGGTACTACAGCAGCAGCAGCAGCTGACGGTGGTACAGCAGCAGCAGCAGCTGTACCACCAATAGTAGCGATGGTTGATTGGGGTTTATTATACAACCTGGCCAGCTCGGAGACAAGCACTCACTTTCATACTTATCAATGATCTTTTTTCTTCATCTCCAAAGTAATTCTCACCCTTATTGCTGTAGGGTTGGCACTAGAAGCTATCTTGGGGCCCATGGTCACTTATTTTCCAGAAAAAAATCACCAAAAACACTGTATAATACGAAATGTTCCGATTGTATGCTTGGATGTTACCGCGGAGGCTGGCTGGTAAACAATGCCACCGGCGGAACATGTGAGCGTGGCTCAGGCCGCACATTGGACGCGTCTCGGACGAAGGGCGCTGAGCGGGTTTTTGGGCGGTATGCGAGGCAAAATTTTTGCGATCAAAGCGTCCGGTATGCGGATTGTCCTTTATGCAAGGCGTCCGGTATGCGGGGATCCACTGTATTTTTGTATGTTATTTATGATGTTATTCTAGTTTTCCTTGTCTCATTTTACAGAATGGAAGACATATTGCAGAAATTGAGATGATTTTGACTGGTTTTACAATGAAAAGTACCTTGAAATGGTCCAAGTCGGACCGAAGCATTGTCATAAGCTCCTCTCTTCAATGTGCGGGTTATTTGTGTATTGTTCCAGTCACGGTATTGTGCCTTTTTTTATTTATTGAGCTCACAGTAGCAGAAATCTTCGATTTTTGCCAAAGTTTAAAAGTAAACAAATCATGCCAAGCGTCAAATACACGTCAACTGGTGAGTCTGATGTTCTTTCACAAGTTCACTGATATTATTTATACCATTTCTACACTAATGTAGTAGTCTGCATAACAGTAAATCTTCTATTTTTTGTGAGAATAAAAATTCAATGTGGAAAGCAAAAGAATGTAAGAGGGGCATGGGGACATAACTAATGAACAGAGGAAATATTGACAAAATTGCTAAATTCTGACTACTTTATTGGATAGTTGAAATCGGTAAATGAGTGGTTTCTTTTACTCATTTGACAGAAAAATGGAGTTCTAGCAAAAGAGTTATGATTTTTGTCGACTAGTATACTGGAATTGGCTGAAAATAGGGCTCAATAGTCGCCGATACATAAACATTGTCGAGACCGCTAACTTCACAAGAGTATAATTCCATAAGTTTTCCATCAGTTTCATACTTTTGGTGTCATTATGATCGGGAAAAGATTCTCTATCTTTTCATAAGAAAAAATAATTTATTTTTTTTTAATTTTGGTGACCCTGAGAACAAGTCTGGGCAAGGGCCTGGTGACCCTGAAAGAATTAAATGTTTATCTGTAAAGATCTTCAAGATTAATCAAAAGTTGTATATAATAATAATTATGTTAACTAATAATTGTGTAAACAATTTGACTTCAACACAACCATCTTTAATTTTTATTATATTCTTGGAGTATAATAATATTAACCCTTCCAGGGTTTTTGACGTACTAGTACGGCTTACGCACCAGGGTTATTGATGTACTAGTACGGCTTATGCACCAGGGTTATTGATGTACTAGTATGGCTTACACACCAGGGTTATTGATGTACTAGTTTGGCTTACACACCAGGGTTATTGATGTACTAGAACACCTAAATTCTAGCGCCTTCAAATCTAGCGAGAGAAAGCTGGTAGGCCTACATATGAAAGAATGGGTCTATGTGGTCAGTGTGCACAGTATAAAAGAACCCTGCAGCACACAGTACATAACAAAAAAAAAAACCTTTGTGTTTTTGGATTAAAACAGCCAATTAGCACTGTATTTTCATATGGTATTTATGGTTGTATTCTAGTTTTCCTTGTCTCATTTTATAAAATGGAAGACATATTACAGAAATTGAGATCATTTTGATTGGTTTCACAGTGAAAAGTACCTTGAAATTGAGCTCAAAGTAGCAGAAATCTTCGATTTTTACCAAAGTTCAAAAGTAAACAAATCATGCCAAGCGTCCAATATACGTCAACTGGTGAGTCTAATATTCTTTCACAAATGCACTAATATTATTTATACCATTTTTACACTAATGCAGTAGTCTGTATAACAGTTAATCTTCTATTTTTTGTAAGAATAAAAATCCAAAGTGGAAAGCAAAAGAAATGTACGAGTGGCCTGGGGACAAGACTAACGAACAGAGAACTTGCTACTTTAGTGCCAGGAATGTCTTTCTTGTTTATTCTGAACCCTATTTGGAAATTGGCATCTTTTGAAATTTATGTGAAATTGGCAAAATTGCTAAATTCTGACCACTTTATTGGATAGTTGAAATAGCTAAATGGGTGGTTTCTTGTACTTATTCAATAGAAAAAAATCGATTTCTAGTGAAATAAATATGATTTTTGTCGACTAGTACACAGGAATTGGCAGAAAATAGGGCTCAAAATGGGCAAAATCGCCGATGCGTAAACATAGTCAAGACCGCTAACTTTGCAAGAGCATAATTCCCTAAGTTTTCCATCAAATTTCATACTTTTGGTGTCATTATGATTGGGAAAAGATTATCATTTTATAAGAATTTTTTTTTTTTTTCCGAAAAATTTTTGACCCAGAGAATAAGTTTAGGAGAGGGCCTCTTGACCCTAAAAGAGTTAATACAGCCTCTCCTCATTTAACGACATACTCGTTTACCGACACCTCAGACTTACGATGGGCTCTCTTACCAGTTTGCATACCTAAATAATGTATATTAGAGCTGATTTCCTGTATTCTGCTTATTACAATGTACAGTACACTCTAACTATATAAACATTTGAATATATATCAGAAAGGTAATAAATGGAGGCGAAGGTGACATTACAACAATACCATAGATGGTTGAACTACAAACCCACTCTCATTATTTTATGCTCCTCCAATCGTGATAAAATTTTTGTCTACCGTCGTCGGTCTAAGGAATGAACTCTGTTGTTGAGTGAGGGAAGCAATAATATAATCAAGTGCTAAACCTGAAAAGTTATAAAGCTCTGCAGGGTGAAATTGTGTGCTAAAGAACGGTCTAATACAAAGGTCAGAGAACTACTGTGTTGTAAGAGTGTGCAAAAGGTAGGGTTTAGGAAGGTTGTGACCAAAAGCACAAAAATTTGATGGAAAACTTTGGGGTAATTCCGCTTCACAAATTTAGTAGTCTGGCTATATTTGCTTATCGGTGATTTTGCTCTTTTTGCCTCATTTTGCGGCCCAATTCCAGTGACCAACTCATAGATATGACGTTAGAACTCCTTCATTCTATCAACTGGTCAAGAAAAGCCCATTCTTACTATTTCAACTACTCAGTTAAAAGTGATCCAGAAAAAATCCTAATTTTTCCAATTTCACACAAAATTCAAGAAAGACCATTTTCAAAAGAAACTACCCATTTACCGATTTTCACTATCCAATAACGTGGACAGACATTTCTGGCAATTTTGCAAATTTCACACAAATTTCAATAACGATGCCCAATTTCCAAATAGGGTCCAGAATAAAAACGACAGACATTTTGACACTAAATCAACATTTCCTCTATTCATTACTCATGTCCCCAGGCCTCTGTTACATTTCTTTTGCTTTCCACTTTGAATTTGTAATTCTCAGAAAAAATAGAAGATTTATGTTATGTAGGACGTACTGCTCGTGTAAAAATGGTATAAATAAAATCTGGGCTCTTGTGAAGAATATTACACTCCACAGTTGACGTGTATTGGACGGGTTGGCATGATTTCTATACCTTTGAACTTCGGCAAAAATCAAACATTTCTGGCTTCTGTGAGCTCCAATTTCAAGTACTTTTACATTGTGAAGCCAATTCAAAATCATCTCAATTTCCTAATATGTCTTCCATTCTAAAAAAGGAGACCTAGGGAAAACTAGAATAACAATATAACAAGCATACCAAAAATACACTGGAAAAGTTTGCTTGTTTTAAACCAAAAACACAGAGTTTTTTTCTTATTAGCACGGTATGCGGCAGGATTTTTTTTTACATGCTCACTGACCACATAGACCCTTTCTTTCATATGTTGGGCCCTACCAAACGTTCTCTCGCTCTTGATTTGAGTGTTAGGAATTTGTGCGTACTAGTTACGGGACACCAACCCTGGTGTGCAAAGCGAACTAGTATGGCACGAAAACCCTGAATGGGTTAATCTTGTCTCCAGGATGCGACCCACGACAGTCGGACTAACCCCGCGTGAACAAGGAAAAAATTGCCTGAACACTAGTGCTCTTATTGGGTGCCAATTTCAAGGACCAGCCAAAGGTGCTTGAGTGATTTAAGAATTGTGTGGCTTTACACTGTGTGATAAAGGCATTGTGAAGCTGAAAAATTTCAACCCCCAACAGTGTCCAATTTTGACGAAAACAGGCCTGTTCTGGAAGACAATCCCAAACAGGACTACCTTACTCAGGAGGGAAAAGGCACTCCCAGGCCACAAGCCTGCAAAAAAGACAGGCTAAACTCTCTTGTTTTGGAATGCTTAAACCCACCTAGTGGGATTTCTAAGTGAAGCCTTTACTCATGTATCACTCTGAAAAATCCCAAAGAGTTTATGAAAAACAGTGTACTCTCAATCAACACTCTTCAATAAATGTACGTGTCATTTTAACATTTATTTATGTAGTTAGTGTGATGTCTCAATTGTTTTCTTTGTAGGGAAATTATATTTAATGAAAAAAACAAAAAAAAGTAATCCTTTGGCTGTGTGGAACGGATTAATTGGATATTTCCATTATTTCTTAGGTGTGAAAATTAATTCGGTGACTAGTGACGTTCTCCAGTGAACGGATTAATATCGTTAGGCAAGGGTCCACGGACAATATTTCCAAAATTACAATTATTCAACAAGGATATTCATTGTGTTATATACACAAGTTTGGAATAACAGTTGGCATTAAGTTAAGTAAAAAAAAAATTAAAGAATAGACTTATATAAAACCAGTTCATAAAGAGCCGAAAAATAATATAATGAATAAAGGGAATATGACTGAGATGAAAATTACTATTATCAGATGGATCTTCTGTTTCTGTTTTGCCTTGGTTTTCATCGAATTCAGTTTTTCAAGTGATTATTATCATCAAATTTTGTACCCAAGTTTTGTCATCACCTCAATTTTCCATGGAGTTGACAGTGGTCCGCTTGTACCGAACGTGTCCACCCACACCCACACAAAGATCCCACTGAAAAATAGGCAGATGACTTTTTGGGTTATCTAGGTACTTTACATACATATGTAAACTGTTATCTGGTGTTATACCTACAGAAATCCATACTGCATTCTGGCCTTTGTTTCTCGGTTTTCTCGTCAGTAGGGGTGGCAGTGATGGTGGTAGAGGGGTGGTAGTGATGGTGGGTAGTGGTGGTGAGTGATGGTGGTTAGAGGGTGTAAGTGATGGTGGTAGACGGGTGGTAGTGAATGGTGTGGCAGAGGGTGTAGTGATGGTGTTGAGTGGTTGGTACTATGGTGGTAGAGGGAGATAGTGGATTGTGATGGTGGGGTAGAGGGTGGTAGTAATATTGGTTGGTAGAGGGTGGTGTAATGGTGGTAGAGGAGTGGTAGTGTTTGGTGGTAGCGGGTGGTAGTGATGGTGGTTGTGATTGTGGTAGTGATGGTGGAGAGGTGTAGTGATGGTGGTAGAGGGTGGTAGTGATGGTGGTAGAGGGTGGTGTGATGGTGTTAGAGGGTGTAATGATGGTGTTAGAGGGTAGTTAGTCGTTGTTATGTTGGTTTGGTACGGGGTGGTTAGTTGATGGTGGTTTTTAGAGGGAGGTAGTAGTGGGTGGTAGAGGGTGGTAGTGATGGTGGGTAGTGGGTGGTAGTTTGGTGGTTCAGCGAACCTTCATTCCCTCTCCCATAATCGCCATCTTCCCATACCACCAACAAGTCATCCAATAAAGGTGAAGTTATGTGAAATGTTCATTGACCCTGTCATTAGTCCTTTTATATTTTTTTCTCATTTTATCTGTTTTTAAAATACTATTGTTATTCTCTATAAAATGTTTTTTTTGTCAGTGCTTTTGGTATGTTGGAATGGATTATAATTGGATTTACATTATGTCTTTTGGAAAATATTGCTCCAGTTTTCCGTCGAATTCAGTTTTCGTCTAGAATTTTCTGGAAAGAATTAATGACGAAAAAACCGAGGTTCGCTGTATTGGTAACTTTGGTAGCCAATACTGGTACCATATTGTTAATATGATACCTAACCGAATATATTCAACCTGAATTGAATTTCACTGTTACAGTTTAAGAAAGTTATTTACATGACTATGAAATTACTAGTTCTTAAGTAAACAAGTTCCTCTTACTGTAAGTTTGACCATCTTTTTAATGTTTAATGTGAATAACTCGTGTACCCTCCACTTCCCGATAAGATTTTGTTTTGGATTTTTAAATTCTGGAGGATTGAGCCACCAAGGATACCCATTGTCTGTGGTTTAAAAAGGTCCTGGTACCAAAATACACATTCTAAAAGCTTAGAGTTCGCCAGTGAATACTAGAAAGGACTGCCGTTCTAGCATCCAGGCTGTTACTGGTTTTCGAACAAAAGTTGTCAGTTATCCTTGTCCAATTATCCATTAAAAGTCCAGTATATTATTCAATAGTGCTTCAGGATTACAACTGGTAGGCTGCTAAACTAGAGAAATTAAAATTTAATAAATTTTATTAGTCTTAGAGGTATATTATCAAAGTAAATTAAATCAATCACAGTAATGAAAATATATCAATCTCTCGAGTTCAATATTATGTGCTGAAAGCACATATCACATTTCTAATTCTTAAGTAACGTCTGGTACTTTAACATTTAATAGATATAAATATATGTACAAGTGTGTATGTATGTGTGTAAGTGCTCTAAGTAGTTCGCTGTGGTCCAGACTCACTAGACTTAAGCAATTGACTGCCCCCCCCCCCGGACAAGTCCAAACTTAAACCTAACTTCTTGACGACTAGGCACCTAGAACAGTCTGCTTAGTGAACCAATGAAAAGCCATGCTGAAGCCCAATAGCATTTATAACAAGCGACTGCGACACAAATCAGGATCAAGGAGATAATTATTACGACACTAAGTAGGGACCCTCAGCAGATTCCTCCACAAAAAGTTACAAAACTCCCATACTACTGAATCTAAAAGTTCGACATAGGAAATACCGACTGTGACAATACACAGAAACCAGTACACAATTAGGTCAGAAGCTATGCCTAAGGACCTGAGTTGTTCAGAGTGTCTAAGCGACACAAACCTCAGTACAACGTCGAAAATTCACTCTAGTCCTTATACAAGTTTAGTGAACAGAGTTTACAGAGAACTAACAAGTAAAATGAGACATACAATCTGTCCAACCACCAAGAGAGTCTAAGCAGACTCAATACTTCATGAGAGGTGAGGACACCCCCCCCCTCGATCAGTGGATAGCCCATGGGACAGCACAGCTCAGAAGCCGGCAGTTATAACGGACGCAAGCGAACAAGCGATAATTACAGTAGTTTGACAATCAAGCTTGAAACTGAGCAATATTATGTAATCCTAAACAACATAGTCAAACTTAAGGATATAATGAAATTAATTATTTACGATTTTTTAGCTAATATCGCAAATATAAGCAATATAAAATAATATGCAAAGATAATATACATTATCTATACCTTACATAATAATCATTGTAACCCATTCAGGGGTTGCAACACCCCCCCAACACGAACAGACAGTTGCACTTAGGAGTTGCATTAATGTCCTTTCACATTATTACTGATAACTACGGGATATCATACAATTTAAGATAAATATTTATCCAAAGTCTCTCTTGTGCCAAGCACCTTCCCAATTTCACAGCGTCCGTCACTAGGATAGCCCTAGTACTAGGGCAGTACACAGTATCGTATTCTGCATATTGTGGTTAGTGTACATCAGTTGTAGAGACAGGATAGCGCTACAAGGAGGGCACGTTTGAGGATCGATCATAGTAGGAGGAGACTGCAACCACTCTTAAGTAGTGGTTGTGGAATGTGAGGCAGTATGATATCTGAGTATGAAAACAGCTTAAGGTGTGTAGTGCAGGGGGGTCAGTGGGCAGGACAGTGTTGCGTCACGCTGACTTCACCCACACCTCTACTACCCACTCACATCAGCATGTCTCCTTCTCACAACATACAATTTACTGTGAATAACATAAATATAATCATTAGACATCGAAATGGAGTATATATAGTTAATTCGGGCATGGACGGGATTATAGTTACTTTACTGAATTTGACATAGCATAGTAACAAAGGTTATTTGGCATAAAAATTACGTAAATTTTAATTGGGGAAGTGCCCAAAATACTCTTCAAAATTTCAAAGGGACACCACAAGAGCTAGAGCCCTCCTTTCCAATAGTGGCATAATTTTTCTGCGTGTCGTTTATAGTTTGATGAATAGTAACTTTTAGGGATGGAGATATCAGTGTTTTGTTGATGTTGGTGCAGCTCAGCGCCCAGTGCATAACCACGCATCTATATGTAAAAAGAAGGGAAGATTGAAATTAGGACCTCTACACCTGGAGAGAGGAAAGCAGAGGCCTTCAACCTTTTCAACATTCTGAACAATGTCTAGTTCCAGATTTGCTACTAGTCTCATACTGAGAGGTAGTAGGTGAGAGCGTGTGCGCGCTGGCTTTGCCTGTTGTCACTTGACACACATGGCAACGTTGCATCAGATCAAGCTACTGTTTACTTCATTTTGGCCCAAGTAAAGGTTTTGCCAGTTTAACGAAAGTGTCTTCTTGACACCCAAATGTCCTCTATGGGACTATTGTGAGCAAAATCAATGGCTCTGTTCACGAAATGTAAAATGGTAACATACGAAATGCTTCGTGACTGTGGTGGAAACACTATCAGCTGACAATTACATGTTATTTTTCTCCCATCGTTACCCACCGTTCCCATAAGAGTAACAATTATCGAGATCCTTTGCTTCCCTCTCAGTAACTGTTTTTTTACTAATTATCTCTCAGGTTCCTTTCCAGTGACTGATCAACCCCAATCTGATCCTGGATTAATACATCAGAGTAAGTAAATTTTATTTCAACGTCAGTTGTGTTTGACTAGGTTGGATGACCAGGGGAGTTAGTGTTAATGATCATGGGCGCTCGAGAGTCACTAAACAACATATTCAACCCCAAATCCATTGTCATCAACATTAACAGGAGACAAGGAGGTTGTTGTATCTTTGACATAGCTCTTGTAATTGCGCTGAGGGATATTAAAATAGGTTTCTCTCTTACAAGCTTCTATGGCATATTATCATCAGTGTTGTTATCAATCACAAGTGGTTCTTTACATATACCAGCATGAAGGATATCATTCCCTATCAACAAGTCCACTGACCTGATGGGAAATACATCACTGGATATACTCACTGAAATATAACCAGTATAATAGCTTGTTTGAATATAAACTTTGTGCAGAGGCACTTTTATAACAGCCCCACCATAGGCTTCTAACAATACATCTATCTTGCAATAGGTATCATCAGTTATGGGCAGTACATCTTCTCTTAATAACGTGAGATAACTGCCAGTGTCTCTGAAAGAAATTATCTCAGTTAGATGTGATTCGTCAAATCCTACTTTATCTCTCGAAAAGTAAGGACTCATCGCTGAACGAATCTTTTCGTCAGATACACTTTCTGGCACTAGTCATCTATCCTGAGTAACATTATCTAAAACAGTAGGATAAGAGGAATTGCTAGGATTTTGGTGCCTTTGTTGCTCGGAAGAGGATACGACTTGAGTGGGGGCGCCAGCCGCACGACTGTTTCTCGTATCTCTTTCTAACTTATAGCAATACTCTCTAGTATGTCCTTTTCTGTTACAATAGGTACATTTAACTTTCTTCTTCTCGATATCAGATTTCTGTCTAGCCACAGAGACAGATTCAGGATTGTGAGTTTTCCTGGTAAAGGTACGAGAAGTTACAGTAGCAGGTACATCAGGCCGGCAATGAGCAGCTGATTTAGGTTGCCAACTTCTAGGACAATCTTTAGTTACCTTGTTTCTTTGTGTTTTAGTAAGTATAAGTTTGTGAGAAATCTCGTAATTGTCTGCTAATGCTGCAGTTTCCAGAATATCCAAGGCAGTATGATCGATCAGATATTCTTGTATGTCAGCAGGCATACAGTTGTTAAACTCTTCGTGTAGCAACAACTTAACAAGGCTGTTGTAGTTGTTACACTTGGCAGCTCTAGACCATCTCTCAAAAGCAACTTTTTTCTCACGAGCAAATTCTACACAAGTTTGATCTTGTCGTCGTTGTAACGTACGAAATGCTCTTTGATAACTTACAGGTAACAAGTTATATGTCTCTAGAATTGTTTGTTTGACAGCGTCATAACTAATGTACTTGGAAAATGGCAAAGCTGCAGTACAGGTTTGAGCTCTTCCCGTCAAAGCAGTATGCAACAATGTTGCCCAGTGCTTACGTGGCCAGTTCATAGCATGTGCCTGGTTCTCAAACACATCAAAATATGTGTCTAAGTCACTTTCAAAAAACTTAGGAACCATAGATGCAGCTTTCTGCACATTAAATGTGTCCTGTGATCTATCAGTCTGTTGTCTTAACAGACGAACATTTTCTCTTTGGAAATCTTCTTCGTTCAATTTCCTCTGTGCCTCTATTTGTGCAGTCTGCAACATAATGAGGCGTTCAAACCTCTCGAACTGTTCCTGAGAGACAGGACCAGTAGGTAATGGAGGAGTAAGGAATCTAACGTGGTCTGGACGTTCCTTAGGTCGGACACTTCGTCCAGCCGTCTCTAGAGAGTCTAGATGTGGTCTAGGATAAGTAGATACAGATGTATCATACACTGTACTAGTATTAGGCTGAGTCACCCAACCAGCTACACTCTGTACTATAGTGTCAGTGAGGCGGGAAGGTGTGAGCGAGAACTGAGCTACACTAGGCTCAGACACGAAGCTCACTTCTGCCTTAGTTGCTCCTTCTTCTAAGTAATCAAATAGGGTCATACTTCCTAATTGTGACACTAGGCTTTCTGAATCTGAATCATAATCAGACATCTCTGTATGAGCAGGAAACAATATATCTTTAATTAATGCTCTGACAGTTTCAGCTGTGTAATTCCTGTTATACGTCACACCGAGATACTTGGCTACTTGCCAACAAGTCTGAAGTTTTAATGTACTTAACTCAGACAAAGTCAGAGTATCAATTAACTGTTTCACTTTGGCATACATCACGAAAATAATTGTACTACGAGAGAGTGATTATGGGAAATTATAATCCTAATAGGAATTTTAGTGTTGGTTGTCTTAGAGTTAGAACTCATAAACAGTATTTCCATCTCCTTGGATCAAGAGACTCAGTCAGGTACATACATCCATCTGGTATGTTGTACAAGACTAAACTCAGTCTTCAGATTAGGAAAGTACTCAAAGTGTTTGATCATAGAGTTACTAGTATGTCAAACTGGACAATTTCTCCAACACCTTGGATCAAGAGATCCCGGACAGGCCCCCATTTGTTACAAAAAATGTGATTCTAAAAGCTTAGAGATCTCCAGTGAATACTAGAAAGGACTGCCCTTCTAGCATCCAGCCTGTTACTGGGTTTTCGTAACAAGTAGTCAGTATCCTTGTCCAATTATCCATTAAAATTCAGTATTATTCAATAGTGCTTCAGGATTACAACTGGTAGGCTACTAACTAGAGAAATTAAAATTTAATAAATTTATTAAGTCTAGAGGTATATTATCAAAGTAAATTAAATCAATCACAGTAATGAAAATAATATCAATCTCTCGAGTTCAATATTATTGTGCTGAAAGCACATATCACATTTATAATTCTTAAGTACCGTCTGGTACATTAACATTTAATAAGATATTACAAATATGTACAAGTGTGTATGTATGTGTGTAAGTGCTCTAAGTAGTTCGCTATGTCTCACGACTCGACTAGACTTAAGCAAGTGACTGACAAAGTCCTCACATAAACTAACTTCTTGACCGACTGGCAACCAGAACAGTCTGCTTGAACAATGAAAAGAATGCTAAGCCCAATAGCCATATAACAAGCGACTGCGACACAATCAGGATCAAGGAGATAATATAACGACACTAAGTAGGGACCATCAGCAGATCCTCCACAAAAGTTACAAAACTCCCATACTACTGAATCTAAGTTCAGCATAGGAAAAACCCGACTGTGACAATACACAGAAATCAGTACAAAATTAGGTCAGAAGCTATAGCTAAGGACCTGAGATGTTCAGAGTGTCTAAGCGACACACAACCTCAGTACAACGTCGAAAATCACTAAGTCTATACAAGGTTCTGTGAACAGAGTTCTACAGAACTAACAAGAATAATGAGACAGACAATCTGTCCAACCACCAAGAGAGTCTAGAGCAGACTCAATACTTTACGAGAGGTGAGGACACCCCCCCCCCCTCGATCACGTGATAGCCCCGTGGACAGCACAGCTCAGAAGCCGGCAGTATAACGAGCGACAAGCGATAATTACAGTAGTTTGACAATCAAGACTTGAACTGAGCACATATTATGTACATCCTAACAACATAAGTCAAATAAGAATATAAAGCAATATATTTACGATTTAGCTATTATCGCAAATATAAGCAATATAAAATTATATGAAAAGATAATTACTTAATATATACATAATAGCTAACTCCAGTCAACAGCGGAGCAAGTTAACACAGTCAACACATGAGCAGCTAACACATTCAACACCTGAGCAGCGAACACAGTCAACAGCAGAGCAGCTAACAACAGTCAAACTCCTGTGGCAATTAACACAGTCACACCTTGAGGCAGCTAACACCTCAACACAGTCAACATCTGAGCTGCTAAACTCAGTCAACACCTGGCAGCTAAACCTCAACACAGTCAACACTTGAGCACTAACACAGTCAACACCTAAGAAGCTAACACCCACAGAGTCAAACTCCTGACGCTAGCACAGCAACACACTGAGCAGCCTTAAAAATAACATAGTCAAACACCTGTGCACCTGTCACTGTCAACACCCTGAGCGTCTAACACAGTCAAACACCTGAGCAGCTAACATAGTCAACACTTGAGCACTAAAAACAGTCAACACCTGAGCAGTTAACACAGTCAAACAACTGTGTTAGCTACACAGGTCAACACCTGAGCAGCTAACACAAGTCAACACTTGAGAAGCTAACACGTCAAACACCTGAGCAGTCTAACACCAGTCAAACAACTGAGCAGCTACACAGTTCAACACCTGAGCACCTTACACCGACACAGGACCAACATATGAGCAGCTACACTTACACAGTCAACATACTGAACAGCTAAAAACAACCTCACACAGTCAACACCTGAGCAGCCTAACACAGTCAAAACACTGAGCAGCTTAACACAATCAAACCTGAGCAGACTAACACAGTCAAACACCTGAGCAGCTAACACAATCTACACCTGAGCAGCTAACACAATCAAAACCTGAGCAGCTAACACAGTCAGATATGAGCAGCTAACAGAGGCTACACCTGAGCAGCTAACATAGACAACACCTGTAGCAGCTAGCCACAGTCAACAGGTGAGGAGGTAGCATAGTCAACTGCTCAGCAGCTAACACAGTCAACACCTGAGCATCTAACACCTGACACAGTCAACACCTGAGCAGCTAGCGCAGTCATAACACCTGAGAGCTATGCAGTCAACACCTGAGCAGATACACAGTCAACCCCTGAGAGCTAAAAACAGTCAAACACCCTGAGCAGGCTAACTCAGTCAACACCTGAGCAGCATACACAGTCAACACCTGAGCAGCTAACATAGTCAACACACGAGTAGCTAACACAGTCAACAGCAGAGTAGCTAAGACCGTCAACACGATGAGCAGCTATACACTCACACAGGTCAAAGACACCTGAGCACGCTACACCTCACACAGTCAACACCGGAGCAAGCTATCACCAGTCAACACTGAGCACCAAACACAGTCAACACCGGAGCAGCTAACATAGTCAACACCTGAACACCTATCACTGTCACCAACTGAGAACCTAAAACAGTCAAACACCTGAGCACTAACACAGTCGAACAGCAGAGTGGCTAACACAGGTCAACACCATAGCAGCTAACACCTCACAACACCAACACCTGAGCAGCTAACACAGTCACACATGAGCAGCTTACTGTTATATCTTGGAGATTGGTCATCTGTGTTATTTAAACTATTGTAAGGAATATGATCATCACTTAATATTATAGCGCGAAAGTCCCCATTTATAGCTAAAATAGAGACTTTCGGCGTCTATATTATTATCTGTTAATATATAAAAAAGTAGTGGACGTGTCAGGGAAATGGGTCTATGAAAGATGAGGTGAATCATAGAATTAATGAGGGAAAAGGGTGAGTGTGTACTTAGGAGTCTGTGGGACAAAGAATTTTGTCCTTGGAGACAAAGAGGGGAATATATTAAGAGTATAGTTTTTACCAACGCTTTATATGGGTGGAGCATGGGTGATGAATCGTTGCAGCACAGGAGATGGCTGGAGGCAGTGGAGTTGTCATGTCTGATGGCAAGTGTGGTGTGTTTATAAAGCTGGGAATTTCGTAGTTTGGAAGTTAGGAGGAGGTGCAGGGAGTGTATCAGTCTGTAGTGGAAGGAAGGCGGGGTAGGGGATTGCTAGAAAGGTTGGAGGAGGGGGTAAAGGAGGTTTTGTGTGCGTGGGTGGCTTGGACTTCCAGCGGGCATGCGTGAGCGTGTTTGATAGGAGTGAATGGAGACAAATGGTTTTTAATACTTGCGTGCTGTTGGAGTGTGAGCAAAGTAACATTTGATGAGGGTTCAGGGGGAACAGCAGGCCGGATTGAGTCCTGGAGATGAGATGTACAAGTGCCTGCACTTGAAGGAGAGGTGTTAATTGTTGCAGTTTAAAAACTGTTGTGTAGCACTTCTCGCGCAAATGACAGTGATGGAGTGAATGGAGGGTTTGAAAATTTTTCTATTTTGGGCCACCCTGCCTTGGCGGGAATCGGCCTGTTGTGAGAAGAGAACCCGCGTAATTGGATTTAAAATTAGATAGTTTAGATTTAGAAAGGACATAGGAAAGTATTGGTTTGGATAATGTGTAGTTGTGAGTCATGAGTGGAACTGTCTACTGTTGGGTTATTTGAGGCTGGGGAATTGGGTAGTTTCAATCAGGTTGATTAGACATGAGTGATAGGGGTTGGCTTTTGAGTGGGACTTTCACATCAGAGCCTATTTCTTGGGTGGCATTGAAAATGGGGTTGGCAAATGTTTTGTTAGTGGGTAATGAATTGTAAAGGTGACCTGCCCTGTTTGGTGCCAGAGGCCCTCCTGCAGTTGTTCCTCCTTTTTCTTATGTTATGTTATGTTAAAAAAATATATAAAATGTTACCATGGTATTATCAATATTATTTATTATTATTACTATTATTAATATAATTATTGTTACGTAGGATTTCTTATGTATATAGAACATATGCCTAGAACAGATTAACACGGTTTGCACTCGATGTATGCACATGGCTTATTCTCTAAGAAAAAGGAGGAGTAGATGGTAAACAGAGAATGAGTAAGGCGCTCCCTTTACGGGTGCGACGGAAAAGAATAACAGAGCGGCCTAAAGAGGTCATATATCTGAAATGCGTAGGGAGACTTGGCTCAGTGAATAAGCAAGCATCGAAATTAAGCTAAAAGAATCTTTAGGAGTCAGGAATCACGGGAAGAACTAAAAGCCATTAAATGAAATCGAAAGAAACCCAAAGTATTTCTTCTCCTATGCCAAAATCAATAATCCGGGAACAACGTCCAGTATTGAGGCCCTAACTGAAACAAGATGGTTCCTACAAGATGAACAACAAGGAAATGAGGTGAGCTACTCAGTACCATTTGACTCAGGTTTTAAGGCAAGCCAGCTATCCAGACTGAGAGTCGAAGAATCAAATTGAATTTTTTATGAGAGAGCCACAAAATTTTGATTACACAATTGATATGATAATTTTGTGTTAACTATCGGTGGTTAATGTACTTGTTACTATGTTATTGATTTTTGGTGTTACTCTGGTGGTTAATGTTACATGTTAATATGTATGATAATTTTTGTGTTACTCTGGTGGTAATGTACATGTTACTCTGTATGATAATTTTTGAGTTACTCTGGTGGTTAATGTACAAGTTACTATGTATGTAATTTTTGTGTTACTCTTGGTGGTTCATGTAACACATGTTTACTATGTATGATAACTTTTTGATGTTACGTCTGGTGGTTAATATACATTGTTACTATGTATGATAATTTTTGTGTTACTCTGTGGTTAAATGTACATGTTACTATGTATGATAATTTTTGTGTTACTATGGTGGTTAATGTACATGTTACTTTGTATGATAATTTTTGTGTTACTATGGTGGTTAATGTAACCACATGTTACTATGTATGATATTTTTTTGTGTTAATTGGTGGTTATAGTACTTGTTACTATGTATGATAATTGTTGTGATTATCTCTGTGGTTAATAACTGTTATATGTATGATAATTTTTGTGTTACTCTGGTGGTTAATATACATGTTACTATGTATGATAATTTTTGTGTTACTCTGGTTTGTTAATATACATGTTAATATGATGATAATTTTGTGTTACTCTGGTTGTTAATATACATGTTTACTATGTATGATAATTTTTGTGTTACTCTGGTGAGTTAAATACATGTTACTATGTTATGATAATTTGCTTATAGTGTATTTTTGTTGTACTTGTACCTAAATAAACTTATAACTTATTGGGTTATTCTTGGTTTAATAATTAATCTTGGTATATGATTGTTCTGCCAACAATGGTGTTTCTTTTGTAACATAAACCTTATAACTTATCTAACTGTTATACCTGCTGCTCTCTGCCTCAGCACCTAACACCTGCTGCTGCTGCCTCCTTACCCACCTAACACCTGCTGCTGCTGCATTCACCAACCTAACATTACTGCTGCTGACCTTACCACCTAAACTACCTGCTGCTTCTGCCTCACACCTAACACCTGCTGCATGCTGCTCACCACCGAACACCTGCTGCTGCTTGGCCTCACCACCTAACACCTGTTGCCTTCCTGGCCTCACCACCTAACTCCTGCTGCTGCTGCCTCAACACTTAAACACCTGCTGCTGCCTTGACCACCTATCACCTGTGCTGCCTCACCAACTAAACACCTGATGCTGCTGCTGCCTCACCACTTAACACCTGCGGCTGCCTAACCACATACTGCTGCTGCCTCACCACTATCACCTGATGATGCTGCTCCTCACAACCTAACACCTGCTGCTGCCTCACTGCCTAAGCACACTGTGCTGCTGGCGTCTCCACCTAGCCACCTGCTGCTGCCTGACAACCTAAAACTTTGCTGTTTGCCTGAGCACCTTACATCTGCTGCTGCCTGGGTATCTGAACACTTGTGTTGGTCTGAGAAACTAAACCTGCTCTTGCCAGTGGGCGTAACACTGCTCCTTGCCTGGCACCTAACATCTGACCACACTCAACACATGAGCACCTAACACCTGTCACAACATCAACATCTGAGAGCACCTAACACATGTCACACTCAATGCCTGAGTGCACACTATCATCTGAAACGTAAATACATAAGACCTAGCCCACACTCAACACCAGAAACACCTAACCACCTGAAATACTCAACACTTGAGCACCTAAAACACACACAACACTTGAGGGGCCTAACACCTCACACACCCAAAACCTTAGCAGCTATACACTAACCACAATCAAGCACTAGCTGCTAACAGTTCAACACTGAGACAGTTAACACATTCAACAGCAGAGCAGTAACACAGTCAACACCTGAGCAGCTAACACATTCAACACCTGTGCACCTAGCACAGTCAACTCTGAGCAGCTAACAGAGTCAAACCCGAGCAAGCTAAACACACTCATACAGACGGAGTTGCTAACAGTGTCAACACTGAGCCCTAACACCTCACACAGTCCACACACTGAGCAGCTAACACCTCACACAGTCATACACCTGAGCAGCTAACTCACTCATCAGCTTGCCAGCTAAACAGTCAACACCTGAGCAGCTAACAGAGTCAAACACCGAGCAGCTAACACATTCACAGTGGAGTAGCTAACCGTCAACACTGTGAACTAACACCTCACACAGTCCACCAACCCCTCACCACCCCCCCCCCCGTGCAGCTAACACTTCACACAGTTCAACACCGGAGCTGCTAACAAAGTCAACACTGAGAAAGCTAAACACATCAACACCTTGAGCAGCTAACACAGTAAACACCTTGCGAGCTAACACATGTAACACCTGAGCAGCGAACACAAGAGTCAACTCCCTCGAGCAGCTAACACAGTCACACCTGAAGCAGCTAACACATGTCAAACCTGAGCAGTAAACAGAGTCACACGCTCTTAAACACCTAACACCTGACAAAGACGAACCTGAGTGCTAACACCTTTACACAGTTCAACGCCTGAGCAGCTAACACCTCACAAAGCAAACACCTGGAGCAACTAACACAGTCATCACTGTGCACGAACATAGTCAACACAGTGAGCAGCTAACACAGTCACACTTGACCCAGCTAACACAGTCAACAATGAGCAGCTAACACTGTCAACACCTTAGCAGCAAACACGTGAACACATGAGCAGCTAACACAGGTAACACTCTGTGCAGTTAAGGACAGTCACACGGAGCAGCTAACACAGTCAAACAACCTATAACATAGTTATCACCGGAGGCAAGCTTACACAGTCAACACCTGAGCAATAACAATTCAAACACCTGTGCACTAACACAGTCAACTCGTGAGTGCCTAAGACCAGTCAACAATGATAGTAGCTAAAACACAGTCAACACCTGGGCCACCTAACACACTCAAACACTGAGCAGCTATACAAGTCAACACTGGAGCTGCTCTAAAACAGTCAACACATGACCAGCAACACAGTCACACCATGAAGCACCTAACACCTGATCACAGACATACATATGAAGCAGATAACACCTTACACAGTCAATATCTGCACAGCTAAACCGTACACAGTCAAACACCTGATGCAGTTAACACAGTGAACACCTGAGCAGCTAACACAGTCAAATCCTGAGCAGCTAACACAGTCAACAACTTAGCAGCTACCACAATCAACACATGAGCAGCTAACACAGTCAACACCTGAGCAGCTAAGACAGTCAACACCTCAGCAGCTAACACAGTCAACACCTGAGCACTTAGCATAGTCAACACCTGAGCAGCTAGCACAGTCAACAACTGAGCAGGTAACACAGTCAACTGCTGATCACCCAAAAAAGGGGGGCTTTTACACAGTCAACACCTGAGCACCTAACACCTGACAGAGTCAACACCTGAGAAGCTAACGCAGTCAACACCTGAGCAGCTAATGCAGTCAACACCTGAGCAGATAACACAGTCAACACCTGAGCAGCTAACACAGTCAACACCCAAGCAGTTAAACACAGTCAAACAAAGAGCAGCTAACACAGTCAACACTTGTGCTGCTAACACTCACACAGTCATCCTGAGCAGCTAAATGCAATCAACACTTGCAACAGATAACACAGTCAAACCTGCTGCAGGTAACACAGTCAACAAGCCGGAGCTGTTACACAGTCAACACTGAAAGATGCTCCTATCACAGTCAACCACCCTGAGAGCTAACACAGTCAAACCTGAGCAGCTAACACAGTCAACACTAGCACCTAACACCTGACTCAGTCAACAATGTAGCAGCTATCACATAACACAGTCTACAACTGAGAAGCTAATGCAATCAACCCTGAGCAGATTACACAGTCAACACCTGAGCAGGTAACCACAGTCAACAGCGGAGCGTTAACACAGTCAATCACTGACAGCTTAAGCGTCAACAGAAGAGCAGCTAACACAGTTAAAACCACCCGGAGCATTAACATAGTCAACACATGAGCAGCTAACACCTCACACAGTCAACACCGAGATGCTAACACCTCTCAAAGTCAACACTTGAGCAGCTAACACAGCTAAACACCTGAGAGCTTAACACCTCCACACAGGCACAACACCTGAGCAGCTAACACCTCACAATGACAAAAAAACCTGAGATAACACCTCACCAGCATCACTGAGCAGATATCACAGTCAATACTTGAGCTCTAACACTAGTCACCTGAGCAACTAAACATAGTCAACATGAGCACCTTATCACTGTTCAACACCTGAGCACCTAACAAGCAACAACTGAGCTGCTAAACATAGTAAAAAAACCTGAGCACCTAAAAACAGTCAACACCTGAGCAAGCTAACACAGTCATCAACTGGAGTAGTAACACAGTCGAACACCGAAGCAGCTAACAAAGTATCACATGAGAAGCTATACACAATCAACAAATGAGCAGCTAACAAGTATACACCTGAGCAGCTAACACAGTCAAACACTTGAGCAGCTAAACACAGTCAACACATGAGCAGTACACAGTCAACAACCTGAGCACCTAACACCTGACAAGACAACATATGTGCAGCTAACGCCTTACACAGTACATCTGAATCAGCTAACACCACACACAGTCACACACCCTGAGCAGCTAACTCAGTCAACACCTGAGCATGCTTAAACATTTACATGTCAAACAATGAGCAGCTAACACTCACAAAGGCAATACCTGAGCACCTTACACAGTCAACACCTGTGAAGCTATACATAGTCACACTTGACCAGCTAACACTGATCAACAACATGAGCAGCTAAACCTAACCAGTCAAACACTGAGCAGTTAACACAGTCAAATCACCGAGAGCAGTCTAACAAAGCCAACTGTGGAGCAGCTAAACTGTCAAAACCCGAGCAGCTTACACCTTCATGCAGTCAACACCTGAGCAGGTAACACAGTCTAATCAACTGAGCAGATAACACAGTCAACACCTTAGCCCAGCAAACAGAAGAGTGAACACTCTGAGCTGCTAACACAGGTAACACATGAGCAGTTAAGTACAGTCAACACCGGTGCAGCTAACAAAGTCTAACACCTGATAACACAGTTAAACCTGAGCAGCTTTACACAGTCAACACGTGTGCTGCTAGAACAGTCAACAAACCTAGTAGAGTTGCTAACACAGTCATACCACCTGGTGCACTAACACAGTCATTCACCTGGAGCAGCTTACACAGTCAACACATGAGCAGCTAAAACGTCAACAGTGGACCAAGCTAACACAGTAAACACCTGTGCAACCTACACCATGACACAGACAAACATATGAGCAGCTAACAACCTTACACAGTCAATATTGAACAGCTAACACGTCTCACATGTCAACACCTGAGCATTTACACAGTGAACTCTGAGCAAGCTAACACAGTCAAATCCTGAGCAGCTAACACAGTCAAACAACTAAGCAGCTACCACATCAAACCACCATGAGCACATCTAACCAGTCAACACCTCTGAGCAGCTAGACAGTCAACCACTCTCAAGCAGTATACACAGGTCAACACCTGTGCACTTAGCATAGTTAAACCTGAGCAGTAGCACACATCCAACAACCCCAGAAGCAGGTAACACAGTCAAAGCTGATCAGCTTACACAGTCAACACCTGAGCACCTAACACCTGACAGAGTCAACACCTGAGAAGCTAACGCAGTCAACACCTGAGCAGCTAATGCAGTCAACACCTGAGCAGATAACACAGTCAACACCTGAGCAGCTAACACAGTCAACACCCAAGCAGTTAACACAGTCAACAACAGAGCAGCTAACACAGTCAACACATGAGCTGCTAACACCTCACACAGTCAACACCTGAGCAGCTAATGCAATCACAATTCTGAGCAGATAAACACAGTCACATCATCCTGAGCAGGTAACACAGTCAACAGCGGAGCAGTTATCACAGTCAACACCTGAACAGCTAACACTGTAACACTGAGCAGCTAACTCCAGTCAAAAAACATGAGGCAGATAACCAGTCAACTTCTAAGACCTAACACCTGACACAGTCACAAATGAGCAGCAGCTATCAACGAACACAGTCAACACCTGAGCAGCTTATGCAATCAACACCTGAGCAGAAACACAGTCAACACCCTGAGCTAGGTAACACAGTCAACAGCGGAGCAGTTAAAAACAGTCACACCTGAACAGCTTACACAGTCCAAAGAAGAGCAGCTACACAGTCAACACCTGAGCAATTAAACAATAGTCAACACCCTGAGCAGCTAACACCTTACACAGTCAACACCTGACGTGCTAAACCTCACAAAGTCAACAAATGAGCAGCTATCCAGTAAACACCTGAGCAGCTAACACCTAACACAGTCAAAAACCTGAGCAGCTAACCACCTCACAATGCAACACCTGAGCTACACCTCACAGCAACACCTGAGCAGATAACACTGTCGATACTTGAGGCATCTAACAACAAGTCGACGCCTGAGCAGCTAACATTTTCAACACCTGAGCACTATTTCACTGTCAACCCTGGAGCTCCTAACACAGTCAACACCTGAGACAGCTATATAGTAAAAACTGAGTAGTAACACAGTCAACCCGGAGCAGTAACACGTCAACAAATGAGAAGCTACACAATCAACAACTGAGCAGCTATACACAGTCAACACCTGAGCTGCTAACTCAGTCAACTCTTGAGCAGCTAACACATTCAACACCTGAGCAACTACATCAGTCATCACCTGAGCACCTAACACCTGGACACAAGACAACATGTGAGCAGCTAAGCCTTATGCAGTCAACATCCTGATATCGGCGGATGGACAACTCTACACACAGTCAACACCTGAGAGCTAACACAGGTCAACACCTGAGCAGCTAACAACAATCAACCACCTGAGGCGGATAACCACAGTCTGATTGAGCAGTAACAGTCAACACCTGAGCAGCTACACAGTCAACACCTGAGCAGCATAGCACAGTCAACAGTGTGATGCAGCTAACACCTCATCAAAGTCCAACACCTGAGCAGGTAACACGTCAACAACTGAGCAGCTAACACAGTCCAACACCTTAGCAGAAAAACAGACTGTGAACACCATGAGCAGCTAACACAGGCAACACCTGGCAGCTAACACGTCAACACGCTGAGCAGCCAAAACACGTCATCCACTTGAGGAGCTTAACCAAAGGTCAACACCGGAGAGCTAACACTGTTCAACACCTGAGCAGCTAAACAACAGTCAACACTGAGCAGCTAACACAGTCAACACGAGCAGCTAACACAGTCAACACGAGCAGCCTAAAACAGTCAACACCGGAGCAGTAACACAGTCAAAATGAGCAAGCAACACAGTCAAACTCGCGAGCAGCTAAACACAGTAAACAAATGGGCACCTAAACCCAGTCAAGCACCTGGCAGCTACACAGTCAACACCTGGAGAGCTAACACAGACAACACCTGAGCAGCTAACACAGTCAACACTTGAGAAGCTAACACAGTTCAACACTGAGCAGTCTAACACATCCCCGTCCAACACCCCCCCCCCCCCTCCCCCCTCGGAGTCACCCCCCCCCCGCCTACCCCTACAGCCAACACAAGAACAGCTATCAACAGTTCACACCTGAGCACCTAAACTGACACAGAACAACATACGAGCAGTCTAACACCTAGACACAATCAACATCTGAAAGCTAACAAAAGGTCACACAGTCAACACCTGAGCAGCTAACACAGTGATAAACACCTTGAGAAGCTAACCACAGTCCAAACACTCTGATGCAGCTAACACAGTCAACAACTGAGCAGTCCCCCCTCCCCCCCCCACACACTGAGCAGGAAACACAGTCAGTCTGGCTAAGCTGGACACAGTCAACAAGTGAGCAATTAACACAGTCAAACCTGAGCACCTACATAGTCAACACCTGAGCAGCTAGCACAGTCAACAGCTGAGCAGGTAACACAGTCAACACCTGAGCACCTAACATCTGACACAGTCAACACCTGAGAAGCTAACGCAGTCAACACCTGAGCAGATAACACAGTCAACACCTGAGCACCTAACATCTGACACAGTCAACACCTGAGCAGCTAATGCAGTCAACACCTGAGCAGCTAACACAGTCAAATCCCAAGCAGTTAACACAGTCAACATCTGAGCTGCTAACACCTCACACAGTCAACACCTGATTCAGCAGGTAACACAGTCAACACCTGAGCAGCTAACACAGTCAACACCTGAGCACCTAACACCTGACACAGACAACACCTGAGCAGCTATCACCTCACACAGTCAACACCTGAGCAGCTAATGCAATCAACACCTGAGCAGATAACACAGTCAAACACCTGAGCAGCTAACACAGTCAAAAGCTGAGCAGCTAACACAGTCAACACCTGAGCAGTTAACACATTCAACACCTGAGCAGCTAACATAGTCAACACCTGTGCACCTGTCACTGTCAACACCTGAGCAGCTAACATAGTCAACACCTGAGCACCTAAACAGTCAACAACTGAAGCAGCTATACACAGTTCAACACCTGAGCAAGCTAACACAGTCAACACTCTTGAGAAGCTAACTCAGTCAACACCTGGCAGCTAAACACAGTCAACACCTGACAGTACACAGTCAACAAACTGAGCACCTAAAACACCATGACAAGACTAACATATGAGCAGCTAAACACCTTACACAGTCAACATCTCTGAACAGCTAACTCCTCAAACAGTCAACACTGTAGAAGCTAACACATGTTTCAACACCTGAGCAGCTAACACATAAACACTGTGCAGCTAACACCAGTCAGATCTGAGCAGCTAACAGAGGATACACCTTAAAGCTAACATTGACAACACCTGAGCAGGCTTTCGCACAGTCAAACAGTGAGTGAGCAGGTTAGCAAAGTCAACTGCTCAGCAGCTAACACAGTAACACTGAGCACCTACACCTGACACAGTCATCACCCTGTGCAGCTAGCGCAGTCAAAACCTGAGCAGCTAATGCAGGTCAACAACCTGACGTCTGATAACAACAGTCAACCCCTGAGCATCTAAAACACAGTCAACACCTGAGCAGCAAAACACAGTCAACACCTGAGAGCTAACCACAGTCAATCAATACTCGAGCTGGCTAACACCAATCAAACACCTGAGCCCTAACATCTTGACACAGTCAACACACTGAGAAGCACTACGCAAGTCACACCTGAGCAGCTTATGCATCCAACACCTGAGCCAGATACCCCCCACCCCCCCCCCCCAGTCAACCCCTGAGCAGCTAACACAGTCAACACCTGAGCAGCAAACACAGTCAACACCTGAGCAGCTAGCACAGTCAACAGCTGAGCAGGTAACACAGTGAACACCTGAGCACCTAACATCTGACACAGTCAACACCTGAGAAGCTAACACAGTCAACACCTGAGCAGCTAATGAGTCAAACCTGTGCTGATAACACAGTCAACCCCTGAGCAGCTAACACAGTCAACACCTGAGCAGCTAACACAGTCAACACCTGAGCAGCTAACACAGTCAACACCTGAGCACCTAACACCTGACACAGACAACACCTGAGCAGCTATCACCTCACACAGTCAACACCTGAGCAGCTAATGCAATCAACACCTGAGCAGATAACACAGTCAAACACCTGAGCAGCTATAACAGTCTAAAGCTGCAGGCAGCTAACACATTCAACACCTGGAGCAGCTAACACAGTCAACTGACAGAGCAGCTAAACACAGTCAACATCCTGAGCAATTTACACATTCAACACCTTGAGCAGCTAACAACTCACAACAGTGACACCTGAGCTGCTAAACACAGTCAACACACTGTGCAGCTACACCTCCAAAGTCAACCCACCTTGAGCAGGCATCACAGTCAACACATGACGCGCAACACCTCACACAGTCAACACCTGAGCTAGCACAGCCAACACTGAAGCAGCTAAATAGTCAACACCTGTTGCACTGTCACTGTCATCACCTGCGGTCTAACACAGGTAACATACTGACGCTGTTACACAGTTTTTTTCCATCAAACCTGAGTAAGCTAAAACAGTCAACCCCTGAGCATAGCTAACACAGTCAACACCTTGAGAAGTAACAACAGTCAAACCTGAGCAGCTAAACACAGTCAACACCTGAGCAGCTACACAGTCAACACCTGAGCACCTAACACCTGACACAGACAACATATGAGCAGCTAACACCTTACACAGTCAACATCTGAACAGTAACACATCCACTCAGTCAACACCTGAGCAGCTAACACAGTCAACACCTGAGCAGCTAACACAATCAACACCTGAGCAGCTAACACAGTCAGATATGAGCAGCTAACAGAGGTCTACACCTGAGCAGCTAACATAGACAACACCTGAGCAGCTAGCACAGTCAACAGGTGAGCAGGTAGCACAGTCAACTGCTCAGCAGCTAACACAGTCAACACCTGAGCATCTAACACCGGGACACAGTCAAACACTGAGCAGCCTAGCGCAGTAACACCTGAGCAGCTAATGCAGTCAACACCTGAGCAGATAACACAGTCAACCCCTGAGCAGCTAACACAGTCAACACCCAAGCAGCTAACACAGTCAACAGCAGAGCTGCTAATCACACGCAACACCTGAGCTGCTAACACTCACACATGTCAACACCTGATCAGCTAACACAGTCAAACACTGAGCAAGCCTACACACAGTCAACAACTGAGCAGGCTAAAACACTGTTAACACCTGAGCAGCTTCACCTCACCACAGTCAACACCTGAGCTGTAATGTAAATCAACACATGAGCAGATAACACATACGTCAACACCTGAGCAGCTAACACAGTCAAAAGCTTGAGCAGCTAACACAGTCAAACACCTGTGCACCTAACACCTGACACAGTTAACACCTGAGCAGCTATCACCTCACACAGTTTCAACACCTGAGCAGATAATGTATTAAACTCCTGAAGCAGATAACACAGTCAACACCTGAGCAGCTAGACAGTCAACTGTCAAGCTGCCTAACACAGTCAACACCTGAGCAACCTAACCACCTGACACTGTCTTCCACCTGAGACAGCTAGCGCAGTCAACACCTGAGCAGCTAATGCAGTCAACACCTGAGCAGATAACACAGTCAACCCCTGAGCAGCTAACACAGTCAACACCTGAGCAGCAAACACAGTCAACACCTGAGCAGCTAACACAGTCAACAACTGAGCAGCTACACACATCAACACTGAGATCCCTAACATCTGACACAGTACAACACTGAGAAGCTAAACACAGTCAAACCTGAAGCACCTAACACCTGACACAGACAACACCTGAGCAGCTATCACCTCACACAGTCAACACCTGAGCAGCTAATGCAATCAACACCTGAGCAGATAACACAGTCAAACACCTGAGCAGCTAACACAGTCAAAAGCTGAGCAGCTAACACAGTCAACACCTGAGCAGTTAAAACATTCAACAACCTGTGCAGGAATCATGTCAACACTGTGCACCTGTCACTGTCAACACCTGAGAGCAGCTAACATAGGACTAGATGAACACCTGAGCACCAAAAAACAGATCAAACACCTGAACAGCTATACCAGTCAACACCTGAGCAGCTAACACAGTCAACACTTGAGAAGCTAACACAGTCAACACCTGAGTAGCTAACACAGTCAACACCTGAGCAGCTACACAGTCAACACGACCACCTAACACATGACACAGACAACATAGTGAGCAGCTACACCAACACAGGTCAACATTCTGAACAGCTACACCTCACACTGTCAACACCTGTGCAGCTAAGCTCATTCAACACCTGTGCAAGCTACACAATCAACACTGATGAGCAGCTAACACAGTCTGATATGAGCAGACTAACCGAGGTCTACCACATGAGCAGCTAACATAGTCAACACCCAAGCAGCTAAAAAATCCCCCCCCCCAAAACAGAGTCAACAGCAGAGCAGCTAAACACAGCAACACCTGAGCTGCTAAACACCTCACACAGTCAACACTGATCAGCTAACACAGTCAACACCTGAGCACCTAACACAGGTAATCACTCATGAGCACGCTTCACCTCAACAGTTCAAACCACCTGAGCAGGCTAATGTAATCAAACACTGAGCAGATACCACAGTCAACCTTGCAGCTAACACAGGTCAAAAGCTGAGCAGCTAACACAGTCAACACCTGAGCACCTAACACCTGCACAGTTAACACATGAGCAGCTATCTACCTCACACAGTCAACACCTGAGCAGCTATGTAATCAACAACTGAGCAGATTACACAGTCAAACACTGAGCAGCTAGCCACGTCAACTGCTCAGAAGCTATCACAGTCAACACCTGAGCACTATACACCTGAAATGTCCATCACCTGAGCAGCTAGACAGTCAAACACCTCAGCAGCTAATGCAGTCAACACCTGAGCAGATAACACAGTCAACCCCTGAGCAGCTAACACAGTCAACACCTGAGCAGCAAACACAGTCAACACCTGAGCAGCTAACACAGTCAACAACTGAGCAGCTAACACAATCAACACCTGAGCACCTAACATCTGACACAGTCAACACCTGAGAAGCTAACACAGTCAACACCTGAGCAGCTAATGCAGTCAACACCTGAGCAGATAACACAGTCAACCCCTGAGCAAGCTAACACAGTAACACCCTGAGCAGCAAACACAGTCAACACCTGAGCAGCTAGCACAGTCAACAGCTGAGCAGGTAACACAGTGAACACCTGAGCACCTAACATCTGACACAGTCAACACCTGAGAAGCTAACGCAGTCAACACCTGAGCAGCTAATGCAGTAAACACCTGAAGGCAGGTAACACAGTAACACCCTGAGCAGCTAAAACAGTCTACACCTGAGAGCTATCACAGTCTACACTGAGCAGCTAACAACAGTCAACACCCTGGCACTAAACACCTGACACAGGACAAACATGGAGCAGGTAATTCAATCAACACCTGAAGCAGATAACCACGTCAAACACCTGAGCAGCTAACTCAGTCAAAAAGCTGAGCAGCTAACTCCAGTCAACAGCGGAGCAAGTTAACACAGTCAACACATGAGCAGCTAACACATTCAACACCTGAGCAGCGAACACAGTCAACAGCAGAGCAGCTAACAACAGTCAAACTCCTGTGGCAATTAACACAGTCACACCTTGAGGCAGCTAACACCTCAACACAGTCAACATCTGAGCTGCTAAACTCAGTCAACACCTGGCAGCTAAACCTCAACACAGTCAACACTTGAGCACTAACACAGTCAACACCTAAGAAGCTAACACCCACAGAGTCAAACTCCTGACGCTAGCACAGCAACACACTGAGCAGCCTTAAAAATAACATAGTCAAACACCTGTGCACCTGTCACTGTCAACACCCTGAGCGTCTAACACAGTCAAACACCTGAGCAGCTAACATAGTCAACACTTGAGCACTAAAAACAGTCAACACCTGAGCAGTTAACACAGTCAAACAACTGTGTTAGCTACACAGGTCAACACCTGAGCAGCTAACACAAGTCAACACTTGAGAAGCTAACACGTCAAACACCTGAGCAGTCTAACACCAGTCAAACAACTGAGCAGCTACACAGTTCAACACCTGAGCACCTTACACCGACACAGGACCAACATATGAGCAGCTACACTTACACAGTCAACATACTGAACAGCTAAAAACAACCTCACACAGTCAACACCTGAGCAGCCTAACACAGTCAAAACACTGAGCAGCTTAACACAATCAAACCTGAGCAGACTAACACAGTCAACACCTGAGCAGCTAACACAGTCAACACCTGAGCAGCTAACACAATCAACACCTGAGCAGCTAACACAGTCAGATATGAGCAGCTAACAGAGGCTACACCTGAGCAGCTAACATAGACAACACCTGAGCAGCTAGCACAGTCAACAGGTGAGCAGGTAGCACAGTCAACTGCTCAGCAGCTAACACAGTCAACACCTGAGCATCTAACACCTGACACAGTCAACACCTGAGCAGCTAGCGCAGTCAACACCTGAGCAGCTATGCAGTCAACACCTGAGCAGATACACAGTCAACCCCTGAGAGCTAAAAACAGTCAAACACCCTGAGCAGGCTAACTCAGTCAACACCTGAGCAGCATACACAGTCAACACCTGAGCAGCTAACATAGTCAACACACGAGTAGCTAACACAGTCAACAGCAGAGTAGCTAAGACCGTCAACACGATGAGCAGCTATACACTCACACAGGTCAAAGACACCTGAGCACGCTACACCTCACACAGTCAACACCGGAGCAAGCTATCACCAGTCAACACTGAGCACCAAACACAGTCAACACCGGAGCAGCTAACATAGTCAACACCTGAACACCTATCACTGTCACCAACTGAGAACCTAAAACAGTCAAACACCTGAGCACTAACACAGTCGAACAGCAGAGTGGCTAACACAGGTCAACACCATAGCAGCTAACACCTCACAACACCAACACCTGAGCAGCTAACACAGTCACACATGAGCAGCTTACTGTTATATCTTGGAGATTGGTCATCTGTGTTATTTAAACTATTGTAAGGAATATGATCATCACTTAATATTATAGCGCGAAAGTCCCCATTTATAGCTAAAATAGAGACTTTCGGCGTCTATATTATTATCTGTTAATATATAAAAAAGTAGTGGACGTGTCAGGGAAATGGGTCTATGAAAGATGAGGTGAATCATAGAATTAATGAGGGAAAAGGGTGAGTGTGTACTTAGGAGTCTGTGGGACAAAGAATTTTGTCCTTGGAGACAAAGAGGGGAATATATTAAGAGTATAGTTTTTACCAACGCTTTATATGGGTGGAGCATGGGTGATGAATCGTTGCAGCACAGGAGATGGCTGGAGGCAGTGGAGTTGTCATGTCTGATGGCAAGTGTGGTGTGTTTATAAAGCTGGGAATTTCGTAGTTTGAAGTTAGGAGGAGGTGCAGGGAGTGTATCAGTCTGTAGTGGAAGGAAGGCGGGGTAGGGGATTGCTAGAAAGGTTGGAGGAGGGGGTAAAGGAGGTTTTGTGTGCGTGGGTGGCTTGGACTTCCAGCGGGCATGCGTGAGCGTGTTTGATAGGAGTGAATGGAGACAAATGGTTTTTAATACTTGCGTGCTGTTGGAGTGTGAGCAAAGTAACATTTGATGAGGGTTCAGGGGGAACAGCAGGCCGGATTGAGTCCTGGAGATGAGATGTACAAGTGCCTGCACTTGAAGGAGAGGTGTTAATTGTTGCAGTTTAAAAACTGTTGTGTAGCACTTCTCGCGCAAATGACAGTGATGGAGTGAATGGAGGGTTTGAAAATTTTTCTATTTTGGGCCACCCTGCCTTGGCGGGAATCGGCCTGTTGTGAGAAGAGAACCCGCGTAATTGGATTTAAAATTAGATAGTTTAGATTTAGAAAGGACATAGGAAAGTATTGGTTTGGATAATGTGTAGTTGTGAGTCATGAGTGGAACTGTCTACTGTTGGGTTATTTGAGGCTGGGGAATTGGGTAGTTTCAATCAGGTTGATTAGACATGAGTGATAGGGGTTGGCTTTTGAGTGGGACTTTCACATCAGAGCCTATTTCTTGGGTGGCATTGAAAATGGGGTTGGCAAATGTTTTGTTAGTGGGTAATGAATTGTAAAGGTGACCTGCCCTGTTTGGTGCCAGAGGCCCTCCTGCAGTTGTTCCTCCTTTTTCTTATGTTATGTTATGTTAAAAAAATATATAAAATGTTACCATGGTATTATCAATATTATTTATTATTATTACTATTATTATTATTATTATTGTTACGTAGGATTTCTTATGTATATAGAACATATGCCTAGAACAGATTAACTCGGTAGCACTCGTTGTATGAAACAAGGCTTATTCCTCTAAGAAAAAGGAGGAGTAGATGTAAAACAGAAAGAGACAGGCGCTCCTTTACGGGCGACGGAAAAGAATAACAGGCGGCTAAAAGAGGTCAATATATCTGAAATGCGTAGGGAGACATGGTCAGAAAAATAGCAAGCATCAAAACTTAAGCTAAAAGAATCCTTTAGGAGTCGGGAATCACGGGAAGAACTAAAAGCCATAAATGAAATCGAAAGAAACCCAAAGTATTTCTTCTCCTATCCCAAAATCAAAACCCGGGGAACAACTCCAGTATTGGGCCCTATTTAAAACAAGATGGGTCCTACACAGATGACAAAAAGGGAAATGAGTGAGCTACTCAAGTCCCAATATGACTCAGTTTTAGGCAAGCCGCTAACCAGACTGAGAGTCGAAGATCAAAATGAATTTTTTATGAGAGAGCCACAAAATTTGATTAACACAAGCCTATCCGATGTTATCCTGACGCCAAATGACTTCGAACAGGCGATAAATGACATGCCCATGCACTCTGCCCAGGGCCAGACTCATGGAACTCTGTGTTCATCAAGAACTGCAAAAGCCCCCATCCGAGCCTTTTCCCTCCTATGGAGGAGGGAGCATGGACACGGGGGTCGTCCCACAGTTACTAAAAAACAACAGACATAGCCCCCCTCCACAAAAGGGGGCAGTTAAAGCAACAGCAAAGAACTACAGGGCAAATAGCACTAACATCCCATATCATAAAAATCTTTGAAAGGGTCCTAAGAAGCAAGATCACCACGCATCTAGAAACCCATCAGTTACACAACCCAGGGCAACATGGGTTTAGAACAGGTCGCTCCCGTCTGTCTCAACTATTGGACCACTACGGGCAAGGTCCTAAATGCACTAGAAGACAAAAAGAATGCAGATGTAATATATACAGACTTTGCAAAAGCCTTCGACAAGTGTGACCATGGCGTAATAGAGCACAAAATGCGTGCTAAAGGAATAACAGGAAAGTCGGTCATGGATCTATAATTTCCTCACTAACAGAACACAGAGAGTAGTCGTCAACAGAGTAAAGTCCGAGGCAGTACGGTAAAAAGCTCTGTTCCACAAGGCACAGTACTCGCTACCATTTGTTCCTCATCCTTATACCCGACATAGACAAGGATGTCAGCCACAGCACCGTGTCTTCCTTTGCAGATGACTCCCGAATCTGCATGACAGTGTCTTCCATTGCGACACTGCAAAGCTCCAGGCAGACATAAAACCAAATCTTCAGTGGGCTGCAGAAAACAATATGAAGTTCAAGATGAGAAATTTCAATTACTCAGATATGGTAAAAATGGGGAAAATTTAAAAATCTTCTTTCAGATTTACAAAACAAATTCTGGCCACAAAATAGAGCGAAACACCAACGTCAAAGACCTGGGAGTGATCATGTCGGAGGATCTCACCTTCAAGGACCATAACATTGTATCAATCGCATCTGCTAGAAAAATGACAGGATGGATAATGAGAACCTTCAAAACTAGGGGGGCCAAGCCCATGATGACACTCTTCAGGTCATTGTTCTATCTAGGCTGGAATATTGCTGCACACTAACAGCACCTTTCAAGGAGGTGAAATGCCGACCTAGAAAATGTACAGAGAAAATTTCACGGCGCGCATAACGGAGATAAAACACCTCAATTATTGGGAGCGCCCTTGAGGTTCCTAAACCCGTATTCCCCGGAAGCAAGGAGGGAGAGATACATGATTATATACACCTGGAAAATCCTAGAGGGACTAGTACCGAACTTGCACACGAAAAAACACCACTACGAAAGCAAAAGACTTGGCGACGATGCACCATCCCCCCCAATGAAAAGCAGGGTGTCACTAGCACGTTAAGAGACCACACAATAAGTGTCAGGGGCCGAGACTGTTCAACTGCCTCCAGCACACATAAGGGGGATTACCACAGACCCCTGGCAGTCTTCAGATGGCACTGGACAAGCACCTAAAGTCAAATTTGGTTCAGCCGGGCTGTGGTCGTATGTTGGTTTGCGTGCAGCCAGCAGCAACAGCCTGGTTTATCAGGCTCTGATCCACCAGGAGGCCTGGTCTCAGACCGGGCCGCGGGGGCATTGACCCCGGAACTCTCTCCAGGTAAACTCCAGGTAACTCCAGGTACAAGTTCAGAACCATCCGGTAAATTGTTCAATTGTTTATGTCCGGCTGACTGACGTCTGGGTCAGGTGATCCAAACCCGACGCGGGTAAACAGACTGGCAGGTTGTCAGTCCACTCCCTGTTCTAGCCTTGACAACTGATCGTATATTGGGTCTCTCTTAGGGGTTTACAGTTTGAATGGGTTTTAGAATTAGATTCTAGAGCTGACTCAGTTTGTTCTCATTGCTCTGAAGATTGTTTTGATATTTATATTCTTGGACAGTTCAGTAATCCATAGAGATACGTCTTCTCAGACAAACTCTTGCTTTCTTTCTTCCTTTACAGCT
>NC_069457.1:20176495-20226401 GCF_026875155.1 Cherax quadricarinatus
TTGGAACTAATATACGGGGTGAGGCCCAGGACTTTTTCTCCATTCATGAGCCTTTGGGGACAACAAAATTCTACTTTTTTTGTTTAATGCTTTTTTTGAGTGGACTTGCCCTATAAGGTGATTTTTGCAAGGCTTACTCCTTGTAATTATTCATAAAATTCCCAATGTGCAACACCTAGGGACACATTGAATAAAACCTCAAAAAGTAACATCAAGTCTTTGAATCTTTTGCTTTTACAAATAAAGGCCATAAAAAGGTATCAAGAGTTGCAATGTCTGAATTTTTTTAAACGTACTTCTGTCGCTTTAGAGATGCTGGGCAGACATACATTTTTCAGTTTCAGAAAAGGAAAGAACTGTCGTAATTGGTAGAGATTAGGGGGGTAAGCTTAATTGGATTATGGATAATACGTTTTGCTTTTCTCTTTCCGGGAGTTCGTATTTACAAAATTTTCCCCTCGACCCGCTCAATCATTTCCCAAAAGGACCTTTGTATCTAGGTTGAGAGCGTGTCCGGGTAAAAGTTTCTGTGTCATCACCCTGTCACCTGGTTTAAAGAAGCAAAGAGTTTGTGGGTTTGTCATAACAAGCCACTAGGATTGGGCCTTAGCAAAGTTTTTTGGGTAACCCCCTCAGTTGTGACAAATGTTTTGCATTAATTTGAGTTTTTTTTAAGAAAGGGGTTTTTGATTTTCCCCGCCCATGAATCTTTTAGTACGGGGGGGGGCCACATGTTTGGGTCCTAAATTTAAATTCAAAGGGACAAAACCCAGTGCTATTTTTCCGTTTTTTCCCAAAGGGAAAAAAGAGAAAATTTTCCCCTCACCCCAATCGGGGGAAAAATGTCGAAATACGCTCTCAACATGATTTTAATGCTTATGAAATGTTTCAGGGCCCCTTGTGATGGGGGTGATATAATAGAAATTAAGATTTAATTCTGAGGCGAGAAAAAGGGATCACGAAACATCTTAGAGGAAAAAATTTTTAATTTGATCGGTTGAATATTGGGGAATCCCACCTAGAGAAAATTTTTTTGCAAACTCGAACAATGTTTGGGGTTTTTTTTCCCAAAAAATTTTTTGGAATGATTACGACATCCATATTGTAAACAGATATTGATTCCCTTGTTACCCTGGGTAAGGACCAACAAATTATCAGGCATGAGAAGGGCCACCCACTGACGGGAACAGAATGAGGGAACTGGTTGAGGTGTGTGCAAAAGGTTTGCCGGTCACTTGGGACTTGACAACTTTTTTAGAAGTTTTCCCACATTTCCCCTTTATTCGGGCCAATAAAATGCTTGGATATTTTCCCCCCAGCTTTTTTCTTTACCCCCAAATGCCTCCCGGGGGACTATGGTGGGCGAAAAAAATAGCTAATTCTCAAAAGGGGTTGGGGTAGCCAACTAGATGTTTGCTGGGAGACAGATATCGTCGGAAGACAAAAAAGACTTTTTTCCCTTTTTCATTTTTATACCCTTGCAAGTAGTAACAAATTTTCCAGGTCTTGGGCGTTTGTCTTCTGTAATTTGCTATCTCTTGTAATTTCTCAGGGAGGACAAGGAACTGTCCCTTTTAATCTTCTTCAAAAGCATTTTTAAAATGAAACTTGAAAAAAGGGCCCATCAAGAATATTTTAATTTGAAGATCCGGGTTGTAAGGATTGGCTGAACAATAAACCAAAACCCAAATCCTGCCTTTATAGGTTTCAGTTACAAAGGATTTTGAGGCGCTCTAGACATTTCTCAGTTTAAAAAATTTAAGGAAAAAAGGTGGAGTCTTCCCACCTTTATGGATAGTTAATGTATTTAAATTATCAATAACTAAGGTTCGGGTTTTTAGATCATTTCCATAAGTAAGTCAACGCCCGAATAGGAAAGTTTTTTCTGGAATACCCACCAACAAAACAAAATACAGTGGCCCCCCCCGGTTAACGATATTTTTTTTTACTCCAGAAGTAGTTCGGGGCCCAGACTGACCGAATTTGTTCCCATAAAAAATATTGTGAAGTGATTTGTCCATTTCAGACCCCCAAAATTTCAGTACAAACCCACTTACATAAATACACTTTCATAAATTTGGGGCATTCGGGGGGTAATCGTTAGGGGGGGTCCCTTATAGGTTGGGGTGTTTGGGTGTATTCCCTTTAAGGGCATCTTATAATGGGACCTCCCTAGGCTTCTAATAACCATCTGCTTGGGGTGTGTCATATCACTTTGGGAAGTATGCCCTCTTTAAAAAGGTTAAAAAACTTCCAGTATCATCGAAGGAATTAAAAATTCAACTTAATTGAGCCTGTCGTCTATCCCAACTTTCACTTTAGCAAGTAGGGACTCATAGCCGACTGCGATTTTGTTCTGAAATAGCTGTCTTATTCAGAGTATATATGAATGACTACTGATTCGCTCTCGCAAAACTTGTTCAGTATAGGTTCAGTTTCGTTTTGAGTTGTCGATGAAGATATTACCTGAGTTGGGAAATGAAGTTGCTCTATTCCTGGTATACCTTCTCGTCTAGCAAATATCAGTGTTTTCCTTAAATGCCCTTTTTTATTACAATAAGTGCAGTTTCTCAATTCACTGTTATGCTTAAGTGGTTTTGAAATTTTCCTTGAGTTAGATCTATATTTATCAATAAGGGTGTGGAGGCAAAATAGGATGGATCGGGTAAGGATTCTGTATGTGACGTTATCTCTGTAAGATTAGATCGTCCTTTCTTAGGGAATATTTAGTCCCACTGTTTCCTCTAACTTTTTCTTGTCGCAATCAATTGTTGAGATATTTTACTAAATATAGGCGAGTGTGGTTGTTTCTAGTATATTTACTATGGGGCAACTAATCAAATGCCTATGCAATGTCTTCTGAAAATTATTATAGAAATCCTCATGCAGGATCAACTCGGTAAGATTTTTTCATAGATGTACAGGTAGAAGCTCTACACCATTCTCAAAAGCGTATTTTCATTTTTTCAAGTGCAAAATCTAGATAGATCTGAGTTGGCTGGCGTTTTAGCTCTTAAGTTTTTTTGTTAACTTACTGGAGGAGATCATAAGCTCGAGGATTAGCTTCTTAACGGAATTCATAATTCGCATGCTTCTCTCAAAAGGTACTGTAGCCGTACACAATACTTTTGTACAACTTTGTCGCATTTACAGACTAATAAGCTATGTAATAAGGTTACCCAGTGTTGGCTGTTTGGTGTTGGGGGGGCAACAATACGACTGCGCCCCATCACACTTTTATTCCTTACCCAAATTAATTTGAACCAGTCCCCATCCAAATCCCCACCATAGCACGAGCAGTATCACCATTTGAATCCTTGATTCTCATAAGAACTTCATCAATATAATGTATCTAAATCCTCTCTCATTTTTTTATAAACGTTGGAAAACCTTTAGTTTGGCGGAATTCATATTGTTGATTTTTCTTTTTTTTTTTTTTTTTTGTTTCAAGATGGGGGGGCCCCCCCCCATCCGACACCCACACCCCTCATATGATCGGGCCTTTATATTTATGGTGGTTCTGGATCACAATCTGGTTTCTGGGTTAATGTGGTTAACATCCTGATAGCTGCTGTGGATGGGCTGGTTTAGGTTACAGGGCTAGTCCGCATGTAATCTTTTTTTTTTAAAGCGGAGAAAATGCCCGTTTTTTTTTTTAAATTTTTTTTGTTTATTTTTAGTTTGTTTTAATTTTTATTCTTTTTTTTTTTTTTTTTTAAGTGGAAACCACCCGCCTTTTTTTTCCCTCCGACTTACATAAACAAAATGCATCAACTAAACATCCTAGAGAAAATAACATTCGTTTCACTAACATATTAAGTTTTAGCAATTTAGAACGCCAGGCATCCAAAAAAAGCAAATAATCAATATAAAAAAAGTACAATAACTACACATTTTAGTGCAATCATTAATTCTTACCTTAAAATTTTTATAGTTCTTTATCTAGGGTGTGTGTGTGTGTGATGAGGACAAGTATATAGGTAAGTATTTATTGTAAGAAAATGTCAAGTGTATGAGTGTGGTATGTATGGTAGTTCTGCAGGCTTACTTACACAAGGCCAACTACCCACACATACTATTTCTATATATTCAAGCATCCCCCAGAAGCGATAAAATGTATCATATACAGTTCACTCAAGTTACTTATAACTTTTAAAAATGTCAGGGTGAGATAAGAATTGGACATGAAGGTATGTAGTATTTATTGTTAAAAAAAAATCAAGTGTACGGTAGGTTATGCTAGTTCAGCCGGGCTCCGGGCTACCATACCAGGCCATCCCACCAGCACATAATATTCCATGAAATTTAAGCTTCCCTGAGAAGATAAATTGTATATTTACAGTTCACTCATTACTTACTTTAAAAATTTTTGATAGTCATTATGTAGGACGGTCAGGAGTAAGTAAATGAGATTAAAACGAAATAAAAATGAGAGGCGAGAAGAAAAGAAAGGAAATGAGTGCCGTGAGACGAGGACAGTGCGCGCCCCTTCCAGAGTTCAGAGAGTTATGAAACCCAAAATCCAGGCGGAAAGGTAAGTTTTGTAAACAAAGTGTACCACGTCTGGTTTTGTGTACAAGTTACATTGTGTACAGGTTGTCTCTAATTGATACGGTTTGAATAAATAAAGAAGAAACACATCCCATTCTCATGTAAAATCATTTTGAGAAGATTAATGCTGCTTCTGAGTGAACCGGGCAAATGGAAATACAATAAGTCACTATGACTTGACTATTTTTGGGTTTTATTCTCCTAGGTTCATTCTACACATTTGTTGTAATGTATGATAAACTGTTGTTAATGTATTTTGTGGTCTTTGTATACTGGGATAAAATTACTTACATACATACGAAGGAATAAATTTTTTCTACAGTTACACCCAAGGTTAACACATTTTCTTCTTTGTTTGATTAGAGAAAATGTTATTTCTTGGCGTCACTTGTTATTACAAGTTATCTGGCTACCACATCTCATATTTATGTTTATTTATTCTATAGTGGTTGGTTGTTATTTATCATTCTTTTTATGTTATGTATTCATGTTTATTATATAATTTTTGAAAAAAAAATAAATATCTGGATGGATTATTAAAATGTGTATCTTAAACGTATGAACAACATTTAATGTAGACTCGGTCTGGTGATTATTAATTATTATTAGTATTATCATTTCAATATTGGCGGTCACTTGTGCAATGTAGTCTGCCTACCACCAATTAAGTAAGTAAAGTAAGTATGTAAGTTTATTCAGGATACACAAATTACAGTTAATAAATTATCATACTAGCAGCATATGTGTTAGAGAACTGGGATAGCCCAAAAAAGTCAGACTGCGAAGTTGACTTATTTCCATTTGGGGTCCTTTTACAGTATATTCTATAATATAAAGGTTATAATATTTTTTATTATTCTACAATGAAGATACTCTTTTTATCATACTAAAAATGACTATCTACTTCACGAGGGTCATTAAGACTATTCTACATTACGAGGGTCATTACTAGGAATAAGATAATTTACACGTTTATGATTTATGTTAGCTAAAAAATAGAAAAATCATTCCCCTCCTTTTCTGTAGCTACATTCATCAGACACCTTTTGGGCACTCTTCTTGAGCTGGTTCATGCTATGACTGGCTTTGACATTTGTGCGGGCGTGGTCTGTTCCATTCCTGTATTGCTGTACAATAAATGGTGTTTGACTCCTGGCCAATGACTGTGGGGAGTACTACAAGTTGTGTCTCTCCCCCTAGTATATTGATTGCTTTGGTTCCCCAACTTTGACAAAATTGACAGCAAGATATTCTGGGCACTGTTTGTGAGAAATTTTATAAAAAGATTTAGCTTCAGTTGTTTTACTCTGTCTTCCAACATTCAGCATATCCAACTGGTTACATGTTCTCTTGGTCCTGCCCAGGATGAATCTTACGAGTTTGTTCTGGGGTGATTTGCTCGTCTATCTTGTATAGTTTTTTTGGTCAAGCAGAGTACCATGAAGGAGCAAGCGTAAATACTTACGACTTAAGACTGAGTTACGGTTCCGGGAGGAAACCGGTCTTGGTCGTATAGTCGAAATGGTCGTAAGTCGGAATTTACTTCTGAATATCAAAAAACATTTTTGTAATGATTTTATTTTATTGTTTTATTTGGTTATTTCATGTTTTACTTACTTTTATGCTGTTGTTAGTACTGTATTTTATACTGTAAGGTTTATAATAAAACACTGTGGTACAACACAAATAGTTGGTTTATTTACCCTGTTGAATTTTGGCATAAAAAACACGGTCGTAAGTCGCAAGTGGTTGTAAAGTCAAGCAGGTTGTAAGTCGAATGGTTAGGATGTACTAACGTTCAAAATCATGAAGTATCACCATTAATAAGGAAAGATGTATTTTCTTCTTGTATTAAGTCTTCATTATCATTTACGTCTTTGTTTTAACAAAGACTGTGTAAACTCAAACTACAAAATGGACAAGAATTCAACAAGACCTTTGAATCCCACAGCTGTAAAGAAGTAGAAAGCAGAGTATGTCTGAGAAGACGTATCTCTTGGATTACTGAAACTGTCCAAGAATATTAAATATCAAAACAATCTGTCAGAGCTAATGAGGAACAAACTGAGTCAGCTCTAGATTCTAATTCTCAAACCCTATTCAAACTTGTAAACCCTAAGAGAGAGGCCAATATACGATCAGTTGTAAAAGGCTAGACAGGGAGTGGACTGACAACCTGGGGCCAGTATGTTTACCGTCGTCAGGTTGGGATCACCTGCCCAGACGTCAGTTCAGCCGGGACATAAACAACTTGAACATTACCGGATGGTTCGAGATTGTACTGGACGTTACCTGGAGGTTACATGAGGGAGAGTGTTCCGGGGGTCAATGCTCCCCGCGCCCGGTCTGAGACCAGGCCTCCTGGTGGTTCGAGCTGATCAAACCAGGCTGTTGCTGCTGGCATGCACGCCAAACCAAACATACGAGCCACAGCGGCTGATCCGGAAATTGACTTAGGTGTCTGTCCAGTGGCCAGCTTGAAGACTGCCAGGGGTCTGTTGGTAATCCCCCTTATGTGTGCTGGGAGGCAGTTGAACAGTCTCGGGCACCTGACACTTATTGTGTTGGTTCTTAACGTGCTAGTGTTCACCCCTGCTTTTCTCATTGGGGGCTGAGGATGCGCTGCATCGTCTATCTATCATTGCCAAGTCTTTTGCTTTCGTAGTGGTGATTTTCGTAGTGCAAGTTTCGGTAACTAGTCCCTCATAGATTTCAGGTGTATATAATCATGTATCTCTCCCTCCTGGCATTCCGGGAAATACAGGTTTGGACCTCAAGCGCTCCCAATAATGGAGGTGTTTTATCTCGTTATGAGCGCGTGAAAGTTCTCTGTACATTTTCTAGGTCAGTCAATTTAACCTCCTTGAAAGGTGCTGTTAGTGTGTGCAGCTATATTCAGCTGATAGAACAAGTGACCTGAAAAGAGTTTAATCATGGGCTTCGCCCTCCCTTGTTTTAAGGTTCTCATTATCCATCTGTCATTTTCTAGCAGATGCGATTGATACAATGTTATGGTCCTTGAAGATGAGATCCTCCGACATGATCACTCCCAGGTCTTTGACTGTGGTGTTTCGCTCTATTTTGTGTCCAGAATTTGTTTTGTTACTCTGATGAAGATTTAATTTTACTCATGTTTACCAGATCTGAGTAATTGAATTTATCATCATTGAACTTCATATTGTTTCTGCAGCACACTGAATAAGATTGGTTGATGTCTGCCTGGAGCTTTGCAGTGTCTGCTAATGGAAGACACTGTCTGCAGATTCGGGAGTCATCGACAAAGGAAGATCTCGGTGCTGTGGCTGACTTCCTTGTCTATGTGGAATATAAGGATGAGGAACAAGATGGAGCGGTACTGTGCTCTGTGGAAAAGAAGCTTTCACCTGTTAGCTGCCTCGGACTTTACTTCTGTTGACGACTACTCTCTGTGTTCTGTTTAGTGAGGGATATTATAGATCCACGACCGTACTTTTCCTGTTATTCCTTTAGCACGCATTTGTGCTATATTACTCCATGGTCACACTTGTCGAAGGCTTTTTTGCAAGTCTGTATTATTACATCTGCATTCTTTTTGTCTTCTAGTGCATTTAGGATTGGTCGTAGGGGTCAATAGTTGAGACAGACAGGAGCGACCTGTTCTCTAACCATGTTGCCCTGGTTGTGTAAATGATGGGTTTCTAGATGCGTGGGTGATCTTGCTATCTTAAGGACCCTTAAAGATTTTTATGATATGGATGTTAGTTAGTGCTTTTGTCTGAGTAGTTCTTAGCTGTTGCTTTACTGCCCCCTTGTTGGAGTGGGGGCCTTGTCTGTTGTTTTTAGTAACTGTGGGACGGACCCCCCGTGTCATGCTTCCCTCCTCCATAGATGGAAAAGGCTCGTGATAGGGGCATCTTGGCAGTTCTTGATGAACCACAGTAGTTCCATGAGTCTGGCCTGGGGCAGAGTGCATGGGCATGTCATTTATCGCCTGTTCGAAGTCATTTGGCGTCAGGATAACATAGGATAGGTTGGCACTTGTGTAATCAATTTTGTGGCTCTCTCATAAAAAATGAGAATTTTGATCTTTCGACTCTCCAGTCTGGGTTAGCGGACTTGCTTTGCTAAAAACTGATTCATATTGGGACTTGAGTAAGCTCACTCATTTCTTGTTGTCATCTGTGTGGACCCTCTTGTTTAGTAGGGGCCCAATACCTGGACGTTGTTCTCGATTTTTGATTTGCCATAGGAAGAAGAAATACTTGGGTTCTTTCGATTTCATTTTGGCTTTTAGTTCTTCGTTGATTCCTGCTACTATGGGATTCTTTAGCTTAAGTTCGATGCTTGCTATTTCTCTGACAGTGTTCTCCTACGGGCATTTCAGATATATTGACCTCTTTTGTTCCGCTCGGTTTTCTTTTCCGTCGCCCCGTTAAAAAGGGTGTCGCCTGTCTCTTTCTGTTTTACATCTAATCCTCCTTTTTCTTAGTAGGAATAAGCCTTGTGCATACATACGAGTGCTACGAGTTAAGCTGTTCTAGGCATATGTTCTATATACATAGATAATACCTACGTAACAAAAATAATAATATAATAGTAATAATAATAAATAAATAGTGATAATACCATGGGTACTTTATTATATATTTTTTTTCAAAATAACTAACATAAGAAAGGAGGAACACTGCAGGAGGCCTGCTGGCTTACCTAGGCATGGTCCTTTACAATCATCCCACTAACAAAACATTTGCCCAACCCAATTTTCAATGCCACCCAAGAAATAGGCTCTGATGTGAAAGTCCCACTCAAATCCAACCCCTATCACTCATGTACTTATCCAACCTGGATTTGAAACTACCCAAAGTCCCAGCCTCAATAACCCAACTAGGTAGACTGTTCCACTCATCAACTACACTATTTCCAAACCAATACTTTCCTATGTCCTTTCTAAATCTAAACTTATCTAATTTAAATCCATTACTTGCGGTTCTCTCTCACACTGGCCGATTCCCGCCAAGGCAGGGTGGCCCAAAATAGAAAAATTTTCACCTCCATTCACTCCATCACTGTCTTGCCAGAAGGGTGCTTTACACTACAGTTTTTAAACTGCAACATTAACACCTCTCCTGCAGGAGTGCTGGCACTGTACATTCATCTCCAGGACTCAAGTTCCGGCCTGCCCAGCTGTTTCCCTGAACCCCCTTCATAAATGTTACTTTGCTACACTCAAAACAGCCGTCAAGTATTAATAACCATTTGTCTCCCTTTCACACCTATTCACACGTCACGCTATGCCCTCGCTGGAAGGTCCAAAGGCCCATCGCACACAAACCTCTTTACCCCTCCATCAAACCTTTCCTAGGCCAAAACCCCTTACCCGCATTCCTTCCACTACAGACTGATACACTCCCTGCCACCTCCTCCTTATCTTCCAACTACGAATTCTGCTGCATCTATTATTCACACCAAAAATTGCCATCAGACAATGACATATCCACTGCCTACAGCCTTCTCCTTGCTGCAACATTCATCACCATGCTTCACACCATATAGAGCGTGGTAAAAACTATATCTTATATATTCCCCTCTTTGTCTCCAAGGACTAAGTTTGTCTCCACGACCCCCCCTAAGTACACCACCTCACCCTTTTACCTCCTCATTAATTATAGATTCACCTCAATCTGTCATTAGACCCATCGCTGACACGATCACTACTTTTTATATATTAACAGATATAATATAACGCGCGAAAAAGTCTCTGTTTTAGCTATATATGGGAGACTTTCGCGCTATAATATTAAGTGTGATCATATTCTCTCTACAATAGTTAAATTATACAGGTTGCCCCAATCTCCAAGATATACAGGTAGCTGCTCATGTGTGACTGTGTTAGCTGCTCAGGAGTGAGTGTGTTGATGGGTGGTAGCTGCTGGTGTTGACTCTGTGTTGCCAACTCTGCTGTTGACTGTGTTAGCTGCTCAGGTGTTGACTGTTTTAAGGGTGCTCGCGTTGGTGACCAGGTGATAGGTGTTCAGGTGTTGACTATGTTAGCTGCCTCAGGTTGTTGACTGTCGTTTAGGTGCTAAGGTGTTGACTGTGTTAGCTGCGCCGGTGTTGACTGTGTGAGGTGTTAGTGCTCATGGTGTTGATCTGTGTGAGGTGTTAGCCTGCCTCATGTGTTGGACGGTCTTAGTACTATGCTGTTGAACTGTGTATAGACTACTACGTGTGTTGACTTTGTTAGCTGCTCAGGTGTTGAATGTGTTGCTATGGGATAACCCAAAAAAGTCAAAACAGAGGACTTATTTCCATTGGGGTCCTTTTACCTTATTATTATAATATAAAGGTTATATATTTTCTTATTATTCTACAATGAAGATAACATCTTATTATCATACTAAAAAGACTATCTACTACACGAGGGTCATTAAGACTATCTACAATACGAGGGTCATTACTAGGAATAAGGTAAAATTTACACGTATGTTAGCTAAAAAATAGAAAATCATTCCCCTCCCTTTCTGTAGCTACATTCATCAGACACCTTTTGGCACTCTTCTTGAGCTGGTTCATGCTATGACTGGCTTTGACATGTGCGGGTGGTCTGTTCCATTCCTTTATTGCTGTACAATAAAAGGTGTTTGACTCCTGGCCAATGACTGTGGGTACTACAAAGTTGTGCTCTCTCCCCCTAGTACTATGATTGCTTTGGTTCCCAACTTTGACAAAATTGACAGCAAGATATTCTGGACACTGTTTGTGAGAAATTTTATAAAAATGATTTAGCTTCAGTTGTTTTACTCTGTCTTCAACATTCAGCATATCCAACTGGTCTACATGTTCTCTTGGTCCCAGCCCCAGGATGAATCTTACGATTTTGTTCTGGGTGATTTGCAGTCTATCTTAAAGTTTTTTGGTCAAGGCAGAGTACCATGAAGAGCAAGCGTAATCCATACGACTTACGACTGAGTTCGGTTCCGAGAAACCGGTCGTAAGTCGAAATGGTCGTAAGTCGAATTTTACTACTGAATATCAACAAAACATTTTTGTAATGATTTTATTTTATTGTTTTATTTGGTATTTCATGTTTTACTTTACTTTTTATGCTGTTAGTACTGTATTTTATACTGTAAGGTTTATAATAAACACTGTGTACAACACAAATAGTTGTTTATTTCCCTGAAATTTGGCATAAAAAACACGGTCGTAAGTCGAGTGGTTGTAAGTCAAGCAGGTTGTAAGTCGAATGGTAGGTGTACTAAGTTCAAAATCATGGAAGTATCACATTAATAAGGAAGATTTATTTTTCTTCTTGTAATTAAGTCTTCATTAACATTTACGTCTTTGTCTTAACAAGACTGTGTAAACTCAAACTACAAAATGTACAAGATTCAACAAGACCTTTGAATCCAGCTGTAAAGGAAGTAGAAAGCAAGAGTTTGTCTGAGAAGACGTATCTCTATGGATTACTGAACTGTCCAAGAATATAAATATCAAAACAATCTTCAGAGCAATGAGGAACAAACTGAGTCAGCTCTAGAATCTAATTCTCAAACCCATTCAAACTGTAAACCCCTAAGAGAGAGCCAATATACGATCAGTTGTCAAGGCTAGAACAGGGAGTGGACTGACAACCTGCCAGTCTGTTTACCCGTCGTCAGGTTGGATCACCTGACCCAGACGTCAGTCAGCCGGACATAAACAATTGAACAATTTACCGGATGGTTCTGAGACTTGTACCTGGAGTTTACCTGGAGTTTACCTGGAGAGAGTTCCGGGGGTCAATGCCCCCGCGGCCCGGTCTGAGACCAGGCCTCCTGGTGGATCAGAGCCTGATCAACCAGGCTGTTGCTGCTGGCTGCACGCAAACCAACATACGAGCCACAGCCCGGCTGATCCGGAATTGACTTTAGGTGCTTGTCCAGTGCCAGCTTGAAGACTGCCAGGGGTCTGTTGGTAATCCCCCTTATGTGTGCTGGGAGGCAGTTGAACAGTCTCGGGCCCCTGACACTTATTGTGTGGTCTCTTAACGTGCTAGTGACACCCCTGCTTTTCATTGGGGGGATGGTGCATCGTCTGCCAAGTCTTTTGCTTTCGTAGTGGGTGATTTTCGTGTGCAAGTTCGGTACTAGTCCCTCTAGGATTTTCCAGGTGTATATAATCATGTATCTCTCCCTCCTGCATTCCAGGGAATACAGGTTTAGGAACCTCAAGCGCTCCCAATAATTGAGGTGTTTTATCTCCGTTATGCGCGCCGTGAAAGTTCTCTGTACATTTTCTAGGTCGGCAATTTCACCTGCCTTGAAAGGTGCTGTTAGTGTGCAGCAATATTCCAGCCTAGATAGAACAAGTGACCTGAAGAGTGTCATCATGGGCTTGGCCTCACCTAGTTTTGAAGGTTCTCATTATCCATCCTGTCATTTTCTAGCAAGATGCGATTGATACAATGTTATGGTCCTTGAAGGTGAGATCCTCCGACATGATCACTCCCAGGTCTTTGACGTTGGTGTTTCGCTCTATTTTGTGGCCAGAATTTGTTTTGTACTCTGATGAAGATTTAATTTCCTCATGTTTACCATATCTGAGTAATTGAAATTTCTCATCATTGAACTTCATATTGTTTTCTGCAGCCCACTGAAAGATTTGGTTGATGTCTGCCTGAGCTTTGCAGTGTCTGCAATGGAAGACACTGTCATGCAGATTCGGGAGTCATTGCAAAGGAAGACACGGTGCTGTGGCTGACATCCTTGTCTATGTCGGATATAAGGATGAGGAACAAGATGGGAGCGAGTACTGTGCCTTGTGGAACAGAGCTTTTCACCGTAGCTGCCTCGGACTTTACTCTGTTGACGACTACTCTCTGTGTTCTGTTAGTGAGGAAATTATAGATCATCGACCGACTTTTCCTGTTATTCCTTTAGCACGCATTTGTGCTCTATTACGCCATGGTCACACTTGTCGAAGGCTTTTGCAAAGTCTGTATATATTACATCTGCATTCTTTTTGTCTTCTAGTGCATTTAGGACCTTGTCGTAGTGGTCCAATAGTTGAGACAGACAGGAGCGACCTGTTCTAAACCCATGTTGCCCTGGGTTGTGTAACTGATGGGTTTCTAGATGCGTGGTGATCTTGCTTCTTAGGACCCTTTCAAAGATTTTTATGATATGGGATGTTAGTGCTATTTGTCTGTAGTTCTTTGCTGTTGCTTTACTGCCCCTTTGTGGAGTGGGGCTATGTCTGTTGTTTTTAGTAACTGTGGGACGACCCCCGTGTCCATGCTCCCTCTCCATAGGATGGAAAAGGCTCGTGATAGGGGCTTCTTGCAGTTCTTGATGAACACAGAGTTCCATGAGTCTGGCCCTGGGGCAGAGTGCATGGGCATGTCATTTATTCGCCTGTTCGAAGTCATTTGGCGTCAGGATAACATCGGATAGGCTTGTGTTAATCAAATTTTGTGGCTCTCTCATAAAAAATTCATTTTGATCTTCGACTCTCAGTCTGGTTAGCGGCTTGCTAAAAACTGAGTCATATTGGGACTTGAGTAGCTCACTCATTTCCTTGTTGTCATCTGTGTAGGACCCATCTTGTTTAAGTAGGGGCCCAATACTGGACGTTGTTCTCGATTTTGATTTGGCATAGGAGAAGAAATACTTTGGGTTTCTTTCGATTTCATTTATGGCTTTTAGTTCTTCCCGTGATTCCTGACTCCTAAAGGATTCTTTTAGCTTAAGTTCGATGCTTGCTATTTCTCTGACCAGTGTCTCCCTACGCATTTCAGATATATTGACCTCTTTTAGCCGCTCTGTTATTCTTTTCCGTCGCCCGTAAAGGGAGCGCCTGTCTCTTTCTGTTTTACATCTACTCCTCCTTTTTCTTAGAGGAATAAGCCTTGTGCATACATCGAGTGCTACCGAGTTAATCTGTTCTAGGCATATGTTCTATATACATAAGAAATCCTACGTAACAATAATAATAATAATAATAGTAATAATAATAAATAATAGTGATAATACCATGGTACTTTTTATATATTTTTTTAACATAACATAACATAAGAAAGGAGGAACACTGCAGGAGGCCTGCTGGCCCATACTAGGCAGGTCCTTTACAATTCATCCCACTAACAAAACATTTGCCCAACCCAATTTTCAATGCCACCCAAGAAATAGGCTCTGATGTGAAAGTCCCACTCAAATCCAACCCCTATCACTCATGTACTTATCCAACCTGGATTTGAAACTACCCAAAGTCCCAGCCTCAATAACCCAAATAGGGAGACGTTCCACTCTCAACTACACTATTTCCCAAAACCAAAACTTTCCCTTGTCCTTTCTAAATCTAAAAACCTTTTAAAACCTGTTATATACACAGGTATGTACATAAACAGTTGGCATTAACCCTTTCTGGGTCCAAGGGCCCAAATCTGGAGTCACGCACCAGTGATCCAAGAATTTTCAAAAAAAAATTTGTTATTTTTATCTTTTGAAATCGTTTATACGAGAATCTTTTTGTGAAGGTAATACAAAAAAAAAGTACGAAATTTGGTGGAAATGACGAAATTATGCTCTCGCGAATTTTGATGTGATCACGATATTTACGAATCGTCGGATTTTGCCGACTTTGACTCCCATTTTAGGCCAATTACATTATTTCCAATCAACCAAATCTTAGAAGTTATTTCACTAGTATTACTTCTATTTCTATCGATTGAGCCAAGAAATCGCAAGTCAACGGTTCAACTACAAAATAAAGTGATAGAAATTGTTTAATTGGCCCATTTAACACAAAGTTCAAAATATTCCAATTTCAAAATAGGGGTCCAGAATGAACAAGGTAGGCATTCCTGGCACTAACAACTAACATTTCCTCTGTTCATTAGATATGTTTTGAAGCCTTTACAAATAAATTCCATTTTGTAATTTTATTCACAAAATGAATTTTTATTCTCACCAAATAATAGAAGATTACTCTTATGCATACTGTATTAATTGTATAATATCATCACCATTTTTGTGAATGTATATTAGACCCCACCAAGCTGACGTGAATTAGACCGTGTGAGGTCGTTTGTTTACTCTTGGAATATCGGCAAAAATTTAACATTTCTGCTACTTGAGCTCAGTTCAAGCCATTTCAGTGCTAAAACCAATCAAAATCAATCTCTATTTTGTATTATGTCTTCCATTCTATCAAATGAACCAAGAAAATTCGAAAATACAAACTATAAAAAACATACGAAAATAACACTGCAAAGTTGCTGTTTTAATCGAAAAATCATGATTTCATTTTTTTTCTCTCATACACAGTGTGCTGCAGGATCTGTTTTATGTGGTGCACACATACCACATAGATGTATTCTCTCATATCTAGGCCCAAATGTACCACTCACAGTTTATCAGAGTGAGCTGAGCTCAGGGCGTAGTTCTATGGTTTGGGACCCTGAACGTTAAGCCGTTAGATCCTACGGGACAGACCCTGAAAGGGTTAAGATAAGTAAAAAAAAAAATTAAAGAATAGACTTTATATAAACCAGTTCATAAAGAGCCGAAAAAAATATAATGAATAAAGAATATGACTGAGATGAAAATTACTCTTATACAGTGGAACCTCAGTTTCTGTTTGCCTTGGTTTTCATCGAATTCAGTTTTCAGTGATTATGATCATCAAAATTTTGTCCAGTTTTCGTTCATCACCTCAGTTTTCATCGAGTTGACAGTGGTCCGCTTTGTACCGAAAAGTGTCCACCAACACCACACAAAGATCCCAATGAAATAAGTCAACTATGGGATTTTTTTGGGTTATCCTAGGTGCTTTACACATATGTAACTGTATTCTGTGTATACCTAAAAAAACCATACTTGCATTTGGGCTTTGTTTCTCGGTTTCTCGTCCAGTAGGGGGTGGCAGTGATGGTGGTAGAGGGGGTAGTGAAAGGTGGTAGAGGGTGCGGTTAGTGATGGTGGTAGAGGGTGGTAGTCCAGTGATTGTGGAGAGGGTGGAGTGATGGCTGGTAGAGATTGGTAGTGATGGTGGTAGAGGGTGGTAGTGATGGTGGCAGAGGGTGGTAGTGATGATGTGTTAGAAGGGTGGTAAATGATGGTGGTAGCGGGGAGATAGTGGTTGTGATGTGTGGTAAAGAGGAGTGTTAGTAATGGTGGTAGAGGGTGGTAGTGATGGTGGTAGAGGGAGGTAGTGATGGTGTTTTAGAGGGTTAGTGTAATGATGGTGGTAGAGGGAGATGTCGTTTGTGTGGTGGTAGAGGTGGTAGTGATGGTGGTAGAGGGTGGTATTAGAGGTGGTTAGAGGTGGTAGTGATGGTGGTAGAGGGTGGGTAGTTATGGTGGTACACCCCCCCCCAAAATATACCCCCCCCCCCCCCCCCCTGATAAACCTCTCATTCCTCTCCCATCATCGCCATCTTCCATACGGCCAACAAGTCATCAATTAAATGGTAAAAGTTATGTTAAAATGTTCATTTACCCATTTCATTAGTCCTGTTATATTTATTTCTCATTTTATCTGTATTTAAAACTATTGTTATTCTCTATAAATGTATTTTTTGCAATGCTTTTGGATGTCTGGAATGGATTATAATTGGATTTTACATTATTCTTTTGGGAAATATTGTTCTGTTTCGCTCGAATTAAGTTTTCGTTAGTTTTCTGGAAAGAAATTAATGACGAAAAAACAAAGTTGGCTTGTATGGTTAATATGGTAGCAATATGGTACCATATTGTTAATATGTAACCTAACCTAATATATTCAACTGAATTGAATTTCACTGTTACAGTAAAGAATGTATTTACATGACTATGTAAATTACTAGTTACTATAATGATAAACAAGTTCCTATTACTGTAAGTTGACCATCTTTTTAATGTAATGTGAATAACTCGGTTTAACTTAAGATAAGATTTTGTTTGGATTTTTAAATCTGGAGGGTTAGCCACCAAGGATAACCCAATGTCTGTGCATTAAAGAGGTCCTGTTACAAAAAACGCGATTCTAAAAGCTTAGAGATCTCCAGTGAATACTAGAAAGGACTGCCCTTCTTTAAAGGGGGGCTCCAGCCTGTTAGCTGGGTTTTTCGTAAACAAGTAGTCTCAGTATCTTGTCCAATTATCCATTAAAATTCATTATTATTCAATAGTGCTTCAGGATTACAACTAGTAGGCTACTAAGTAGAGAAATTAAAATTTAATAAATTTATTAAGTCTAGAGGTATATTATCAAAGTAAATTAAATCAATCACAGTAATTGACCCAAATAATATCAATTCTCTCGAGTTCAATATTATAGTGCTGAAAGCACATAGCACATTGATAATTTTAAGACCGTCTGGTACATTACAATTTAATAAGATATTACAAATATGTACACAGTGTGTATGTATGTGTGTAAGTGCTCTAGTAGTTCGCTATGTCTCACGACTCGTCTAGACTTATGCAGTCGACTGACAAATGTCTCACATTAAACTAACCTTCTTGACGACGACTGGCAACCAGAACAGTCTGCTTGAACAATTTGCAAACGTCCCTGCCTAAGCCCACGCCACACCCAGCGACTGCGGTCACAATCAGGATCAAGGAGATTAAGATTAACGACACTAAAGTAGGGACCATCAGCAGATCTCCACAAAAGTTACAAAACTCCCTACTACTGAATCTAAGTTCAGCATAGGAAAAACCCGACTGTGACAATACACAGAAACCAGTACAAAATTAGGTCAGAAGCTATAGCAAGGACCTGAGATGTTCAGAGTGTCTAAGCGACACATAACCTCAGTACACCCGTCGAAGTATCACTAAGTCTTATACAAGGTTCTGTGAACAGAGTTCTACAGAACTAACAAGAATAATGAGCAGCAATCTGTCCAAACAACCAAGAGAGTCTCGAGCGATCAATACTTCACGAGAGGTGAGGACACCCCCCCCCCTCAATCACGTGATAGCCCCGTGGACGCACAGACCTCAGAAGCCGGCAGTTTATAACGAGCGACAAGCGATAAATTACAGTAGTTGACAATCAAGACTTTGAACTGAGAATATGTACATCTAACAACTTAAGTCAATTTAAGAATATAAAGCAATTTATTTACGATTTAGCTTTATCACAAATATAATCAATATAAAATTATATGAAAAGATAATATACATTATATATTATATACATAATCATTGTAACCCATTCCGGGGTTGCAACCACCCCCCTCAACACGACAGGACGTCGCACTAGGAGTTGCATTATGTCTTTCACATTTATTACTGGATTTACTCATATCAATACAATTTAATATAAATATTAATCAAAGTCTTCTCTTGTGCCAGCACCTCTTCATTTCACAGCGTCAGTCACTAGGTAGGATATGCCCTAGTACAGATAGGGCAATACACAGTATCGTATCTCTGCATTACTCGTGGTTATGTACATCAGTGAAGAGACAGGATATAGCGCTGACAAGGAGGGCACGGTGAGGCTCTATCATAGTAGAGGAGAGGCTGCATTCCACTCTTAGTAGATGAGTTGGGGAATGCGAAGGCAGTATGAATATCTGAGTATGAAACAGATTAAGGTCTGTGTAGTGAGGGGGGGGTCTGTGGCGGACGTGTTGCGTCACGCAGTACATCACCCCACACCACACTACCCAATCAACACTCCATCTTGTCTCCTTTCTCACACAACAATACTGTTGAATACATAAATATAATAATTGAACATGACATGCAGTATATTAGTTAATGGGGCTGGAGGGGGATATTAAGTTACTGTACTGTATTTGACATAGCAAGTAACAAAAGGTATTTGGGCATAAAATTACGTAAAATTTTAATGGGGAGGAAAGTGCCAAATACCCTCAAAATGTTCAAAGGAACCACAAGGCATAGAGGCCTCTCTTTCTAATAGTGGCATAATTTTTTTGGTGTCGTTTAAGTTAGATGAATAGTAAAATTATAGGATGGAGAATATCAGTGGATGGTGACTGTTGGAGGCACAGGCCGTGCATAACCACTTGCATCTATATGTAAAAAAGAAGGGAAGAATTGAATTTTGGGACTCAACACAGGAGCAAGAGGGGAAAGCAGATCTTCAACCTTTTCAACAATCTGAACATTGTCTAGTCCAGATTGCTACTAGAGCTCATACTGAGAGGTGTATGGTGGATAGGTGTGGCGCTGTGGCTTCCTGTCCTTGACCACACGTGCAACGTGCAACATGATCAGCTACGTTTCTTCATCTTATGGCCAGTAAAATGTTTTGCCAGATTATCCGGAGTGTCTTCTTGACACCAAATGTCCTCTATGGGACTATTGTGAGCAAAATCAAATGGCTGTCACGAAATGTTAAAACTGTTAACACTACGAAATACTTGACTGTGGTGAGGACACACACAGCTGACAACTTTCATGTATTTTTCTCCATAAGTTACACGTTACGATAATAGTAACAATTATCGAGATCCTTTGCTTCACTCTCAGTAACTGCTATATCTCTCAGTCTTTCCAGTGACTGATCAACAAACTGTTTCCTTGATTAAATCATCATGAGTAAAAAATTTAACGTCAGTTGTGTCTTGACTAGGTTGAGGGACCGGGGGGATTAGTGTTAATGATCCTGGGCGCAGAGCGCCCACTAAACAACATATTAAACCCCCAAATCATTGTCATCAACTAATTCAACAGGAGACAAGGATGGTTGTTTTTTAAATCTTTGACATAGCTCTAGTAATTGCCTGAAGGAAATAAAATAGGTTTCTCTCTACAAGCTTTAATGGCATAATTATCATCAGTGTTGTTATCAATCACAAGTGGTTCTTTACATATACCAGCATGAAGGATATCATTCCCTATCAACAAGTCCACTGACCTGATGGGAAAAACATCACTGGATATACTCATGAAATATAACCAGTATAATAGCTTGTTTGAATATAAACTTTGTGCAGAGGCACTTTTATAACAGCCCCACCATAGGCTTCTAACAATACATCTATCTTGCAATAGGTATCATCAGTTATGGGCAGTACATCTTCTCTTAATAACGTGAGATAACTGCCAGTGTCTCTGAAAGAAATTATCTCAGTTAGTGTGATTCACCCAAATCCTACTTTATCTCCTCGAAAAGTAAGGAACTCATCGCTGAACGAACCTTTTCGTCAGATACACTTTCTGGCACTAGTCATCTATCCTGAGGTAACATTACCCTAAAACAGTAGGATAAGGGGAATTGCTAGGATTTTGGTGCCTTTGTTGCTCGGAAGAGGATAAACTTGAGTGGGGGCGCCAGCCGCACGACTGTTTCTCCGTATCTCTTTTCTAACTTATAGCAATACTCTCTAGTTTGTCCTTTTCTGTTACAATAGGTACATTTAACTTTCTTCTTCTCGATATCAGATTTCTGTCTAGCCACAGAGAACAGATTCAGATTTGTGATTTTTCCTGGTAAAGGTACAGAATTTAAACAGTAGCAGGTACATCAGCTGGCAATGAGCAGGCTGATTTAGGTTGCCAACTTCTAGGACAATCTTTAGTTACCTTTTTCTTTGTGTTTTAGTAATTTATAAGTTTGTGAGAAATCTCGTAATTGTCTGCTAATGCTGCAGTTTCCAGAATAATCCAAGGCAGTATGATCGATCAGATTTCTTGTATTGTCAGCAGGCTTTACAGTTGTTAAACTCTTCTTTGTAGCAACAATTTAAAACAAGGCTGTTGTAGTTGTTAAAACTTGGCAGCTCTAGACCACTCTCAAAAGCAAATTTTTTCTCACGAGAAAATTCTACAAAAGGGTTTGATCTTGTCGCCCGTTGTAACATACAAAATGCTCCTTGATAACTTACAGGTAACAGTTATATGTCTCTAGAATTGTTTTTTTTGACAGCTCATAACTAATGTACTTGGAAAATGGCAAAGCTGCAGTACAGGTTTGAGCTCTTCCCGTCAAAGCAGTATGCAACAATTTTGGGCCCAGTGCTTACGTGGCCAGTTCATAGCATGTGCCTGGTTCTCAAACACATCAAAATATGTGTCTAAGTCACTTTCAAAAAACTTACGAACCATAGATGCAGCTTTCTGCACATTAAATGTGTCCTGTGATCTATCAGTCTGTTGTCTTAACAGACGAACATTTTTTTTTTGGAAATTTTTCTTCGTTCAATTCCTCTGTGCCTCTATTTGTGCAGTCTGCAAAAATAATGAGGCGTTCAAACCTCTCGAACTGTTCCTGAGAGACAGGACCAGTAGGTAATGGAGGAGTAAGGAATCTAACGTGGTCTGGACGTTCCTTAGGTCGGACACTTCATCCAGCCATCTCTAGAGAGTCTAGATGTGGTCTAGGATAAGTAGATACAGATGTATCATACACTGTACTAGTATTAGGCTGAGTCACCCAACCAGCTACACTCTGTACTATAGTGTCAGTGAGGCGGGAAGGTGTGAGCGAGAACTGAGCTACACTAGGCTCGACAGAAGCTCACTTCTGCCTTATTGCTCCTTCTTCTAAGTAATCAAATAGGGTCATACTCCTAATTGTGACACTAGGCTTTCTGAAACTGAATCATAATCAACATCCTGTATGACAGGAAACAATTATCTTAAATTAAAGCTCTGCAGTTTCAGCTGTGTAATTCCTGTTTTACTCACAGCAAAACTGGCTACTTGCCACAAGTATGAATTTTAATTACTAACTCAGACAAAGTCAGAGTATCAATTAACCCGTTTCACTTGGATCATCACGAAAATAATTGTACTAAGAGAGTGATTATGGGAAAATATTTAATCCTAATAGATTTTATGTTGTTCTTAGAGTTAAACTCATAACGATTTCCATCTCCTTGGATAAGAGCTCAGTCGGTACATACATCCTTCTGGTATTTGTGGAAAATTCAAATCTCAGATTGAAAGTACTTTAAAGTGTTTGATCATAAGTTACTAGTATGTCAAACTGGGCAATTTCTCCAACACCTTGGATCAAGAGATCCGACAGGCCCCCATTTGTTACAAAAAATGCATTCTAAAAGCTTAGAGATCTCCAGGAAACTAGAAAGGATGCCCTTTTAGCATCAGCTCTACTGGTTTTCGTAACAAGTAGCAGTATCCTTGTCCAATTATCCATTAAAATCAGTATTATTCATAGTGCTTCAGGATTACACTGGTAGGCTTCTACTAGAGAAATTAAAATTTATAAATTTATTAAATCTAAGGTATATTATAAAAGAAATTTAAACAATCACAGTAATGAAAATAATTAAACTCTGAGTTCAATATTATTGTGCTAAAGCACATATCACATTTATAAATTCTTAAGTACGTCTGGTACATTAACATTTAATAAGATATTACAAATATGTAACAAGTCGTGTATGTATGTTTTAAGTGCTCTAAGTTAGTTCGCTATGTCTCCACGACTCGACTAGACTTAAGCAAGTGACTGACAAGTCTCACATAAACTAACTTCTTGACTGACTGGCAAACCAGAAAAACAGTCTGCTTGAAACAATGAAACGAATGCTACGCCCAATAGCCATAATAACAAGCGACTGCGACACAATCCGGATCAAGGAGATAATAAAACGACACTAAAGTAGGGACCATCACAGAATCCCATCCACAAAAGTTAACAAAACACCATAACTACTGAATCTAAGTTCAGCATAGGAAAAACCCCGACTGTGACAATACACAGAAATCCGTACAAAATTAGGTCAGAAGCTATAGGCTAAGGACCTGAGATGTTCAGAGTGTCTAAGCGACACACAACCTTCAGTACAAACGTCGAAAATCACTAAGTCTATACAAGTTCTGTGAACAGAGTTCTACAGAACTAACAAGAATATAGACAGACAATCTTGTCCAACACCAAGAGAGTCTAGAGCAGATCTCAATACTTTACGAGAGGTGATGACAACCCCCACCCCCCGCAATCACATGATAGCCACCTGACAGCACAGCTCAGAAGCCGCAATATAACGATAACGAGCGACAAGCGATAATTACAGTAGTTTGACATCAAGACTTGAGCGAGCACATATGTATGTTACATCCTAAACAACATAAGTTCAAATAAGAATATAAAGCAATATATTTACGATTTTAGCCTATTATCGCAAATATAAGTTGTCAATAAAAATTTATATGAAAAGATAATATACATTATATATAAACAAAATAATTCAGTGTACCCATTCAGGGTTGCCACACCCCCCCAACAATCTTTTACCCAGAATGCCGCCCACACAAACTCCACTAATACCCAGGTACCTACTAGCTTGGTAGGTGAACGGGACACCTGATGTAAGGAAACAACACCCTAAAGTTTTCTACCCTTCCAGGTCATGATCCCACCCTTATTCCTAATATATCTTCCTGTGGACTAGCTGGCAAAGCTCTCACTTCACATACTGAGAGTCTGGCTTGGATTTGCGGTGGGAAGTGGAAACTTTTTGATGGCATTTCTTTAACACCCGTTGTCCTGCTACCTACAAGTAGGTACCTTGGGTGGTTAATTGACTGGTGCGGGTCACATCCTTGAAGGACAAATTATGGTTACAATGAAATAGAGACAGAGTCCATCAATGATGCACTGACTTTCTTGGGTTATTCTGGGTGGCTAACCCTCTGAGGTTAAGAGATCTACTAAACCAATTCTAACTGATTTTTCACACAGTTGAGTTACTTAGGTTGTTTTAAGGTTTATATAATAAGATATTACAAGGAGTGCAATTAAGTCATTTAAGTTTTATTGATTTACCCTGGTGGGTTACCCATGTAGATATTTTTTGTGTTACCTGGTGGTTTACCATGTATGATAATTTTGTGTTACTCTGGGTTTGACCATGTATGATAATAAATAACAAAATGGCACAATACCTGCGTGACTGAACAATCCACAAATAACCACAAATAAAAAGAGAAGCTTACGACGAAGTTCGGTCCGACTTGACCATTACAAAGTCACACTAACAGAGGTGGAGCAGGACGGCTATATAAGGCAGGAAGAGGTGGTATAGTAGTAGTAGTAGAGTGGGTACTACTACTAATACCACTCTCTGCCAATATAGCCGCCTTGCTGCACCTCTCTTAGTGGGACTTTGTCAATGGTCAAAGTCGGACACGAAACGTCGTCCGTAAGCTTCTCTCTTTAGTGCGGGTATTTGTGCAAGTATGATAATTTTTGTGTTACCTGGTGGTTACCATGTATGATAATTTGTGTGTTACTCTGGTGTTACTATGTATGATAATTTTTGTGTTACTCACTGGAAGTTAACATGTATGATAATTTTTGTGTTACTCTGGTGTTACTATTGTATGATAATTTTTGTTTGTGTTACTCTGGTGGTTCCCATGTATGATAATTTGTGTTACTCTGGTGGTTACTATGTATGATAATTTTTGTGTTACTCTGGTGGTTACTATGCATGATAATATTTGTGTTACTCCTGGTGTTACCTATGATAATTTTTTGTTCTCTGCTGGTTACTATGTATGATGATTTTTTGTGTTACTCCCTGGTGGTTAACTATGTATGATAATTTTTGTGTTTACTCTGTGGTTACCATGTATGATAATTTGTGTTACTCTGGGGTTATACTATGTATGAGTAATTTTTGTGTTACTCTGGTGTTACCATTATATAATTTTTGTGTTACTGCCCTAGTGGTTACTATGTACAATAATTTTTGTGTTACTCATTGGTTACTATGTATATAATTTGTGTTACTTCTGGTGGGGTTACTCAAGTAAGATAATTTTTGGTGTTATCTACTCCTGGTGGTTTACTATGTATGATAATTTAGTGTTCTCTGGTGGGTTACTATGTATGATAATTTTTGTGTTACTCTGGTGGTTACTATGTATGATAATTTTTGTGTTACTCTGGTGGTTAATGTACATGTTACTATGTATGATAATTTTTGTGTTACTCTGGTGGTTACTATGTAATGATAATTTATTTGATGTTACCTGTGGTTCTATGATATAAAATTTTTGTGTTACTCTGGTGGTTACTATGTATGATTGAATTTTTGTGTTACTCTGGTGGATATGTACATGTTACGATGTTATGATAATTTTTGTGTACTCTGGTGGTTAATGTAACATTTTACTATGTATGATAATTTTTTTTGTGTTACTTCTGGTGGTTAATGTAACATTGTTACTAAATGTAATGATAATTTTTGTGTTACTCTTGGTGGATAATGTGCATGTTTACTATGTATGAAATATTTTTGTGTTTACTCTGTGGATAATGTACATGTTACATGTATTAAATTTTGTTTAAGTGTATTTATGTTGTACTTTACCTAAATAAACTTAGTAACTTATTGGGTTATTCCTTGTTAAATAATTAACCTTGTATATGAATGTTCTGCCACAATATTGTTTTATTATGTAACATAAACCTTAAAACTTACTAACTTAAACCTCTGCTGCTGCCTCTACCACCTAACACCTGCTGCTGCTGGCCTCACCACCTAACACCTGCTGCTGCATGCCTCACCACCTAACACCTGCTACTTGGCCTCAGCCACCTAACACCTGCTGCTGCTGCTCACCACCTAACAACTGCTGCAGCTGCCTCAACACCTAACACCTGCTGCCTCTGCCTCACCACCAACACCTGCTGCTGCTGCTCACCACCTAACTCCTGCTGCTGCTTGCCTCACCACCTAACACCTGCTGCTGCGCCTCACCACCTCACCACCTGCTGCTTCTTCTGCTCAGCACCTAACACCTGCTGCTTCTGCTCAACTCACCTAGCACACTGCTGCTGCTGCCTCACCACCTAACACCTGCTGCTGCTGCCCTCACCACCTAACCCTGCTTGCTGCTGCCCTGACCACCTAACACCCTGGCTGCTGCTGCCTGGCCACTAGCACCTGCTGTGCTGCCTGACCACCTAACACCTCTGCTGCTGCCTCACCACCTAACACCTGCTGCTTCTGCCCCACCACCCTAAACGTGCTGCTTCTGCCTCACCACCTAACACCTGCTGCTGCTGCACACCACCTAACACCTGCTGCTGCTGCCTGACCACTTCTAACACCAGCCTGCCTCACCTCCTAACGACCTTCTGCTGCTGCCTCACCACCTAACTACCTGCTGCTTGCTGCTCACCACCTAACACCTGCTGCTGCTACTCACCACCTAACACCTGCTGCTGCTGCTTCACCAATTACACCTGCTGCTGCCTCACCACCTATCACCTGCTGCCTGGCCTCTCCACCTAACACCTGCTGCAGCTGCTGCAGCCTCAACCACTTAACACCTCTCTGCCTCAACCACGCCATCACCTGCTGCCTGCCTCACCACCTAACACCAGCTTCTGCTGCGCCTCAATAACCTAACAGCTGCTGCTGCCTCACTGCCTAACACCTGCTGCTGCTGCGTCTCCACCTAACACCTGCTGCTGCCTGACAACCTAAAACTTGCTGTTGCCTGAGCACCTAACAACTGCTGCTGCCTGAGTACTGAACACTTGCTGCTGTCTGAGAACCAACAACCTGCTCTTTGCCAGAGAGCCTAACACCTGCTCCTGCCTGAGCACCTAACATCTGACACACTCAACACATGAGCACCTAACACCTGACACACACTCAACATCTGAGCACCTAACACCTGACACACTCAACACCTGAGCACCTAACATCTGACAGTAAATACATAAGCACCTAGCACACTCAACACCAGAACACCTAACACCTGACATACTCAACACTTGAGCACCTAACACACTCAACACTTGAGTGCCTAACACCTCACACACCCAAAACCTTAGCAGCTAACACCTAACACAATCAACACCTGAGCAGCTAACAGTCAACACCTGAGCAGTTAACAGTCAACAGCAGAGCAGCTAACACAGTCAACATCCTAGGCACTAAACACTAATCACACCTTAGGCATCCTAGCACAGTCAACACCCTGAGCACTAACACACTTCAAACAGTGGAGTAGGCTAACAGTGTCAACACCTGAGCACCTAACACCTCACACAGTCCACACCTGAGCAGCTAACACCTCACACAGTCAACACCTGAGCAGCTAACACAGTCAAACAGCATAGCAGCTAACACAGTCAAACACCTGAGCAGCTAACACAATCAATACCTGAGCAACCTAGCACAGTCCAACCACCTGAGAAGCTAACAGAGTCAAACACCCAGCAGCTAACACAGTCAACATTGGAGTACTAACACAGTCCCAACACCTGAGCACCTAACACCCTCACACAGTCGCACACCTGAGCTGAGCCAGATCTAACACTTCACACAGTCAACACCTGGAGCAGCTAACACAGTCAACACCTGAGGCAGCTTAACAACCATAGTCAACACTTAGAAGCTAACACATTCAACACCTGAGGCACTAATCACTAAGTCCAACACCTGAGCAGCTAAAACAGTCAACACATTGAGCATACTAACACAGTCAGACACCTGAGCACTAACACCTGACACAAAACAACATATGAGAAGGCTAACACCTACACAGTCAATATCTAACAGCTAACACGGTCACACGTCAACACCTGAGCAGCTAACACAGGCAGCACTCCGAAGCAGCTAACAGAGTCACAACTGAGCAGTCTACCTACAATCAACACCTGAGCAGCTAACACAGTCAGATCTGAGCACGAAGACAGTAAACACCTGAGCAGCTAAACACAGTCAACACCCTGAGCACCTACATAGTCCAACACCTGAGCAGCTAGCACAGACAACTAGATGAGCAGGTATCACAGTCAACACCTGAGCACTAACACCCTGACAGAGTCAACACCAAGAAGCTAACACAGTCAACACCTGACACCTAGCATAGTCCAACACCTGAGCAATAACACAGTCAACCCCCTGATCAGCTAACACCAGATCAACACCTGAGAGCAGCCACCACAGTAACAACAGAGCAGCTAACACAGTCAACACATGAGCTGCTAACACTTCACACAGTCAACATCTGATCAGCTAACACAGCAACACCTAGCCACTAACCACAGTCAAAACCTGAGAAGCTCAACAACAGTCAACACCTAAGCCTAACACCGACAAGTCAACAACTGAGCCAGCTATCACCTAACACAGTCACACACTGAGCACTAATTGCATCAACACCTGAGGCAGATAACACAGTCAACACCTGAGCACTAACACAGTCAACAGCGAGCCGTTTAACACAGTCAACACCTCCTGATCAGCTAACACAGTCAACACTCCGAACACTAACACAGTCAACAAAGAGCACGCTAACACAGTCAACACTGAGCATTAACATAGTCAACACCTGAGCAGCTAACACCACACACAGTCAACACCTGAGCGCTAACACAGTCAACACCTGAGCAGCCAAACACCTCACAAAGTCAATAACACTGAGCAGCTAACACAGTCTCACCTGAGCAGCTAACACTCCAACAGTCAACACACCGAGCGCTAAACTACCTCACAAAGACAACACCTGAGCTAACACCCTCACAGCCAACCATGAGCAGATAACACAGTCAATACATGAGCATCTAACACAGTCAACACCTGAGCAGCTAACATAGTCAACACCTGAGCACCTATCACTGTCAACACCTGAGCACCTAACACAGTCAACACCTGAGCAGCTAACATAGTAAAAACCTGAGCACATCCTAAAATCAGTCACACCTGAGCAGCTAACACAGTCAACACCTGAGCAGCTAACACAATCAACAGCTCAGCAGCTAACACAGTCAACACTTGAGCAGCTAACACAGTCAACACCTGAGCAGCTACACAGTCAACACCTGAGCACCTAACACCTGACACAGACAACATATGAGCAGCTAACACCTTAAACAGTCAACATCTGAACAGCTAACACCACACACAGTCAATACCTGAGCAGCTAACACAGTCAACACCTGAGCAGCTAACACAATCAACACCTGAGCGGCTAACACAGTCAGATCTGAGCAGCTAACAGAGTCAACACCTGAGCAGCTAACACAGTCAACACCTGAGCAGCTAGCACAGTCAACACCTGAGCACCTAGCACAGTCAACACCTGAGCAGCTAACAGAGTCAACACCCGAGCAGCTAACACACTCAACAGTGGAGTAGCTAACAGTGTCAACACCTGAGCACCTAACACCTCACACAGTCCACAACTGAGCAGCTAACACCTCACACAGTCAACACCTGAGCAGCTAACACAGTCAACAGCATAGCAGCTAACACAGTCAACACCTGAGCAGACTAACACAATCATACCTGAGCACCTACACAGTCAACACCTGAGAAGCTAAACAGAGTCAACACCTCGCGCAGCTAACACAGTCAACAGTGGAATAGCTAACACAGTCAGACACCTGAGCACCTAACACCTCACACAGTCCCACACCTGAGCAGCTAACACTCCCACACAGATCAACACCTAGCAGCTAACACAGTCAACACATGAGAACTAACCCACAAAAATCAACAGCTGAGCAGCTAACACAGTCAACACCTGAGCAGCTAACACAGTCAAACACTTTGAGAACCTAACACAGTCTAACGCCTGAGCAATCTGTATAACACTAGTCAACAACCTGACACTAAAACAGTCAACAGCTCAGGGGGTGAGCAGCTAACACTTTCACACGCTGAGCTACCTAACACCTTACACAGAAGACAACATCTGAGAGGCTAACACCTTACACAGTCAATATCTGAACAGCTAACACGTCACACAGTCAACACCTGAGCAGCTAACACAGTCAACTCCTAAGCAGCTAACACAGTCAACAACTGAGCAGCTACCACAATCAACACCTGAGCAGCTAACACAGTCAGATCTGAGCAGCTAAGACAGTCAACACCTCAGCAGCTAACACAGTCAACACCTGAGCACCTAGCATAGTCAACACCTGAGCAGCTAGCACAGTCAACAGCTGAGCAGGTAACACAGTCAACACCTGAGCACCTAACACCTGACAGAGTCAACACCAGAGAAGCTAACACAGTCAACACCTGAGCACCTAGCATAGTCAACACCTGAGCAGATAACACAGTCAACCCCTGAGCAGCTAACACAGTCAACACCTGAGCAGCTAACACAGTCAACAACAGAAGGGCAGCTAACACAGTCAACACATGAGCTGCTAACACCTCACACAGTCAACATCTGATCAGCTAACACAGTCAACACCTGAGCAGCTAACACAGTCAAAACCTGAGCAGCTAACACAGTCAACACCTAAGCACCTAACACCTGACACAGTCAACAACTGAGCAGCTATCACCTAACACAGTCAACACCTGAGCAGCTAATGCAATCAACACCTGAGCAGATAACACAGTCAACACCTGAGCAGCTAACACAGTCAACAGCGGAGCAGTTAACACAGTCAACACCTGAGCAGCTAACACAGTCAACACCTGAGCAGCTAACACAGTCAACAGAAGAGCAGCTAACACAGTCAACACCTTGAGCCTTAACATGTCAACACCTGAGCACTAACAGCACACACACAGTCCAACACCTGAGCTGCTAACACAGTCATCAACCTGAGCAGCTACAACTCACAAAGTCAACACTTGAGCAGCTAACACAGTCAACACCTGAGCAGCTAACACCTCACACAGTCAACACCCGAGCAGCTAACACCTCACAATGTCAACACCTGAGCTAACACCTCACAGCCTACACCTGAGCAGCAAACACATTCAACACCTTAGCAGCCTAACACAAATCAACAGCTCAGCAGCTAACACAGTAACACTTGAGCAGCTAACACAGTCAACACCTGAGCAGCTACAACAGTCAACACACTGAGCACCAAACACCGACCAGACAACATAATGAGCAGCAACACCTTAAACAGTCAACACTGAACGCTAACACCACACATCAGAGTCAATAAATGAGCGCTAACACAGTCAACACCTGAGCGCTAACCACAATCAACACTGAAGCAGCTAGCACATCAAACAAGGTGAGCCAAGCTAGCACAGTCAACAGGTGAGCAGCTAACACCTCATGCAGTCAACACCTGAGCAGGTAACACAGTCAACACCTGAGCAGCTAACACAGTCAACACCTTAGCAGCAGAGTGAACACCTGAGCAGCTAACACAGGCAACACCTGAGCAGCTAACACAGTCAACACCTGAGCAGCCAACACCGTCAAAACCTGAGGAGCTAACACAGTCAACACCTGAGCACCTAAAACAGTCAACAACTGAGCAGCTAACACAGTCAACACCTGAGCAGCTAACACAGTCAACACTTGAGAAGCTAACACAGTCAACACCTGAGCAGCTACACAGTCAACACCTGAGCACCTAACACCTGACACAGACAATATATGAGCAGCTAACACCTTACACAGTCAACATCTGAACAGCTAACACCTCACACAGTCAACACCTGAGCAGCTAACACAGTCAACACGAGCAGCTAACACAGTCAACAACTGAGTAGCTAACACAGTCAACACCGGAGCAGCTAACACAGTAAACAACTGGGCACCTAACACAGTCAACACCTGAGCAGCTAACACAGTCAACACCTGAGCACTAACACAAAGAGTCAACTCTGAGCAGCTAACACAGTCAACACTTGAGCAGCTAACACAGTCAACACCTGAGCAGTTAACACAGTCAACACAAGAACAGCTAACACAGTCAACACCTGAGCACCTAACACCTGACACAGACAATATATGAGCAGCTAACACCTAACACAGTCAACATCTGAACAGCTAACACGTCACACAGTCAACACCTGAGCAGCTAACACAGTGAACACCTGAGAAGCTAACACAGTCAACACCTGAGCAGCTAACACAGTCAACACCTGAGCAGCTAACACAGTCAACACCTGAGCAGCTAACACAGTCAACACTTGAGAAGCTAACACAGTCAACACCTGAGCAGCTACACAGTCCCAACACCTGACACTAAAACCAGACAAAACATGAGAGCTAACACAGTCACTGAGCACCTAACACCTGACACAGACAACATATGAGAGGGCTAACACCAACACAAGTCAATATCTAACCAGCTAACACGTCACACAGTCGAACACTTAGCACTAACACAGTCAACTCCTAAGGCAGCTACACAGTCAACAACGAGCAGCTACCACAATCAACAACCTGAGCAGCTAACACAGTCAGATCTGAGCAGCTAAGACAATAAAACTACCTGATCAGCTAACACAGTCAACAACCTGAGCACAAGCCATAGTCAACGACGTGAGCAGCTAGCACAGTCCAAACAGCTGAGCGGTAACACAGTCCAACACCCTGAGCACCTAACACTGAACAGAGTCAACACCAGAGACTAATGCAGTCCAACACTCTAGAGCAGCTAAAGCAGTCAATCACCTGAGACAGATAACACAGTCAACCCCTGAAGCAGCTAACACAGTCAACTACCTGAGCAACTAACACATCAACAACAGAGCAGCTAACACAGTCCCAACACATGAGGCGATAACACCTCACACAGCAACCATCTGATCACTAAACACAGTCAACACCTGAGGCAGCTAACACAGTCAAACCTGAGCACAACACAGTCCCAACACCTAAGCACCTAAACCTGACAAGTCAACAACTGAGCGCAGCTATCACCTAACACAGTCAAACCATCACTGCGCAGCTAATGCAATCAACACCTGAGCAGATAACACTGTCAACAAACACTTGAGCAGCTAACACAGTCCAACAGCGGAGCAGTTAAACACAGTCAACACCTTGAGGCAGCTACACAGTCCAACACCTGAGGCAGCTAACACAGTCAACAGAAGAGCAGCTAACACAGACAACACCTTCCAGCAAATTAACATAGTCAACCCACTGAGCAGTTAACACCTCACACATCAACACCTGAGCTTCTAACACAGTCAACACCTGAGCATGCTAACACCCTCACAAAGTCAACTAATTGAGCCGCTAACACAGTCAACACCAGAGGGGGATGCTGAGCAGCTTAACACCTCTCACAGTAAACACTTCAGCAGCTAAACACCTCAACAATGTCAAACACTCTGACTACACACCTCACAGCCAACACTGAGCAGATAACACAGTCAATACGTGGCATCTAACACAGTCACCAACCGAGGGTCAGCTAACATAGTCCAACACCTGAGCACCTATCACTGTCAACACCTGAGCACCTAACACAGTCAACACCTGAGCAGCTAACATAGTAAAAACCTGAGCACCTAAAACAGTCAACACCTGAGCAGCTAACACAGTCAACACCTGAGCAGCTAACACAATCAACAGCTCAGCAGCTAACACAGTCAACACTTGAGCAGCTAACACAGTCAACACCTGAGCAGCTACACAGTCAACACCTGAGCACCTAACACCTGACACAGACAACATATGAGCAGCTAACACCTTAAACAGTCAACATCTGAACAGCTAACACCACACACAGTCAATACCTGAGCAGCTAAGACAGTCAACACCTGAGCAGCTAACACAATCAACACCTGAGCGGCTAACACAGTCAGATCTGAGCAGCTAACAGAGTCAACACCTGAGCAGCTAACACAGTCAACACCTGAGCAGGCCCCTTAAAAAGGCCCACAGTCAACAGGTGAGCAGCTAACACCTCATGCAGTCAACACCTGAGCAGGTAACACAGTCAACACCTGAGCAGCTAACACAGTCAACACCTTAGCAGCAGAGTGAACACCTGAGCAGCTAACACAGGCAACACCTGAGCAGCTAACACAGTCAACACCTGAGCAGCTAACACAGTCAACACCGTTGTTGAGTACAGCTAAAACAGACAACAACTGAGCAGCTAACACAGTCAACACCTGAGCAGCTAACACAGTCAACACTTGAGAAGCTAACACAGTCAACACCTGAGCAGCTACACAGTCAACACCTGAGCACCTAACACCTGACACAGACAATATATGAGCAGCTAACACCTTACACAGTCAACATCTGAACAGCTAACACCTCACACAGTCAACACCTGAGCAGCTAACACAGTCAACACGAGCAGCTAACACAGTCAACAACTGAGTAGCTAACACAGTCAACACCGGAGCAGCTAACACAGTAAACAACTGGGCACCTAACACAGTCAACACCTGAGCAGCTAACACAGTCAACACCTGAGCAGCTAACACAGTCAACACCTGAACACTCACACAGTCAACACTTGAGAAGCTAACACAGTCAACACCTGAGCAGCTAACACAGTCAACACCTGAGCAGTTAACACAGTCAACACAAGAACAGCTAACACAGTCAACACCTGAGCACCTAACACCTGACACAGACAATATATGAGCAGCTAACACCTAACACAATCAACATCTGAACAGCTAACACGTCACACAGTCAACACCTGAGCAGCTAACACAGTGAACACCTGAGAAGCTAACACAGTCAACACCTGAGCAGCTAACACAGTCAACACCTGAGCAGCTAACACAATCAACACCTGAGCAGGAAACACAGTCAGATCTGAGCAGCTGACACAGTCAACACCTTAGCAACTAACACAGTCAACACCTGAGCACCTAACATAGTCAATACCTGAGCAGCTAGCACAGTCAACAGCTGAGGAGGTAACACAGTCAACACCTGAGCACCTAACATCTGACACAGTCAACACCTGAGAAGCTAACGCAGTCAACACCTGAGCAGCTAATGCAGTCAACACCTGAGCAGATAACACAGTCAACCCCTGAGCAGCTAACACAGTCAACAGCAGAGCAGCTAACACAGTCAACATCTGAGCTGCTAATACCTCACACAGTAAACACCTGATCAGCTAACACAGTCAACACCTGAGCAGCTAACACAGTCAACTCCCAAGCAGCTAACACAGTCAACAGCAGAGCAGCTAACACAGCCAACATCTGAGCTGCTAACACCTCACACAGTCAACACCTGATCAGCTAACACAGTCAACACCTGAGCAGCTAACACAGTCAACACCTGAGCAGCTATCACCTCACACAGTCAACACCTGAGCAGCTAATGTAATCAACACCTGAGCAGATAACACAGTCAAACACCTGAGCAGCTAACACAGTCAAAAGCTGAGCAGCTAACACAGTCAACACCTGAGCAATTAACACAGTCAACACCTGAGCAGCTAACACCTCACAAAGTCAACACTTGAGTGCTAACACAGTCAACCCCTGAGCAGCTAACACCTCACACAGTCAACACCTGAGCTAACACAGCCAACACCTGAGCAGCTAACATAGTCAACACCTGTGCACCTGTCACTGTCAACACCTGAGCGTCTAACACAGTCAACACCTGAGCAGCTAACATAGTTAACACCTGAGCACCTAAAACAGTCAACACCTGAGCAGCTAACACAGTCAACACCTGAGCAGCTAACACAGTCAACACTTGAGAAGCTAACACTGTCAACACCTTAGCAGGTAACACAGTCAACACCTGAGCAGCTACACAGTCAACACCTGAGCACCTAACACCTGACACAGACAACATATGAGCAGCTAACACCTTACACAGTCAACATCTGAACAGCTAACACCTCACACAGTCAACACCTGAGCAGCTAACACAGTCAACACCTGAGCAGCTAACACAATCAACACCTGAGCGGCTAACACAGTCAGATCTGAGCAGCTAACAGAGTCAACACCTGAGCAGCTAACACAGTCAACACCTGAGCAGCTAGCACAGTCAACAGGTGAGCAGCTAACACCTCATGCAGTCAACACCTGAGCAGGTAACACAGTCAACACCTGAGCAGCTAACACAGTCAACACCTTAGCAGCAAACAGAGTGAACACCTGAGCAGCTAACACAGGCAACACCTGAGCAGCTAACACAGTCAACACCTGAGCAGCCAACACCGTCAACACCTGAGGAGCTAACACAGTCAACACCTGAGCACCTAAAACAGTCAACACCTGAGCAGCTAACACAGTCAACACCTGAGCAGCTAACACAGTCAACACTTGAGAAGCTAACACAGTCAACACCTGAGCAGCTAACACAGTCAACACCTGAGCAATTAACACAGTCAACACCTGAGCAGCTAACACCACACACAGTCAACATCTGAACGGCTAACACCTCACACAGTCAACACCTGAGCAGCGAACACAGTCAACACGAGCAGCTAACACAGTCAACAACTGAGTAGCTAACACAGTCAACACCGGAGCAGCTAACACAGTCAACACCTGAGCAGCTAACACAGTCAACACCTGAGCAGCTAACACAGTCAACACTTGAGAAGCTAACACAGTCAACACCTGAGCAGCTAACACAGTCAATACCTGAGCAGTTAACACAGTCAACACAAGAACAGCTAACACAGTCAACACCTGAGCACCTAACACCTGACACAGACAACATATGAGCAGCTAACACAGTCAACAGCAGAGCAGCTAACACAGTCAACACCTGAGCAATTAACACAGTCAACACCTGAGCAGCTAACACCACACACAGTCAACACCTGAGCTGCTAACACAGTCAACACCTTAGCAGCAGAGTGAACACCTGAGCAGCTAACACAGGCAACACCTGTGCAGCTAACACAGTCAACACCTGAGCAGCCAACACCGTCAAAACCTGAGGAGCTAACACAGTCAACACCTGAGCACCTAAAACAGTCAACAACTGAGCAGCTAACACAGTCAACACCTGAGCAGCTAACACAGTCAACACTTGAGAAGCTAACACAGTCAACACCTGAGCAGCTACACAGTCAACACCTGAGCACCTAACACCTGACACAGACAATATATGAGCAGCTAACACCTTACACAGTCAACATCTGAACAGCTAACACCTCCCACAGTTCAACACCTGACAGCTAACACATCAACACAGCAGCTAACCACAGTCAACAACTGAGTAGCTAAACACAGTCACATCACCGAGCAGCTAACACAGTAACAACTGGGCACTAACACAGGTCAAACACCAGAGCAGCTAACACAGTCACACCTGAGGCAGCTAACACAAGTCAAACACCTGAGTAGCTCACACAGTCCAACACTTGAGAAGCCTAAACACAGTCAACACCTTGAGCAGCCAAACACAGTCAACACACTGAGCAGTTAACACAGTCAACACAAGAACAGCTAACACAGTCAACACCTGAGCACCTAACACCTGACACAGAAAATATATGAGCAGCTAACACCTAACACAATCAACATCTGAACAGCTAACACGTCACACAGTCAACACCTGAGCAGCTAACACAGTGAACACCTGAGAAGCTAACACAGTCAACACCTGAGCAGCTAACACAGTCAACACCTGAGCAGCTAACACAGTCAACACCTGAGCAGGAAACACAGTCAGATCTGAGCAGCTGACACAGTCAACACCTGAGCAACTAACACAGTCAACACCTGAGCACCTAACATAGTCAATACCTGAGCAGCTAGCACAGTCAACAGCTGAGCAGGTAACACAGTCAACACCTGAGCACCTAACATCTGACATCAGTCCAACACCAGAGAGGCTAACGCCCCCCCCAAGTTTCAACACCTGGCAGCTAATGCAGTCAACACCTGAGCAGATAACACAGTCAACCACTGAGCAGCTAACACAGTCAACAGCAGAGCAGCTAACACAGTCAACATCTGAGCTGCTAATACCTCACACAGTCAACACCTGATCAGCTAACACAGTCAACACCTGAGCAGCTAACACAGTCAACTCCCAAGCAGCTAACACAGTCAACAGCAGAGCAGCTAACACAGCCAACATCTGAGCTGCTAACACCTCACACAGTCAACACCTGATCAGCTAACACAGTCAACACCTGAGCAGCTAACACACTCAACCACTGAGCAGCTATCACCTCACACAGTCCACACCTGAAGCATGCTTATTAATCAACACCTGAGCAGATAACACGAAGTCAAACACCTGAGCAGCTAAACACAGTCCAAAGCTGAGCAGCTAACACAGTCAACACCTCTGGTGCAATTAAACACCGGTCAACACCTGAGCAGCTAACACCTCACAAAGTCAACACTTGAGTGCTAACACAGTCAACCCCTGAGCAGCTAACACCTCACACAGTCAACACCTGAGCTAACACAGCCCAACACCGAGCAGCCTAACACAGTCAACACCTGGTGCACCTGTCCACTGTCAACACCTGACGTCTAACACAGTCAACAACCTGAGCAGCTAACATATTAACGACCCTGGCACCTAAAACAGTCAACACTTGACAGCTAACACAGTCAACACCTGAGCAGCTAACACAGTCAACACTTGAGAAGCTAACACTGTCAACACCTTAGCAGGTAACACAGTCAACACCTGAGCAGCTACACAGTCAACACCTGAGCACCTAACACCTGACACAGACAACATATGAGCAGCTAACACCTTACACAGTCAACATCTGAACAGCTAACACCTCACACCATCAACACCTGGGTAACAAGTAGTACAGTATCCTTGTCCTATTATCCATTAAAATCCAGTATTATTCATAGTGCTTCAGGATTACAACTGGTAGGCTTACTAACTAGAGAAATTAAAATTTAATAAATTTATTAAGTCAGAGGTATATTATACAAAGAAAATTTAAACAATCACAGTAATGAAAATAATATCCAATCTCTCGAGTTTCAATATTATTGGTGCTGAAAGCACATATCACATTTATAAATTCTTAAGTCCGTCTGGTACATTAACATTTAATAAGATATTACAAATATGTAACAAGTCGTGTATGTATGTTTTAAGTGCTCTAAGTTAGTTCGCTATGTCTCCACGACTCGACTAGACTTAAGCAAGTGACTGACAAGTCTCACATAAACTAACTTCTTGACTGACTGGCAAACCAGAAAAACAGTCTGCTTGAAACAATGAAACGAATGCTACGCCCAATAGCCATAATAACAAGCGACTGCGACACAATCCGGATCAAGGAGATAATAAAACGACACTAAAGTAGGGACCATCACAGAATCCCATCCACAAAAGTTAACAAAACACCATAACTACTGAATCTAAGTTCAGCATAGGAAAAACCCCGACTGTGACAATACACAGAAATCCGTACAAAATTAGGTCAGAAGCTATAGGCTAAGGACCTGAGATGTTCAGAGTGTCTAAGCGACACACAACCTTCAGTACAAACGTCGAAAATCACTAAGTCTATACAAGTTCTGTGAACAGAGTTCTACAGAACTAACAAGAATATAGACAGACAATCTTGTCCAACACCAAGAGAGTCTAGAGCAGATCTCAATACTTTACGAGAGGTGATGACAACCCCCACCCCCCGCAATCACATGATAGCCACCTGACAGCACAGCTCAGAAGCCGCAATATAACGATAACGAGCGACAAGCGATAATTACAGTAGTTTGACATCAAGACTTGAGCGAGCACATATGTATGTTACATCCTAAACAACATAAGTTCAAATAAGAATATAAAGCAATATATTTACGATTTTAGCCTATTATCGCAAATATAAGTTGTCAATAAAAATTTATATGAAAAGATAATATACATTATATATAAACAAAATAATTCAGTGTACCCATTCAGGGTTGCCACACCCCCCCAACAATCTTTTACCCAGAATGCCGCCCACACAAACTCCACTAATACCCAGGTACCTACTAGCTTGGTAGGTGAACGGGACACCTGATGTAAGGAAACAACACCCTAAAGTTTTCTACCCTTCCAGGTCATGATCCCACCCTTATTCCTAATATATCTTCCTGTGGACTAGCTGGCAAAGCTCTCACTTCACATACTGAGAGTCTGGCTTGGATTTGCGGTGGGAAGTGGAAACTTTTTGATGGCATTTCTTTAACACCCGTTGTCCTGCTACCTACAAGTAGGTACCTTGGGTGGTTAATTGACTGGTGCGGGTCACATCCTTGAAGGACAAATTATGGTTACAATGAAATAGAGACAGAGTCCATCAATGATGCACTGACTTTCTTGGGTTATTCTGGGTGGCTAACCCTCTGAGGTTAAGAGATCTACTAAACCAATTCTAACTGATTTTTCACACAGTTGAGTTACTTAGGTTGTTTTAAGGTTTATATAATAAGATATTACAAGGAGTGCAATTAAGTCATTTAAGTTTTATTGATTTACCCTGGTGGGTTACCCATGTAGATATTTTTTGTGTTACCTGGTGGTTTACCATGTATGATAATTTTGTGTTACTCTGGGTTTGACCATGTATGATAATAAATAACAAAATGGCACAATACCTGCGTGACTGAACAATCCACAAATAACCACAAATAAAAAGAGAAGCTTACGACGAAGTTCGGTCCGACTTGACCATTACAAAGTCACACTAACAGAGGTGGAGCAGGACGGCTATATAAGGCAGGAAGAGGTGGTATAGTAGTAGTAGTAGAGTGGGTACTACTACTAATACCACTCTCTGCCAATATAGCCGCCTTGCTGCACCTCTCTTAGTGGGACTTTGTCAATGGTCAAAGTCGGACACGAAACGTCGTCCGTAAGCTTCTCTCTTTAGTGCGGGTATTTGTGCAAGTATGATAATTTTTGTGTTACCTGGTGGTTACCATGTATGATAATTTGTGTGTTACTCTGGTGTTACTATGTATGATAATTTTTGTGTTACTCACTGGAAGTTAACATGTATGATAATTTTTGTGTTACTCTGGTGTTACTATTGTATGATAATTTTTGTTTGTGTTACTCTGGTGGTTCCCATGTATGATAATTTGTGTTACTCTGGTGGTTACTATGTATGATAATTTTTGTGTTACTCTGGTGGTTACTATGCATGATAATATTTGTGTTACTCCTGGTGTTACCTATGATAATTTTTTGTTCTCTGCTGGTTACTATGTATGATGATTTTTTGTGTTACTCCCTGGTGGTTAACTATGTATGATAATTTTTGTGTTTACTCTGTGGTTACCATGTATGATAATTTGTGTTACTCTGGGGTTATACTATGTATGAGTAATTTTTGTGTTACTCTGGTGTTACCATTATATAATTTTTGTGTTACTGCCCTAGTGGTTACTATGTACAATAATTTTTGTGTTACTCATTGGTTACTATGTATATAATTTGTGTTACTTCTGGTGGGGTTACTCAAGTAAGATAATTTTTGGTGTTATCTACTCCTGGTGGTTTACTATGTATGATAATTTAGTGTTCTCTGGTGGGTTACTATGAATGATAATTTTTGTGTTACTCTGGTGGTTACTATGTATGACAATTTTTGTGTTACTCTGGTGGTTAATGTACATGTTACTATGTATGATAATTTTTGTGTTACTCTGGTGGTTACTATGTAATGATAATTTATTTGATGTTACCTGTGGTTCTATGATATAAAATTTTTGTGTTACTCTGGTGGTTACTATGTATGATTGAATTTTTGTGTTACTCTGGTGGATATGTACATGTTACGATGTTATGATAATTTTTGTGTACTCTGGTGGTTAATGTAACATTTTACTATGTATGATAATTTTTTTTGTGTTACTTCTGGTGGTTAATGTAACATTGTTACTAAATGTAATGATAATTTTTGTGTTACTCTTGGTGGATAATGTGCATGTTTACTATGTATGAAATATTTTTGTGTTTACTCTGTGGATAATGTACATGTTACATGTATTAAATTTTGTTTAAGTGTATTTATGTTGTACTTTACCTAAATAAACTTAGTAACTTATTGGGTTATTCCTTGTTAAATAATTAACCTTGTATATGAATGTTCTGCCACAATATTGTTTTATTATGTAACATAAACCTTAAAACTTACTAACTTAAACCTCTGCTGCTGCCTCTACCACCTAACACCTGCTGCTGCTGGCCTCACCACCTAACACCTGCTGCTGCATGCCTCACCACCTAACACCTGCTACTTGGCCTCAGCCACCTAACACCTGCTGCTGCTGCTCACCACCTAACAACTGCTGCAGCTGCCTCAACACCTAACACCTGCTGCCTCTGCCTCACCACCAACACCTGCTGCTGCTGCTCACCACCTAACTCCTGCTGCTGCTTGCCTCACCACCTAACACCTGCTGCTGCGCCTCACCACCTCACCACCTGCTGCTTCTTCTGCTCAGCACCTAACACCTGCTGCTTCTGCTCAACTCACCTAGCACACTGCTGCTGCTGCCTCACCACCTAACACCTGCTGCTGCTGCCCTCACCACCTAACCCTGCTTGCTGCTGCCCTGACCACCTAACACCCTGGCTGCTGCTGCCTGGCCACTAGCACCTGCTGTGCTGCCTGACCACCTAACACCTCTGCTGCTGCCTCACCACCTAACACCTGCTGCTTCTGCCCCACCACCCTAAACGTGCTGCTTCTGCCTCACCACCTAACACCTGCTGCTGCTGCACACCACCTAACACCTGCTGCTGCTGCCTGACCACTTCTAACACCAGCCTGCCTCACCTCCTAACGACCTTCTGCTGCTGCCTCACCACCTAACTACCTGCTGCTTGCTGCTCACCACCTAACACCTGCTGCTGCTGACTCACCACCTAACACCTGCTGCTGCTGCTTCACCACTTAACACCTGCTGCTGCCTCACCACCTATCACCTGCTGCCTGGCCTCTCCACCTAACACCTGCTGCAGCTGCTGCAGCCTCAACCACTTAACACCTCTCTGCCTCAACCACGCCATCACCTGCTGCTGCCTCACCACCTAACACCTGCTGCTGCTGCTGCCTCATAACCTAACAGCTGCTGCTGCCTCACTGCCTAACACCTGCTGCTGCTGCGTCTCCACCTAACACCTGCTGCTGCCTGACAACCTAAAACTTGCTGTTGCCTGAGCACCTAACAACTGCTGCTGCCTGAGTACTGAACACATTCTGCTGTCTGAGAACCAACAACCTGCTCTTTGCCAGAGAGCCTAACACCTGCTCCTGCCTGAGCACCTAACATCTGACACACTCAACACATGAGCACCTAACACCTGACACACACTCAACATCTGAGCACCTAACACCTGACACACTCAACACCTGAGCACCTAACATCTGACAGTAAATACATAAGCACCTAGCACACTCAACACCAGAACACCTACACCTGAACAATACCTCTCAACACTTGAGCACCTAACACACTCAACACTTGAGTGCCTAACACCTCACACACCCAAAACCTTAGCAGCTAACACCTAACACAATCAACACCTGAGCAGCTAACAGTCAACACCTGAGCAGTTAACAGTCAACAGCAGAGCAGCTAACCAGTCAACATCCTAGGCACTAAACACTAATCACACCTTAGGCATCCTAGCACAGTCAACACCCTGAGCACTAACACACTTCAAACAGTGGAGTAGCTAACAGTGTCAACACCTGAGCACCTAACACCTCACACAGTCCACAACTGAGCAGCTAACACCTCACACAGTCAACACCTGAGCAGCTAACACAGTCAACAGCATAGCAGCTAACACAGTCAACACCTGAGCAGCTAACACAATCAATACCTGAGCAACCTAGCACAGTCCAACCACCTGAGAAGCTAACAGAGTCAAACACCCAGCAGCTAACACAGTCAACATTGGAGTACTAACACAGTCCCAACACCTGAGCACCTAACACCCTCACACAGTCGCACACCTGAGCTGAGCCAGATCTAACACTTCACACAGTCAACACCTGGAGCAGCTAACACAGTCAACACCTGAGGCAGCTTAACAACCATAGTCAACACTTAGAAGCTAACACATTCAACACCTGAGGCACTAATCACTAAGTCCAACACCTGAGCAGCTAAAACAGTCAACACATTGAGCATACTAACACAGTCAGACACCTGAGCACTAACACCTGACACAAAACAACATATGAGAAGGCTAACACCTACACAGTCAATATCTAACAGCTAACACGGTCACACGTCAACACCTGAGCAGCTAACACAGGCAGCACTCCGAAGCAGCTAACAGAGTCACAACTGAGCAGTCTACCTACAATCAACACCTGAGCAGCTAACACAGTCAGATCTGAGCACGAAGACAGTAAACACCTGAGCAGCTAAACACAGTCAACACCCTGAGCACCTACATAGTCCAACACCTGAGCAGCTAGCACAGACAACTAGATGAGCAGGTATCACAGTCAACACCTGAGCACTAACACCCTGACAGAGTCAACACCAAGAAGCTAACACAGTCAACACCTGACACCTAGCATAGTCCAACACCTGAGCAATAACACAGTCAACCCCCTGATCAGCTAACACCAGATCAACACCTGAGAGCAGCCACCACAGTAACAACAGAGCAGCTAACACAGTCAACACATGAGCTGCTAACACTTCACACAGTCAACATCTGATCAGCTAACACAGCAACACCTAGCCACTAACCACAGTCAAAACCTGAGAAGCTCAACAACAGTCAACACCTAAGCCTAACACCGACAAGTCAACAACTGAGCCAGCTATCACCTAACACAGTCACACACTGAGCACTAATTGCATCAACACCTGAGGCAGATAACACAGTCAACACCTGAGCACTAACACAGTCAACAGCGAGCCGTTTAACACAGTCAACACCTCCTGATCAGCTAACACAGTCAACACTCCGAACACTAACACAGTCAACAAAGAGCACGCTAACACAGTCAACACTGAGCATTAACATAGTCAACACCTGAGCAGCTAACACCACACACAGTCAACACCTGAGCGCTAACACAGTCAACACCTGAGCAGCCAAACACCTCACAAAGTCAATAACACTGAGCAGCTAACACAGTCTCACCTGAGCAGCTAACACTCCAACAGTCAACACACCGAGCGCTAAACTACCTCACAAAGACAACACCTGAGCTAACACCCTCACAGCCAACCATGAGCAGATAACACAGTCAATACGTGAGCATCTAACACAGTCAACACCTGAGCAGCTAACATAGTCAACACCTGAGCACCTATCACTGTCAACACCTGAGCACCCTACACAGTCAACACCTGACAGCTAACATAGTGAAAAACCTGAGCACATCCTAAAATCAGTCACACCTGAGCAGCTAACACAGTCAACACCTGAGCAGCTAACACAATCAACAGCTCAGCAGCTAACACAGTCAACACTTGAGCAGCTAACACAGTCAACACCTGAGCAGCTACACAGTCAACACCTGAGCACCTAACACCTGACACAGACAACATATGAGCAGCTAACACCTTAAACAGTCAACATCTGAACAGCTAACACCACACACAGTCAATACCTGAGCAGCTAACACAGTCAACACCTGAGCAGCTAACACAATCAACACCTGAGCGGCTAACACAGTCAGATCTGAGCAGCTAACAGAGTCAACACCTGAGCAGCTAACACAGTCAACACCTGAGCAGCTAGCACAGTCAACACCTGAGCACCTAGCACAGTCAACACCTGAGCAGCTAACAGAGTCAACACCCGAGCAGCTAACACACTCAACAGTGGAGTAGCTAACAGTGTCAACACCTGAGCACCTAACACCTCACACAGTCCACAACTGAGCAGCTAACACCTCACACAGTCAACACCTGAGCAGCTAACACAGTCAACAGCATAGCAGCTAACACAGTCAACACCTGAGCAGACTAACACAATCATACCTGAGCACCTACACAGTCAACACCTGAGAAGCTAAACAGAGTCAACACCTCGCGCAGCTAACACAGTCAACAGTGGAATAGCTAACACAGTCAGACACCTGAGCACCTAACACCTCACACAGTCCCACACCTGAGCAGCTAACACTCCCACACAGATCAACACCTAGCAGCTAACACAGTCAACACATGAGAACTAACCCACAAAAATCAACAGCTGAGCAGCTAACACAGTCAACACCTGAGCAGCTAACACAGTCAAACACTTTGAGAACCTAACACAGTCTAACGCCTGAGCAATCTGTATAACACTAGTCAACAACCTGACACTAAAACAGTCAACAGCTCAGGGGGTGAGCAGCTAACACTTTCACACGCTGAGCTACCTAACACCTTACACAGAAGACAACATATGAGAGGCTAACACCTTACACAGTCAATATCTGAACAGCTAACACGTCACACAGTCAACACCTGAGCAGCTAACACAGTCAACTCCTAAGCAGCTAACACAGTCAACAACTGAGCAGCTACCACAATCAACACCTGAGCAGCTAACACAGTCAGATCTGAGCAGCGAAGAGAGTAAACACCTGAGCAGCTAACACAGTCAACACCTGAGCACCTAGCATAGTCAACACCTGAGCAGCTAGCACAGTCAACAGCTGAGCAGGTAACACAGTCAACACCTGAGCACCTAACACCTGACAGAGTCAACACCAGAGAAGCTAACACAGTCAACACCTGAGCACCTAGCATAGTCAACACCTGAGCAGATAACACAGTCAACCCCTGAGCAGCTAACACAGTCAACACCTGAGCAGCTAACACAGTCAACAACAGAGCAGCTAACACAGTCAACACATGAGCTGCTAACACCTCACACAGTCAACATCTGATCAGCTAACACAGTCAACACCTGAGCAGCTAACACAGTCAAAACCTGAGCAGCTAACACAGTCAACACCTAAGCACCTAACACCTGACAAGTCAACAACTGAGCAGCTATCACCTAACACAGTCAACACCTGAGCAGCTAATGCAATCAACACCTGAGCAGATAACACAGTCAACACCTGAGCAGCTAACACAGTCAACAGCGGAGCAGTTAACACAGTCAACACCTGAGCAGCTAACACAGTCAACACCTGAGCAGCTAACACAGTCAACAGAAGAGCAGCTAACACAGTCAACACCTGAGCACTTAACATGTCAACACCTGAGCACTAACAGCACACACACAGTCCAACACCTGAGCTGCTAACACAGTCATCAACCTGAGCAGCTACAACTCACAAAGTCAACACTTGAGCAGCTAACACAGTCAACACCTGAGCAGCTAACACCTCACACAGTCAACACCCGAGCAGCTAACACCTCACAATGTCAACACCTGAGCTAACACCTCACAGCCTACACCTGAGCAGCAAACACATTCAACACCTTAGCAGCCTAACACAAATCAACAGCTCAGCAGCTAACACAGTAACACTTGAGCAGCTAACACAGTCAACACCTGAGCAGCTACAACAGTCAACACACTGAGCACCAAACACCGACCAGACAACATAATGAGCAGCAACACCTTAAACAGTCAACACTGAACGCTAACACCACACATCAGAGTCAATAAATGAGCGCTAACACAGTCAACACCTGAGCGCTAACCACAATCAACACTGAAGCAGCTAGCACATCAAACAAGGTGAGCCAAGCTAGCACAGTCAACGGTTGGGCAGCTAACACCTCATGCAGTCAAACACCTGCACCTGAAGGAGGGGTTTTAATGTTGCAGTTTAAGGATGCCTCCGGAAAAAAAAATTAGCTTTTTTGTTTAACCGCCGATTTTCCTCCATTTTTTGGTGCACAAGACAAAGTTTTTTCACTCATTCTTGAAAAAAATTTATCAAAAATATACCTCAAACGACAACTGAGAAAAGACGAAAAAGACTGATTTTCTGAAAAATGTCCTTGTCTCAAAAAATCATTCCTATATGGGACATCGAAGGTTGTTTGGGACACTTGGTGCCGAGAGAGCATGCTTAAACTAATTTTAGGCAACGCCTTTTCTCTAAAAAACGTATCTTATATAAAAAAAAAAAAAAATTTTTTTTTAGTTCCTGGAATACTGCAAAAAATCTGCCCTTTACTCCCACATAACTCCGAAAGAAATTGAATTTTTTCCAAAATTACCTTTAACAAAATTAGAGAAACCATTATTCTACAATTTCTGTGAATATTATTCCATTAATTAAGTAATAAATGCAGAAATAGCAACTGTAGAGAATAATTTACTTCCGAGATATAGGCCTAAAAACCCCGGGCCCGGGCCCACCGTCTAAAAAAAAAAAGTTTTTTTTTTTCGCAAAAATCGCGTTTGTGTTGGGTGTATTTCTTAGTAAACTGATGTTCTAGTGCAGTTATCCTCTTCAAAAAAACCGGGTTTTTCTCTTACTCAGAGACCAAAGAATACAAACACGGAGACGACATGGAGAGCAGTAACTCAATATTTATCGAAATATTCCCGATAATTCTTTCGCCAAATTAAGGTCTTTTTTTTTCCCAGTCTAGAGTATATAACATGTTTGTATTTATTTAGAGTGTTTATTATATCATATTAGAACAATTCTGATAGATAAATAAGCTGTAGAGTTGAAAATAAAGCTGATATAAGCGTAATAATGAAGTGATTTCTCCTGGCGGCGGCAACCCTTCCGCGCATTATGATATGATTAATGACTGTTGCTCAATCTGGGGATAAGCTCCGCCTTCAGTTTTATGATGCCAAGTACTCAGTTATTTTATTAGAAAGTAAAAATGCAAGAAAAAGCGATAAAAAACAAGGAAAAATTTCCAAAATATATATGGGCTGTGAGCAGACTCGCTACCAATATCACCGTCACCTTACCTCATATAAATGACTGTAATTTCTTGTAGAAACGTCGTAGAACATTCATTCTGGTACCATTGTGTTGCCAAAGAGTTGAGCTATTTTTCAGTATATATAACTCACTATCCATATTTTTCCGATATTTCGGTGAGCGCGCGCGGAAATTTGCCGGAGGCACTCCTTAAAAACTGTAGCGTAAAGCACCCTTCTGGCAAGACAGTGATGGAGTGAATGGAGGTGAAAATTTTTCTTTTTCGGGCCACACTACCTTGGCGGGAATCGGCCAGTGTGAGAGAGAACCCGCAGTAATGGATTTAAATTAGATAAGTTTAGATTTAGAAAGGACATAGGAAAGTATTGAGTGGAACAGTCTACCTAGTTGGGTTATTGAGGCTGGGACTTTGGGTAGTTTCAAATCCAGGTTGGATAAGTACATGAGTGGGAGTGGTTGGATTTGAATGGGACTTTCACATCAGAGCCTATTTCTTGGGTGGCATTGAAAATTGGGTTGGGCAAATGTTTTGTTAGTGGGATGAATTGTAAAGGACCTGCCTAGTATGGGCCAGCAGGCCTCCTGCAGTGTTCCTCCTTTCTTATGTTATGTTATGTTAAAAAAATTTATAAAAAGTACCATGGTATTATCACTATTATTTATTATTATTATTATTATTATTATTGTTACGTAGGATTTCTTATGTATATAGAACATACAAGTCTCGGAACCATCCGGTAAATTGTTCAATTGTTTATGTCCGGCTGACTGACTCTGGGTCAGACCAACCCCCACGACGGGTAAACAGACTGGCAGGTTGTCAGTCCCTCCCTGTTCTAGCCCTTGACAACGATCGTATATTTTCTCCTCTTTGGGTTTTTCAGTTTGAAAAAGGGTTTTTAGAAATTTGGGCCTAGAGCTGACTCAGTTTGTT
>NC_069457.1:20226901-20257471 GCF_026875155.1 Cherax quadricarinatus
TTATCAACCGGCGATTCCCCCCGGGCAGGGTGGCCCAAAAAAGAAAAACTTTCACCTCTTTTCCTCCTACGTCTTCCCAGAAGGGTGCTTTACCACTACAGTTTTTAAACTGCAACATTAACACCCCTCCTTCAGGTGCAGGCATGTACTTCCCATCTCCAGGCTCATGTCCGGCCTGGGGTTTTCCCTGAATCCTTCATAAATGTTACTTTGCTCACACTCCAACAGCACGTCAAGTATGAAAACCATTTGTCTCCATTCATCCTATCAAACCGCTACGCATGCCTGCTGGAAGTCCAAGCCCTCGCACACAAAACCTCCTTTACCCCCCCTCCAACCCTTTCCTGGCCGACCCCTACCGCCTTCCTTCCATACGACTGATACACTCTTGAAGTCATTCTGTTTCGCTCCTTCTCTCTTACAGGGTCCGAACCACCTCAAAAACCCCTTTCCCTAAAGCCCTCTGGACAACAGTTTTTGGTAATCCCGCACCTCCTCCAAACTTCCAAACTACGAATTCTTGCATATATTCAAAACCACACATTGCCCTCAGACATGACATCTCCACTGCCTCCAGCTTCTCCTGCTGAAAACATTCATCACCCATGTTCACACCCATATAAGAGCGTTGGTAAACCTATACTCTCTACATTCCCCTTTTTGCCTCAAGGACAAAGTTCTTTGTCTCCACAGACTCCTAAGTGCACCACTCACTCTTTTTCCCTCGTCAATTCTATGATTCACCTCATCTTTCATAGACCCACCCGCTGACACGTCCACTCCCAAATATCTAATACGTTCACCTCCTCCATACTCTCTCCCTCCAATTGATATTCAATCTTTCATCACCTAATCTTTTTTGTTATCCTCATAACCTACTCTTTCCTGTATTCACCTTTAATTTTTTTTCTTTTGCACACCTACCAAATTCACCCACCAATCTCTGCAACTTCTCTTCAGAATTCCCAAGAGCACAGTGTCATCAGCAAAGAGCAGCTGTGACAACTCCCACTTTGTGTGTGATTCTTTATCTTTTAACTCCACGCCTCTTGCCAAGACCCTCGCATTTACTTCTCTTACAACCCCATCTATAAATATATTAAACAACCACGGTGACATCACACATCCTTGTCTAAGGCCTACTTTTACTGGGAAAAAATTTCCCTCTTTCCTACATACTCTAACTTGAGCCTCTCTATCCTCGTAAAAACTCTTCACTGCTTTCAGTAACCTACCTCCTACACCATACACTTGCAACATCTGCCACATTGCCCCCCTATCCACCCTGTCATACGCCTTTTCCAAATCCATAAATGCCACAAAGACCTCTTTAGCCTTATCTAAATACTTGTAATTTATCTAGGGATGGATCAAGGAACTGATCTCTTATTAAATCTTCTTTCGATAGCATTTTAATATCAGAATCTTGAAAAGGGCCTATCATAGAATATTTCAGATTTGAAGATCCGGGTTGTAAGGATCGGCTGAACAATAAACCAAGACCTAAATCCTCGCCTTCACTTAGGACTTCAGTTGACAAAGGATTTTGAGGCGCTCTAGACATTGCTTTAGTTATAACATTGAGAGGAAATAAGGTAGGAGCCTCTTTACGACCTTCTATGGCATAGTTAATGTCAGTAGAATTATCAATAACTAGAGGCTCTCGGCTTATACCCGGATAGTCTAGATCATTGCCTATAAGTAAGTCAACACCCTGAATAGGAAAAGTTTTGCTGGATATACCTACCGGGCACAAGCAAGTTTAGGTTGGTGTTTGGATGTATATCTGTGAGAGGCACTCTTTAATGGCACCCCATAGGCTTCTAATAACACATCTAGGGTTGGTGTGAGTCATATCACTTATGGGAAGTATGCCCTGCTTCAATAAAGGGTTTAAAAAACTTCCAGTATCTGGAAGGAATTAAATTTCAACTAATTTACCTTTTCTATCCAACTTTCACTTTACAAAGTCCTCAACTGTGACTGTGTTAGGTGTCAGGTGTTGACTGTGTTAGCTGCTCAGGTATTGAATGTGTTAGACTGCCTCAGGTGTGACAGTGTTAGCTGCTCAGGTGTGGACTATGTTAGAATGCTCAGATGTTGACAGTTTTAGGGACTCAGGTTGTTGGACTGCGTTAGCTGCCCTCAGGTGTGGACTGTGTTAGCGGCTCAGGGTTGACTGTGTTAGCTGCCTCAGGTGGTGACTATGTTTGATGCGCAGATGTTGACAGTGGTAGCTGACTCAGGTGTTGACTGTGTTAGCTGCCCAGCTGTTGACTGTGCTAGCTGCTCAGGTGTTGTCTATGTTAGCTGCTCAGTTGTTGACAGTGTTAGGCGCTCACGTGTTGACTGTGTTAGATGCTCAGGTATTGACTGTGTTATCTGCTCAGGTGTTGGCTGTGTTAGCAGCTCAGGTGTTGACATTGTGAGGTGTTAGCTGCTCAGGTGTTGACTGTTAGGTGTTAGCTGCTCAGGTGTTGACTATGTTAGCTGCTCAAGTGTTGACTGTGTGAGGTGTTAGCTGCTCAGGTGTTGACTGTGTTAGCAGCTCAGGTGTTGACTGCATGAGGTGTTAGCTGCTCAGTTGTTGACTGTGTTTGCTACTAGCAGCTTAGGTGTTGACTGTGTTATCTACTCTGCTTTTGACTGTGTTAGCTGCTCAGGTGTTGACTGTTAATTGCTCAGGTGTTGACTGTGTTAGCTGCTCTACTGTTGACTGTGTTAGCTACTCAGGTGTTGACTGTGTTAACTGCTCCGCTGTTGACTGTGTTAGCTGCTCAGCTTTTGACTGTGTAAGCTGCTCAGGTGTTGACTGTGTTATCTGCTCAGGTGTTGTCTGTGTTATCTGCTCATGTGTTGACTGTGTTATCTGCTCAGGTGTTGATTACATTAGCTGCTCAGGTGCTGACTGTGTGAGGTGATAGCTGCTCAGGTTTTAACTGTGTCAGGTGTTAGGTGCTCAGGTGTTGACTGTGTTAGCTGCTCAGGTGTTGACTATGTTAGATGCTCAGATGTTGACAGTGTTAGCTGCTCAGGTGTTGACTGCATTAGCTGCTCAGGTGTTGACTGTGTTAGCTGCTCAGGTGTTGACTGTGTTAGCTGCTCAGGTGTTGACTATGTTAGATGCTCAGATGTTGACAGTGTTAGCTGCTCAGGTGTTGACTGTGTTAGCTGCCCAGCTGTTGACTGTGCTAGCTGCTCATGTGTTGTCTATGTTAGCTGCTCAGTTGTTGACAGTGTTAGGCGCTCACATGTTGACTGTGTTAGATGCTCAGGTATTGACTGTGTTATCTGCTCAGGTGTTGGCTGTGTTTAAGAGCTTCAGGTGTTGGACATTGTGCGGTGTTATTAGCTGCTCAGGTGTTGACTGTTAGGTGTTAGCTGCTCAGGTGTTGACTATGTTAGCTGCTCAAGTGTTGACTGTGTGAGGTGTTAGCTGCTCAGGTGTTGACTGTGTTAGCAGCTCAGGTGTTGACTGCATGAGGTGTTAGCTGTTCAGGTGTTGACTGTGTTTGCTACTAGCAGCTCAGGTGTTGACTGTGTTATCTACTCTGCTTTTGACTGTGTTAGCTGCTCAGGTGTTGACTGTTAATTGCTCAGGTGTTGACTGTGTTAGCTGCTCTACTGTTGACTGTGTTAGCTGCTCAGGTGTTGACTGTGTTAACTGCTCCGCTGTTGACTGTGTTAGCTGCTCAGCTTTTGACTGTGTAAGCTGCTCAGGTGTTGACTGTGTTATCTGCTCAGGTGTTGTCTGTGTTATCTGCTCAGGTGTTGACTGTGTTATCTGCTCAGGTGTTGATTACATTAGCTGCTCAGGTGTTGACTGTGTGAGGTGATAGCTGCTCAGGTTTTAACTGTGTCAGGTGTTAGGTGCTCAGGTGTTGACTGTGTTAGCTGCTCAGGTGTTGACTGTGTTAGCTGATCAGGTGTTGAATGTGTGAGGTGTTAGCAGCTCAGGTGTTGACTGTGTTAGCTGCTCAGGTGTTGACTGCATTAGCTGCTCAGGTGTTGACTGTGCTAGCTGCTAAGGTGTTGACTGTGTCAGGTGTTAGGAGCTCAGGTGTTTGACTGTTTTAGCTTGCTGAGCCCAGTTGACTGTGCTTACTGCGCTCACCTGTTGACAGTGCTAGTGCTTGGTGTTGTTCTGTGCTAGCTGCTAGGTGTAGACTCTGTTAGCTGCTCATATCTGACTGTGTTAGCTGCTCAGGTGTTGTCTATGTTAGCTGCTCAGGTGTAGACTCTGTTAGCTGCTCATATCTGACTGTGTTAGCTGCTCAGGTGTTGATTGTGTTAGCTGGTCAGGTGTTGACTGTGTTAGCTGCTCAGGTGTTGACTGTGTGAGGTGTTAGCTGTTCAGATGTTGACTGTGTAAGGTGTTAGCTGCTCATATGTTGTCTGTGTCAGGTGTTAGGTGCTCAGGTGTTGACTGTGTAGCTGCTCAGGTGTTGACTGTGTTAGCTGCTCAGGTATTGACTGTGTTAGCTTCTCAAGTGTTGACTGTGTTAGCTGCTCAGGTGTTGACTGTGTTAGCTAATCAGTTGTTGACTGTGTTAGCTGCTCAGGTGTTGACTGTTTTAGGTGCTCAGGTGTTGACTATGTTAGCTGCTCAGGTGTTGACTGTGTGAGGCGCTCAGGTATGTTGACAGTGACAGGGTGCAAAAAAAACCCCCCCCAGGTGTTGACTATGTTAGCTGCTAGGTGTTGGCTGTGTTAGCTCAGGTTGACTGTTGTGAGGTGTGTTAGTGCTAGGTGTTGACTGTGTTAGTGCTCAGGTGTTGATTGCATTAGCGCTCAGGTGTTGACTTGTGAGGTGTAGCTGTCAGGTGTTGTCTGTTGTCAGGTGCTTCAGGTGTTGGACAGTGTTAGTGCTCAGTGTTGACTGTGTTAGCTGATCAGGTGTTTTGTTTTGGACTGTGTGAGGTGTTAGCGCTCAGGCGATGTTGCTGGGTTAGCTGCTATGACTGTTGACTGCGTTAAACTGCTTTGGGAGTTGACTAGGTTAGCTGCTCGGTGTTGACCTGTGTTAGCTGCTTGGGAGTTGACTGTGTTAGCTGCTCAGGTGTTGACTGTGTTAGCTGCTCAGGTGTTGACTGTGTTAGCTGCTCAGGTGTTGACTGTGTTAGCTGCTCAGGGGTTGACTGTGTTATCTGCTCAGGTGTTGACTGCATTAGCTGCTCAGGTGTTGACTGCGTTAGCTTCTCAGGTGTTGCCTGTGTCAGATGTTAGGTGCTCAGGTGTTGACTCTGTTACCTGCTCAGCTGTTGACTGTGCTAGCTGCTCAGGTGTTGACTATGTTAGGTGCTCAGGTGTTGACTGTGTTAGTTGCTCAGGTGTTGACTGTGTCAGCTGCTCAGATCTGACTGTGTTTCCTGCTCAGGTGTTGATTGTGTTAGCTGCTCAGTTGTTGACTGTGTTAGCTGCTCAGGTGTTGACTGTGTTAGCTTCTCAGGTGTTCACTGTGTTAGCTGCTCAGGTGTTGACTGTGTGACGTGTTAGCTGTTCAGATGTTGACTGTGTAAGGTGTTAGCTGCTCTTATGTTGTCTGTGTCAGGTGTTAGGTGCTCAGGTGTTGACTGTGTGAGCTGTTCTTGTGTTGACTGTGTTAACTGCTCAGGTGCTTTGACTGTTTAGCTGCTCAGGTGTTGACTGTGTTAGCTTCTCAAGTGTTGACTGTGTTAGCTGCTCAGGTGTTGACTGTGTTAGCTGCTTAGGTGTTGACTGTGTTAGGTGCCCAGGTGTTAACTGTGTTAGCTGCTCAGGTGTTGACTGTGTTAGCTACTCAGTTGTTGACTGTGTTAGGCTCGTGATGACTGTGTTAGCTGCTCAGGTGTTGACTGTGTTAGCTGCTCCGGTGTTGACTGTGTTAGCTCCTCAGGTGTTGACAGTGTTAGCTGCTCAGGTGTTGACTGTGTTAGCTGCTCAGGTGTTGCCTGTGTTAGCTGCTCAGGTGTTCACTCTGCTGCTAAGGTGTTGACTGTGTTAGCTGCTCAGGTGTTGACTGCATGAGGTGTTAGCTGCTCACCTGTTGACTGTGCTAGCTGCTCAGGTGTTGACTGTGTTAGCTGCTCAAGTGTTGACTGCTAGCTGCTCAGATCTGACTGTGTTAGCTGCTCAGGTGTTGATTGTGTTAGCTGCTCAGGTGTTGACTGTGTTAGTTGCTCAGGTGTTGACTGTGTGTGGTGTTAGCTGTTCAGATGTTGGCTGTTTAAGGTGTTAGCTGCTCATATGTTGTCTGTGTCAGGTGTTAGGTGCTCAGGTGTTGACTGTGTAGCTGCTCAGGTGTTGACTGTGTTAGCTGCTCAGGTGTTGACTGTGTTAGCTTCTCAAGTGTTGACTGTGTTAGCTGCTCTGTTGTTGACTGTGTTAGCTGCTCATGTGTCGACTATGTTAGCTGCGGACTGTGTTAGCTACTCAGTTGTTGACTGTGTTAACTGCTCAGGTGTTGACTGTTTTAGGTGCTCAGATGTTTACTATGTTAGCTGCTCAGGTGTTGACTGTGTTAGGTGCTCAGGTGTTGACAGTGATAAGTGCTCAGGTGTTGACTATGTTAGCTGCTCTTCTGTTGACTGTGTTAGCTGCTCAGGTGTTGACTGTGTTAGCTGCTCTTGTGTTGACTATGTTAGCTGCTCAGGTGTTGACTGTGTTAGCTGCTCAGGTGTTGACTGTGTTATCTGCTCAGGTGTTGACTGCATTAGCTGATCAGGTGTTGACTGTGTTAGCTTCTCAGGTGTTGACTCTGTCAGGTGTTAGGTGCTCAGGTGTTGACCTTGTTAGCTGATCAGCAGTTGACTGTGTTACCTGCTCAGCTGTTGACTGTGCTAGCTGCTCTTCTGTTGACTGTGTTAGCTGCTCAGGTGTTGACTGTGTTAGCTGCTCAGGTGTTGACTGTGTTGTTAAACTGCTCGCTGTTGACTGTGTTAGCTGCTCAGGTGTTGACTGTGTTATCTGCTCAGGTGTTGATTGCATTAGCTGCTTAGGTGTTGACTGTGTTAGGTGATAGCTGCTCAGTTGTTGACTGTGTCAGGTGTTAGGTGCTTAGGTGTTTACTGTGTTAGCTGCTCAGGTTTTGACTGTGTTAGCTGCTCAGGTGTTGACTGTGTTATCTGCTCAGGTGTTGACTGCATTAGCTGATCAGGTGTTGACTGCATTAGCTTCTCAGGTGTTGACTCTGTCAGGTGTTAGGTGCTCAGGTGTTGACTGTGTTAGCTGATCAGCAGTTGACTGTGTTACCTGCTCAGCTGTTGACTGTGCTAGCTGCTCAGGTGATGTTGAACTATGCCTTACATCTAATTATTGTGGTTGACAGTATCGAAGGCCTTTTGCAGGTCTAAGGTTACCATACCTATGAGGTTCCCCTTTGATATTTCAGTTCTCAGGTAATCCATCAGATTAATAAGGGAGGTGTCGGTTGAGTAGGATCTTCTAAAGCCCGATTGATAGCTATGGAGAATGCTGTTATCATTAAGGTACTTAACTACTTGAGAATACACCACCCTCTCCAGAATTTTAGATATTATACTGAGTATACTAACAGGCCTATAGTTGCTTACATCAGACCTATTATTTTTCTTGAAGATAGGAGTAACTGTGGCCTCCTGGTATGGTATTAGTGGTGATTGATAGATATATTATATGAGCAATAGGGATTGACAGTTCAGAAGCACCATCTTTTAGGAACTTAGATGGGATGTTATCAGGGCCTGTGCTCTTAGTTGGGTTTAACCTGCTTAGTTCTTTTTGAATGAAGTCATGAGATACACTTACTAGTTGACAACTGTTTGGGGTTACCCCTTTATTGGTATAGTATGTTTGAAACTTATCAGAGTCTGTGTTAAAGGTATTTGATGCAGCTGGTAGTTTACTTACTAGTGTTGATGAAACAGATGTGTAGTAGGAATTAAAGCAATTTGCCACCCTAGATGTTTCGTGGCATACCTCATTATCGATAGTGAGTTACTTTTGTTAGATATCTACTGGCTTATGGTATACCAAATTGTTTTTTGTTGTTGCAGAGCTTTCTGGGGTTATGCTTATACTCTTCAATTTTGAGCAAAAAGTGCTTTGCCTTTGCTCCCGTTATGTCTCTGTACTCTGTTCCTTCACCCTTTGGAATTCAATTAGTGCTGCAATTTCCTGTCTGTTTGCTTTAAATCTTTTTAGCAGCTGGTCTCTGAATTTCATATTATCTAATATTCAGTAGTCTCAGGGTTCAGTTCTTCTGTTTAATCCTAACCTCTTTAACTGGTGCAATATTATCAAGGTATGGTAGTGAAACATTGTTTTGAATTTTTCCCAGGCATCGTATACATCCATGCACTTGTTATCTCTGTTGCCAATCACAATTGTGTAGCCTATTTACCAGTTGTTTCTTTACTGTAGTGTTTCTAGTTGACTTATTTTTTATTGTCCTGTGTAGGGCCTATCCTAATCCCTAGTGATTTTCACTGTGCAGTAAATGATGAAATGATCACTAGACCTGTGGTTAATGACGCTTGACTGACTAATGTAATCTCAGCGCGGTTACAAAAGTACAGTGGACCCCCGCATAACGGGACGCTTGCATATCGTACAAAATTTCCCCCCCCCTGCATACCGGATAGCTTTGAACGCCTAACTTTTGACTCGCATACCGCCAAAAAACCCGCTCAGCGCCCTTCGTAACAAGACGCGTCCAATGTGCGGCTGAGCCTGCATCATAGTTCCACCGGTGGGCATTGTTTACCAGCCAGCTCCGCGGTAAAAAAAACATCCAAGCATACAATCGGAATATTTCGTATAATACTGTGTTTTCGGTTGCTTATCTGGAAAATAAGTGACCAGGGGCCCAAGAAAAGCTTCTAGTTCAAACCCTACAGCAATAAGGGTTTAGAATACCAAATAGAGATGAAGAAAGAGAATCATTGATAAGTTATGAAAGTGAGTGCGTATCGCCGACCTGGTCAGGTTTGTTACAAGAAAACCCAAATCAACCATCTCTATCTATTGTGGGCAACGAAAGGCAATCAAGGGAAGCTGTTCTTGCAAAGTTATAACTGTATTTTCGAAAAGAGATCGCAAGTGATGGAAGATGTTGAGAAGACTCTTATTGGTGTGGGATAAATGAAAAACAGGCTAGCAGGAGATAGCGTATTCTCAAGCGATCATAAGCGAAAAGGCTAGGAAGTTGCATGGGATTTAATTAAAAAAAGGCCTGCAAACTAGTGATGGATGTGAGTGAATTTAAGGCCAGCAAAGGTTGGTGAGAGATTTAAGAAGGTTAGTGGCATACATAGTGTGATAAGGGCATGGTGAGGCTGCCCAGTTGGACACAAAGCAGCTGAAAAATATGTGCAGGAATTCAAAGGAGTGATAGACAGTGAAGGACTGAACCTGAACAAGTGTTTAATTGTGAAGAAACAGGCCTTTTTGGAAGAAAATGCCAAGCAGGACCACATTAATCAGGAGGAAAAGGCCACTCCCAGGACATAAGTATGGAAGACAGGGTTTACTTTGTTGATGTGTCCAATTGTACTGGTGATCTGCAAAGTGAAGCCTTTTTTAGTGTATCATTCTGAAACTCCAGACCGTCCGTTCAGGCAAAAGAATGTCCTCAAGGAAAATTTGTGTCTTGTGTGCTTGGTGGAGTGCAAACAGTAAGGCATGGGTCACTAGGGACTTTTTTATATGACTGGTTACACCATGCATTTGCCCCAATGTGAAAGATTACTAACTGAAAAGAAATTAGAAACTTAAGTGCCTCCTGGTGTTAGACAATGCCCCTGGTCTTCCTACAGACGTGGCAGAGCGAACTTTATGGGGACATGGAGTCATTAAGGTGAAGTTTTTGCCTCCTATTACCAATTCCTCTCCTGCAGCCATGGACCAGCGGGTTATTGCAAACTTCAAAATAACTGTACACAAAATCTCTGTTTGAAAGGTGCTTTGTAGTTGACCTCAGAAACTCAATGACTCTAGAGACTTTTGGAGAGATCACTTGTTAATATCTCAAATTGTATAACCTTATAGGTAGGCTTGGGAGGGAGTAGTGACTAGAAGACCTTGAACTCTGCTTGGAATAAACTGTGGCAGAATGTGTAGACAAAAGGTGATATTTTGAAAGGGTTTTGAGGCTAACCCTGAGAGGAGTATGCCAGTTGAGGAACAATTGTGCATGGGAAGTCCTTGGGGTTTTAGGTTATGTGGGGAGGATGTGGAAAGAGTTGGTGGAGGTGGACATATGAAGACAAACCCAACTGATGAGCAGATAGAATCAACTTCCAAGAGCAAGAGGCCAGACTGAGGAAATGGTTCAAAGGAAGAGGGGAAGAGGAGAAATTGATGGAATTGCCTACTACAAAGATTAAGGAATTGTGTGCAAATGGCTTGAAGTGCAAACCTTTTTTGATTGAAATCACCTCACACAGCGATTGCAAGCCGTGTTCGCAACCTTTGTACACTGACAATGTTGTGAAATACTCTTAGGGAAGTCATAAAGGACGAGAGGTACCAGGCCACTATGGGGACAGATAGGTTGTGCGAAAGAAGTCCAGTGACGCTGAAGGCTGGGTCCTAGTGGCATTAATGAAGAAGGGAAGATAACCCCAGAAAAGCAGAAAAGGACTCGGACACATTCAAGTCTTAATGGAAGGGGATTCCCCTTTCTAAACACTAACACTCTCTTTCCCCTCTCCCATACCATCAATCTCACCAGATCTTCAATGAAAGTAAGTGTTCATGTAAGTGCATGCCCTCTTTTTCAGTTTTGTGTGTATTAAAATTAACATTTCATGTGGTTAAATATTTTTTTTTCATACTTTTGGGTGTCTTGCCTCGGATTAATTTGATTTCCATTATTCTTATGGGCCCAGGGAAAATTCATTCGCATACCGACATTTCGCATAACAGCAGCCCTCTTGCACGGGATTAAGGGGTCGCTATGCGGGGGTCCACTGTAGATGGTCAATAAGGGTGCGCTGAGAACTGTGTGATCCGGGGTTGGTGTATTAATTAGTTGAGTGTAACTATTTAAACCTAGAATTTGTTTTATAACCTTTTGCATGCACGTTATTTTGCTGGCTGAAAACAGATATTGAAGTCGCCCAGTTTATAGTCTCGCAAATGTTTTAAACTCCGGACAAGACTCTGGAAAAAGTCTTCTAAGAACTGGTCCTGGGTAGGAGGGCGGTAATAGTCCTACTAAGATGGGTTTGGTATTGGGAAGCAGCACTTCTAACCATAGAATCTCCAGGTTTATTGTTATTTAAATCAGGTCTTGGGTTTGTTGTAAAAACTAAGTTTTTCTAATGTAGGCACATACTCTCACCCTTCTGTTCCTATCTAAGCGTTTTAAATTGTAACATTCTATTTTGTCATCGTCGTAAGTCACTGTTTCATCCAACCCAAGATTCTGAGATGGTTATAAACTTCCGCTAATTTTGTTAGCTAGAATCCTAATCTCTGCCCATTTAGGTAGAAGTGATTCTTGCTATTGACATGGATAAAGTGAAAGGCCTGTTTTCATATAACAATCCATAATCATAAAATATATGGGCAATGGGTTCATTTGTATTAAAATTAGGTAAATCAATGTCATCACTGCTTAAGGGTAAACTGTGCCAAAGTGCATTGTTACACACAAATTGAATTCTGGCAACCGTTGCTACAATTGTAACATAATCCATCATGCACCACCCCCCGTACACATTTTACATAAGGTGCCTTTTCTGTTTTTCATGCATCCTTGAGTACAGCGTAATGCACCTGTATGGTAGTGTTTGTGATTATTAATGGCTGTATTGTCTCACATTGACCTATGTATGCATTAAATATGGAGTTAAGGTTATCATTCCTAGGATACTAGACCGTCATTATCCCGTCATTTATCTGTCTGGTTTTACCTCTGCCACAATAGTTTTGAGGTCCTGGTTAATTTGTATCACCACTTAAAACGCTTAAAATTAGAGCTGTGTGCCATGTTTTTGTTTGGGTACGCGGTGTTGACATACCTTGCGGCGATAGTGACATTTACTTTTCTGGTAGGATGGCAAATTGTTGGGTTTTTCTGTCAGGGCGCTGTTCTCCATTCACCTTTTCAGCCCCCATGACTGATTTCTTCTTCATGGAATTTGAAGAAGAAAGATAAATATAAATTATGGCAGCCTGTACCCCCCTAATGGGTGCCATTTTCACTCTTCGCTCTTTTATCATATAAAAAATATTTATTTCTCTTTTTTCTAGTCCCTAGTACCACTTAGTATATGCTGTAGCAATCACACTGAATTACTAGTAACATTTCTCTTCAAAACCCTCTTCCACTGCTCACTTTTCCCTTACTTCACAAACCCTTATAGTTCACCCCTTATTACACACTCCCCTTCCCACCTCACTTCACAGTCTGGATTCACCAATTAACTTCTACTCTTCCATTCTGGTAGACCAGGAAAGGTTGGTTTTATTCCTTCCAAATCCCCCTCAATTGCCATTATCGGGGGTTGTGTCGTGTTGTTGACTCCTGACATGTTCTGCTGACTCAGCCATTTTTAAAACAATTGGGGGTGTATCGCCACCTACAACCTGACTTTTCCTTGAGTTTATAGATATATTTTGTCTTTTTCTGCTATGATTCTCTCACTGTACACTAGGGTCAGCTGAATATAGGTCAGCTAATAAAACATTAACTTGACTATTTAATATTCACTTCTTCCCACACTGGCACTGAGGGATATTTATGGTATTCTATTGTGGGGTGTATTTATCATGTTTTTATGTTATGTTCGTGTTTATTATATAATTTTGAAAAAAATATTCATAGAATGGATTAATGAAAATGTGTTATTTAACATATTACGGACATTTAAATGTGTACTCCGATGATTATTATTATCATTTACTGATATGATGTCTGGAGACATAAGACATTTACTGATATTAATGTGTAACCTGCAGCCAGCACAGTATATAAGTTTATTAAAGTAAGGTATACATATGTTAATTATCAGAGTATATATAAAATATGAAAATACTTTTAAAAACATTTGAAATTTTGGGGGAGTTTCCAGACAAAATGGGAGAGACTAGTGCTTACTGAGATCACGAATAATGTAAACAATCAGGGTGGGGCGGCATGGTGGACCGATATTAGAAAGTCAGGTGGGGGGGAGCTGTATAGCGTGTTTTGGTCATAATTTGATAATGACCGTATTAGCAGAACGCCGTAAAGTGAACGCCGTAAAGCGGGGCCTGATGTATATTGAAATCATCATTTGAGGATTCAGCACATCGCTTTCACTCACATTACCTTGTTGTCTTATACAGCGGAGCATTTCCCTTTGGAAGTCTTTTTGCATTTTAATTTATGTTGAGCCTCAATTTGAGCAGTTGTAAAATCAATAGCTCTCTTATTTCTCAAAACTGACTTTGAGAAAATTATGGCCCCGATGGTATCGAACATAGAAAGACATTGAACGGGACAGTATGTGGATATTCCTTATTGGACGTGCACCTGGTGAGTGAACTGACTGAACCATTAATAGGGGAATTCCTTCAGTAATCTAGTAAACATGCGAATGCATAACTGCAGCTGCACCCTGCTATTACTTTCATCTACTTTACTGGAAGCCAAAGCGGGGACCTGTTCTATTGGTTCAGTTTTGAGTTAACTCTTGAAATGTTCTTTTAATTCTTGAATCTCGACTGGTTTGCTTACTTGAGAACTAACTTTAGGAGTCAGAATCTTCCGCTACATGATTCGGTCAGAGGCCCCGGAAACAATTTGTTTCTAATTATTGGCCATTACGGTATTGGCTGTGTAATAATCTATCGTATGGTACTCCCAATTTACTGGCTTTCTGCCTGCAACATTTGAAGTTTCAAGGAGTCCTGGCTTTGATAATGTTAAATCTTCTAAATAAATGTTTAATGGTTTTACATGATCAAATTTTTGAAATTTACTGAAGATAAATTTATAGTAATATAGATTTAATTTGTTCTTTTGAATCAATGTCTTTGAACAACAGAGATTCCGGACTGGTACCCTTTTCTTGCGATAAGAAATTTTATAAAGTACTTCAGAATGTGATCTGTTCTATTTTATTCTAGGCAAACAAGAATTTTGGATCAGAGTTTGTTAAAGGTTTTTTTAGTGTCTAGGGGAAATAATTTCAACTGGGAAACTCCATAGAATAATATTCAAATTTATTAAAGTATTTAAATACAATACTTTATCTTCTCTCTGTACCTAATATTATACCTTAATACTTTGTACAATAAATTTATGGATTTGGAAAAGGCGTATGACAGGGTGGATAGGGGGGCAATGTGGCAGATGTTGCAAGTGTATGGTGTAGGAGGTAGGTTACTGAAAGCAGTGAAGAGTTTTTACGAGGATAGTGAGGCTCAAGTTAGAGTATGTAGGAAAGAGGGAAATTTTTTCCCAGTAAAAGTAGGCCTTAGACAAGGATGTGTGATGTCACCGTGGTTGTTTAATATATTTATAGAAGGGGTTGTAAGAGAAGTAAATGCGAGGGTCTTGGCAAGGGCGTGGAGCACGTGGAGTTAAAAGATAAAGGAATCACACACAAAGTGGGCGTTGTCACAGTACTCTTTTGCTGTGAACTGTGCTCTTGGGAGGATCTGAAGAGAAGTTTGCAGAGATTGGTGATGAATTTGGTAGGGTGTGCAAAAGAAGAAAATTAAAGGTAGAATACAGGATAGAGTAAGGTTATGAGGATACAAAAAGATTAGTGATGAAAGATTGATATCAGAATTGGGGGAGAGAGTAAGGAGGTGGTGAAACGTATTCAGATATTTGGGGCGGGGACGTTTCAGCGGATGGATCTTTGAAAGATGAGGTGAAATCATAGAATTGATGCGGGGAAAAAAGAGTGAGTGGTGCACTTAGGATGTCTTGGGACAAGAAACTTTGTCTTGGAGGCAAGAGGGGTATGTATGAGAGTATAGTTTTACACAACGCTCTTACATATGGGTGTGAGCAGTATGGGTTGATGAATGTTGCAGAGAGGAGAAGGTGGAGGCAGTGGAGATGTCATGTTGAGGGCAATGTTTGTGGTGTGAATATTAATGCAGAGTTATTCGTAGTTTGGAAGTTAGGAGGAGGTGCGGGTTACCAAAACTGTTGTCCAGAGGGCTGAGGAAGGGAAGTTGAGGTGGTTCGGACATGTAGAGAGAATGGGAGCGAAACAGGAATGACTTCAAGAGTGTATCAGTTCTGTAGTGGAAGGAAGGCGGGGTAGGGGTCGGCCTAGGAAGGTGGAGGAGGGTAAAGGAGGTTTTGTGGACGTGCGAGGGGCTTGATTGGGACTTTCCAGCAGGCAATGCGTGAGCGTGTTTGATAGGAGTGAATGGAGACAAATGGTTTTTAATACTTGACGTGCTGTTGGAGTGTGAGCAAAGTAACATTTATGAAGGGATTCAGGGAAACCGGCAGGCCGGACTTGAGTCCTGGAGATGGGAAGTACAGTGCCTGCACTCTGAAGGAGGGGTGTTAATGTTGCAGTTTAAAAACTGTAGTGTAAAGCACCCTTCTGGCAAGACAGTGATGGAGTGAATGATGGTGAAAGTTTTTCTTTTTCGGGCCACCCTGCCTTGGTGGGAATCGGCCAGTGTGATAATAATAAAAAAAAAAAATAATATATATACATCTACCATCTGACTTACGACTGAGTTCGGTTCCAAGAAACCGTTCATAAGTCGAAATGGTCGTAAGTCGAATTTTACTACTGAATATCAACAAAACATTTTTGTAATGATTTTATTTTGTTTTATTTTGTATTTCATGTTTTACTTTACTTTTTATGCTGTTAGTTCTGTATTTTATACTGTAAGGTTTATGATAAACACTGTGTACAACACAAATAGTTGTTTATTTCCCTGAAATTTGGCATAAAAAACACGGTCGTAAGTCGAATGGTCGTAAGTCGAGCAGGTCGAAAGTCGGATGGTAGGTGTACTAAGTTCAAAATCATGGAAGTATCACATTAATAAGGAGATTAATTTTTTCTTGCTTGTAATTAAGTCTTCATTAACCATTATACGTTTTTTTTCTTAACAAGACTGTGTAAACTCAAAGTACAAAATGTACAAGATTCAACAAGACCTTTGAATCGGCAGTTAAAGGAAGTAGAAAGCAAGAGTTTGTCTGCGAAGACGTATATCTATGGATTACTGAAACTGTCCAAGAATATAAAATAATCGAAAAATAACACTCTTCCAGTGCAATGAGGGAACAAACTGAGCAGCTCTAGAGCCTTAATTATCAAACCCGTTTCAAACTGTACCCCTTAAGACGAGAACCATATCGATCAGTTGTCAAGGCTTAAAAGGGAGTGGACTGACAACCTGCCAGTCTGTTTTACCCGTCGTCAGGTGGATGCACCTGACCCGGTCAGTCAGCCGGATAAAACAATGAACAATTTACTGGATGGTTATGAGACTTGTATGCTCTATATAAATAAGAAAATTCATAGTAAACAATATTAAATTAATAATAATAATAATAAATAAAGTATGATTTTACCATGGTTACTTTTTATATATTTTTTTTAACATAACATAACATAACATAAGGAATGGAGGAACACTGCAGTAGGCCTGCTGGCCCATACTAGGCAGGTCCGTTACAATTCATCCACTAACATAACATTTGCCCAACCCAATTTTCAATGCCACCCAAGGAATAGGCTATGATGTGAAGTCCACTCAATCCAACCCCTTCCCACTCAATGTACTTATCCAACCTGGATTTGGAACTACCAAAGTCCAGCCTCAATTAACCCAACTAGGTAGACTGTTCCACTACATCAACTACACTATTTCCAAACAATACTTTCTATGTTCTTTCTAAAATCTAACTTATCTAATTAAATCCATTTTACTGCGATGTTATCTCTCTCACACTGGCGATTCCTGCCGAGGCCAGGGGTGGCACGAAGAAAAAGAAAAACTTTCATATCCATTTCAATCCATCACAGTCTTGCCAGAAGGGTTTGCTTTACACTACGTTTTTAAACTGCAACATTTAACACCCTCCTTCAGAAGTACAGGCATTGTACTTTCTTCATCTCCAGGATCAAGTCGGCCTGCCGGTTTCCCTGAACCAATTCATATATGGTTACTTTGTCACAGTCCAAACATGCAAGTCAAATAATTAAAAACCATTTGTATCATTCACTTCCTATTAAACACGCTCACGCATGCCAGCTGGAAGTCCAAAGCCCCTCGCACACAATACCTCCTTTACCCTCCCTCAACCTTTCTAAGGCCAACCCCTACCCCGCCTTCCTTCCACTAAGACTGATAAACTCCCTGCACTCCTCCTAACTTCCAAACTACGAATTCTCTGCATTATGTTACCACCACACATTGCTTCAGGACATGACATCTCCTCTGCCTCCAGCCTTCTCCTCGCTGCAACATTCATCACCCATGCTTCACACCCATATAAGAGCGTTGGTAAAACTATACTCTTATACATTCCCCTCTTTGCCTCCATGGACAAAGTTCTTTGTCTCCACAGACTCCTAAGTGCACCACTCACCCTTTTCCCCTCATTAATTCTATGATTCACCTCATCTTTCATAGACCCATCCGCTGACACGTCCACTACTTTTTATATATTAACAGATAATAATATAACGCCGAAAGTCTCTATTTTAGCTACAAATGGGGACTTTCGCACTATAATATTAAGTGATGATCATATTCTTTTACAATAGTTAAATATCACAGGATGACCAATCTCCAAGATATAACAGTTAGCTGCTCATGTGTTCACTGTGTTAGCTGCTCAGGTGTTGAGTGTGTGAGGTGTTAGCTGCTCAGGTGTTGACTGTGTTAGCCCACTCTGCTCTTAACTGTGTAGTCTCAGGTGTTGACATGTTTTAGGTGCTCAGGTTGTTGACAGTGATAGGTGTTATGGTTGTTGACTATGTTAGCTGCCTCAGGTGTGTTGGACTGTGTTAGGTGCTCAGGTGTTGACTGTGTTAGCTGCTCAGGTGTTGACTGTGTGAGGTGTTAGGTGCTCAGGTGTTGACTGTGTTAGGTGCTCAGGTGTTGACTGTGTTAGCTGCTCAGGTGTTACTGTGTGAGGTGTTAGCTGCTCATGTGTTGACTGTCTTAGCTACTCTGCTGTTGACTGTGTTAGCTGCTCGTGTGTTGACTATGTTAGCTGCTCAGGTGTTGACTGTGTAGCTGCTCAGGTGTTGACTGTGTTAGCTACTCAGGTGTTGACTGTGTTAGCTGCTCCGTTGTTGACTGTATTAACTCCTCAACTGTTGACTGTGTTAGGTGCTCAGGTGTTGACTGTGTTAGCTGCTCAGGTATTGAATGTGTTAGCTGCTCAGGTGTTGACAGTGTTAGCTGCTCAGGTGTTGACTATGTTAGATGCTCAGATGTTGACAGTTTTAGGGACTCAGGTTGTTGGACTGCGTTAGCTGCCCTCAGGTGTGGACTGTGTTAGCGGCTCAGGGTTGACTGTGTTAGCTGCTCAGGTGTTGACTATGTTAGATGCTCAGATGTTGACAGTGTTAGCTGCTCAGGTGTTGACTGTGTTAGCTGCCCAGCTGTTGACTGTGCTAGCTGCTCAGGTGTTGTCTATGTTAGCTGCTCAGTTGTTGACAGTGTTAGGCGCTCACGTGTTGACTGTGTTAGATGCTCAGGTATTGACTGTGTTATCTGCTCAGGTGTTGGCTGTGTTAGCAGCTCAGGTGTTGACATTGTGAGGTGTTAGCTGCTCAGGTGTTGACTGTTAGGTGTTAGCTGCTCAGGTGTTGACTATGTTAGCTGCTCAAGTGTTGACTGTGTGAGGTGTTAGCTGCTCAGGTGTTGACTGTGTTAGCAGCTCAGGTGTTGACTGCATGAGGTGTTAGCTGCTCAGTTGTTGACTGTGTTTGCTACTAGCAGCTTAGGTGTTGACTGTGTTATCTACTCTGCTTTTGACTGTGTTAGCTGCTCAGGTGTTGACTGTTAATTGCTCAGGTGTTGACTGTGTTAGCTGCTCTACTGTTGACTGTGTTAGCTACTCAGGTGTTGACTGTGTTAACTGCTCCGCTGTTGACTGTGTTAGCTGCTCAGCTTTTGACTGTGTAAGCTGCTCAGGTGTTGACTGTGTTATCTGCTCAGGTGTTGTCTGTGTTATCTGCTCATGTGTTGACTGTGTTATCTGCTCAGGTGTTGATTACATTAGCTGCTCAGGTGCTGACTGTGTGAGGTGATAGCTGCTCAGGTTTTAACTGTGTCAGGTGTTAGGTGCTCAGGTGTTGACTGTGTTAGCTGCTCAGGTGTTGACTATGTTAGATGCTCAGATGTTGACAGTGTTAGCTGCTCAGGTGTTGACTGCATTAGCTGCTCAGGTGTTGACTGTGTTAGCTGCTCAGGTGTTGACTGTGTTAGCTGCTCAGGTGTTGACTATGTTAGATGCTCAGATGTTGACAGTGTTAGCTGCTCAGGTGTTGACTGTGTTAGCTGCCCAGCTGTTGACTGTGCTAGCTGCTCATGTGTTGTCTATGTTAGCTGCTCAGTTGTTGACAGTGTTAGGCGCTCACATGTTGACTGTGTTAGATGCTCAGGTATTGACTGTGTTATCTGCTCAGGTGTTGGCTGTGTTTAAGAGCTTCAGGTGTTGGACATTGTGCGGTGTTATTAGCTGCTCAGGTGTTGACTGTTAGGTGTTAGCTGCTCAGGTGTTGACTATGTTAGCTGCTCAAGTGTTGACTGTGTGAGGTGTTAGCTGCTCAGGTGTTGACTGTGTTAGCAGCTCAGGTGTTGACTGCATGAGGTGTTAGCTGTTCAGGTGTTGACTGTGTTTGCTACTAGCAGCTCAGGTGTTGACTGTGTTATCTACTCTGCTTTTGACTGTGTTAGCTGCTCAGGTGTTGACTGTTAATTGCTCAGGTGTTGACTGTGTTAGCTGCTCTACTGTTGACTGTGTTAGCTGCTCAGGTGTTGACTGTGTTAACTGCTCCGCTGTTGACTGTGTTAGCTGCTCAGCTTTTGACTGTGTAAGCTGCTCAGGTGTTGACTGTGTTATCTGCTCAGGTGTTGTCTGTGTTATCTGCTCAGGTGTTGACTGTGTTATCTGCTCAGGTGTTGATTACATTAGCTGCTCAGGTGTTGACTGTGTGAGGTGATAGCTGCTCAGGTTTTAACTGTGTCAGGTGTTAGGTGCTCAGGTGTTGACTGTGTTAGCTGCTCAGGTGTTGACTGTGTTAGCTGATCAGGTGTTGAATGTGTGAGGTGTTAGCAGCTCAGGTGTTGACTGTGTTAGCTGCTCAGGTGTTGACTGCATTAGCTGCTCAGGTGTTGACTGTGCTAGCTGCTCAGGTGTTGACTGTGTCAGGTGTTAGGAGCTCAGGTGTTTGACTGTTTTAGCTTGCTGAGCCCAGTTGACTGTGCTTACTGCGCTCACCTGTTGACTGTGCTAGCTGCTTAGGTGTTGTCTGTGCTAGCTGCTCAGGTGTAGACTCTGTTAGCTGCTCATATCTGACTGTGTTAGCTGCTCAGGTGTTGTCTATGTTAGCTGCTCAGGTGTAGACTCTGTTAGCTGCTCATATCTGACTGTGTTAGCTGCTCAGGTGTTGATTGTGTTAGCTGGTCAGGTGTTGACTGTGTTAGCTGCTCAGGTGTTGACTGTGTGAGGTGTTAGCTGTTCAGATGTTGACTGTGTAAGGTGTTAGCTGCTCATATGTTGTCTGTGTCAGGTGTTAGGTGCTCAGGTGTTGACTGTGTAGCTGCTCAGGTGTTGACTGTGTTAGCTGCTCAGGTATTGACTGTGTTAGCTTCTCAAGTGTTGACTGTGTTAGCTGCTCAGGTGTTGACTGTGTTAGCTAATCAGTTGTTGACTGTGTTAGCTGCTCAGGTGTTGACTGTTTTAGGTGCTCAGGTGTTGACTATGTTAGCTGCTCAGGTGTTGACTGTGTTAGGCGCTCAGGTATGTTGACAGTGACAGGGTGCAAAAAAAACCCCCCCCAGGTGTTGACTATGTTAGCTGCTAGGTGTTGGCTGTGTTAGCTCAGGTTGACTGTTGTGAGGTGTGTTAGTGCTAGGTGTTGACTGTGTTAGTGCTCAGGTGTTGATTGCATTAGCGCTCAGGTGTTGACTTGTGAGGTGTAGCTGTCAGGTGTTGTCTGTTGTCAGGTGCTTCAGGTGTTGGACAGTGTTAGTGCTCAGTGTTGACTGTGTTAGCTGATCAGGTGTTTTGTTTTGGACTGTGTGAGGTGTTAGCGCTCAGGCGATGTTGCTGGGTTAGCTGCTATGACTGTTGACTGCGTTAAACTGCTTTGGGAGTTGACTAGGTTAGCTGCTCGGTGTTGACCTGTGTTAGCTGCCTCAGGGTTGACTGTGTTAGCTGCTCAGGTGTTGACTGTGTTAGCTGCTCAGGTGTTGACTGTGTTAGCTGCTCAGGTGTTGACTGTGTTAGCTGCTCAGGGGTTGACTGTGTTATCTGCTCAGGTGTTGACTGCATTAGCTGCTCAGGTGTTGACTGCGTTAGCTTCTCAGGTGTTGCCTGTGTCAGATGTTAGGTGCTCAGGTGTTGACTCTGTTACCTGCTCAGCTGTTGACTGTGCTAGCTGCTCAGGTGTTGACTATGTTAGGTGCTCAGGTGTTGACTGTGTTAGTTGCTCAGGTGTTGACTGTGTCAGCTGCTCAGATCTGACTGTGTTTCCTGCTCAGGTGTTGATTGTGTTAGCTGCTCAGTTGTTGACTGTGTTAGCTGCTCAGGTGTTGACTGTGTTAGCTGCTCAGGTGTTCACTGTGTTAGCTGCTCAGGTGTTGACTGTGTGACGTGTTAGCTGTTCAGATGTTGACTGTGTAAGGTGTTAGCTGCTCTTATGTTGTCTGTGTCAGGTGTTAGGTGCTCAGGTGTTGACTGTGTGAGCTGTTCTTGTGTTGACTGTGTTAACTGCCCTCAGGTGCTTTGACTGTTTAGCTGCTCAGGTGTTGACTGTGTTAGCTTCTCAAGTGTTGACTGTGTTAGCTGCTCAGGTGTTGACTGTGTTAGCTGCTTAGGTGTTGACTGTGTTAGGTGCCCAGGTGTTAACTGTGTTAGCTGCTCAGGTGTTGACTGTGTTAGCTACTCAGTTGTTGACCTGTGTTAACTGCTCGTGATGACTGTGTTAGCTGCTCAGGTGTTGACTGTGTTAGCTGCTCCGGTGTTGACTGTGTTAGCTCCTCAGGTGTTGACAGTGTTAGCTGCTCAGGTGTTGACTGTGTTAGCTGCTCAGGTGTTGCCTGTGTTAGCTGCTCAGGTGTTCACTCTGCTGCTAAGGTGTTGACTGTGTTAGCTGCTCAGGTGTTGACTGCATGAGGTGTTAGCTGCTCACCTGTTGACTGTGCTAGCTGCTCAGGTGTTGACTGTGTTAGCTGCTCAAGTGTTGACTGCTAGCTGCTCAGATCTGACTGTGTTAGCTGCTCAGGTGTTGATTGTGTTAGCTGCTCAGGTGTTGACTGTGTTAGTTGCTCAGGTGTTGACTGTGTGTGGTGTTAGCTGTTCAGATGTTGGCTGTTTAAGGTGTTAGCTGCTCATATGTTGTCTGTGTCAGGTGTTAGGTGCTCAGGTGTTGACTGTGTAGCTGCTCAGGTGTTGACTGTGTTTGCTGCTCAGGTGTTGACTGTGTTAGCTTCTCAAGTGTTGACTGTGTTAGCTGCTCTGTTGTTGACTGTGTTAGCTGCTCATGTGTCGACTATGTTAGCTGCGGACTGTGTTAGCTACTCAGTTGTTGACTGTGTTAACTGCTCAGGTGTTGACTGTTTTAGGTGCTCAGATGTTTACTATGTTAGCTGCTCAGGTGTTGACTGTGTTAGGTGCTCAGGTGTTGACAGTGATAAGTGCTCAGGTGTTGACTATGTTAGCTGCTCTTCTGTTGACTGTGTTAGCTGCTCAGGTGTTGACTGTGTTAGCTGCTCTTGTGTTGACTATGTTAGCTGCTCAGGTGTTGACTGTGTTAGCTGCTCAGGTGTTGACTGTGTTATCTGCTCAGGTGTTGACTGCATTAGCTGATCAGGTGTTGACTGTGTTAGCTTCTCAGGTGTTGACTCTGTCAGGTGTTAGGTGCTCAGGTGTTGACCTTGTTAGCTGATCAGCAGTTGACTGTGTTACCTGCTCAGCTGTTGACTGTGCTAGCTGCTCTTCTGTTGACTGTGTTAGCTGCTCAGGTGTTGACTGTGTTAGCTGCTCAGGTGTTGACTGTGTTAACTGCTCCGCTGTTGACTGTGTTAGCTGCTCAGGTGTTGACTGTGTTATCTGCTCAGGTGTTGATTGCATTAGCTGCTTAGGTGTTGACTGTGTTAGGTGATAGCTGCTCAGTTGTTGACTGTGTCAGGTGTTAGGTGCTTAGGTGTTTACTGTGTTAGCTGCTCAGGTTTTGACTGTGTTAGCTGCTCAGGTGTTGACTGTGTTATCTGCTCAGGTGTTGACTGCATTAGCTGATCAGGTGTTGACTGCATTAGCTTCTCAGGTGTTGACTCTGTCAGGTGTTAGGTGCTCAGGTGTTGACTGTGTTAGCTGATCAGCAGTTGACTGTGTTACCTGCTCAGCTGTTGACTGTGCTAGCTGCTCAGGTGTTGATGATGGGATCTTCTAAACCCGATTGATAGCTATGGAAATGCTTTGTCATTAAGGTATTTAACTACTTGAGAATAACCCCCCCCAAATTTTAGATTTTATATGATTTATACTAACAGGCCAATTTTGTTAATCAGACCTTTTATTTTTTTTGAAGATAGGAGTACTGTGGCCCCTGAACCCCCCCGTAGGGTATAGTGGGATTGATGATTTATTATGTGAGCAATAGGGATTGAAGTTCAAAGCACCTCTTTTGGGAAAACTTAGAGGGATTTTAGGCCTTGCTCTTAGTTGGGTTTAACCCTGCTTAGTTCTTTTTGAATGAAGTCATGAGATACACTTACTAGTTACAACTTTTTGGGGGTTACCCTTTTTTGGTTAGTTTTTTAAATTACAAGTCTGTTTTAAAAGGATTTGATGCGCTGGTATTTTACTTACTAGTGTTGATGCAACAGAGGGTTTATGGGAAATTAAAGAAATTTTGCCACCTTAGATGTTTCGTGGCATACCCCATTATCGATATGGTACTATGTTAGACTATCACTGGTTAGGGCTATCCCCCAATTTTTTAGTTGTTCCCAAGCTTTTGGGTTATCTTATACCTTCAATTTTTGAGCAAGTGTTTTGCTTTGCCCTTTTATAACCCCTCTGTACTCTGTTCCTCCCCCTTTTGGGGAATTCATTTATGCTGCAATATCCTGTCTGTTTGTTTTAAATCTTTTAGCAGCTGGTCTCTGAATTTCATTTTATAATATCTCAGAAAGTCACCCGGGTTCAGTTTTTTCGTTTAATCCAACCTTTTTAAATGGTGCAATTTTTTCAAGGATGGTAGTGAACATTGTTTTAAATTTTTTTCCCGGGCATCTTTACATCCGTGCAACTTGTTATTCTTCCATCACAATTGGTAGCTTATTTACCAGGTTTTTTTTACTGTAGTTTCTAGTTGACCTCATTTTTATTGCCTGTGTGGGCCTACCAAAACCCTAGTGATTTCCTGGGAGTAAATGATGAAAACATAAGCCCTGGGTAATGACGCCTGATGACAAATTTTTCCGGGCCGTTACAAAGTATATGGTCAATTGGGTGGCTGAGAACTGTTGACCCGGTTGGTGTATTAATTATTTGAGTGTAACTATTTAAACCTAAAATTTTGTTTATACTTTTGCTTAGCCGTTATTTGCTGCTAAAAAAGAATTAAGTCCCCAGTATTATTTTTCCCGCAATTGTTTTAAAACCCCGGAAAGATCGGAAAAGTCTTCTAAAAGGTTTGGGTAGGGGGCGGAAAAATATTTCCTACAAGATGGGTTTGGTCTTGGGAAGCAGCACTTAAAAACCTAAATCTCCATTTTTGTATTTAAAAGGGGCTTGGGTTGTAAACTAAGTCATTTCTAATGTAGGCACATATCCACCCACCCTTTTGTTTTCCCATCTAAGGGTTTTATATTAACCTTCTATTTTGACCTCGTCGTCAGTCACCCTATCATCCAACCAAGATTCAGAGATGGTTATAATGCCGCCCCAATTTTGTTAGCTAGAACCTAATCTCTGCCAATTAGGTAAAGGGTCTTGCATTTTACATGAATAAAGTAAGGCCTGTTTTTAATAAAACAATCATAAACATCAAAAAATATGGCAATGGGTTCATTTTTATTAAATTAGGTAAATCAATGTCATCACTGCTAAAGGTAACTGGCCAAAATGCATTTGTTACACACAAAATGAATTCTGGCACCTTGCTACAATTGTTAAAACATCCCCTCATGCACCCACCCCTTACACATTTTAATAAGGTGCCTTTTTTTGTTTTTCATGCGTTTTAGTCAGCGATGCATGTTTGGTAGTTTTAGATAAAATGGCTGTATTGTCTCAAATTTACCTATGTAGCATTACAATGGAGTTTAAAGGTTATCTTCCCAGCTACAGACCGTCATTACACCGCATTTATTTTTGTTTTGCCTCTGCACAATAGTTTTTAGGTCCTGGATTTAAATTTTTTATCACCATTAAAGCGCTCAATTTTTAAACTGTGTGCCCCTGTTTTTTTTTTGGGGATGCGGGTTGCCTACCTTTCGGGATAGTGACATTTACTTTTTTGGTAGGGTGGCAACTGTTTGGGCTTTTACGTCCGGGCCTGTTACCTTTTCCCTTTACCTTTTCCCCGCCCCAGACGATTTCTTTCTTTAGGAATTGAAGAAGAAAGATAAATAATTATGGCAGCCGTACCCCCCTTTTGCCTGCCATTTTCACTCCTTTGCCCTTTTCATATAAAATAATATTTATTTCTTTTTTGTCCCTAGTAACTTAGTATCTGCTTTAAAACAATCACCACTAATTACTAGTAAAATTTCCTCTTCAAAACCCTCTTCACTGCTCACTTTTCCCTTAACTTCACAAACCCCTTATAGTTCACCCCTTATTACACACTCCCCTTCCCACCTCACTTCACAGTCTGGCTTCACCAATTAACTTCTAACTCCTTTCCATTCTGGTAGACCAGAAAGGTTTGGTTTTATCCTTCCAAATCCCCCTCAATTCCATTTATCGGGGGTTGTGTCGTGTTGTTGACTCCTGACCTGTTCTGCTGACTCAGCCATTTTTAAAACACTGAGGGGAGTAACGCCACCTACAACCTGACTTTCCTTGAGTTTATAGATATATTTGGCTTTTTCTGCTATGATTCTCTCACTGTACACTAGTCAGCTGAATATAGGTCAGCTAATAAAACATTAACCTTGACTATTTAACTATTCACTTCTTTCCCACGACTGGCACTGAGGGATATTTATGTTTATTCTATTGTGGGGTGTATTTATCATGTTTTTATGTTATGTATCGTGTTTATTATATAATTTTGAAAAAATATCATAGATGGATTAATGAAAATGTGTATTTAACATAATATACGACATTTAAATGAGACTCGATGATTATTATTATCATTACTGATATGATGTCTGGAGACATAAGACACTCTTACTGATTTTAATGTGTACCTGCACGCCAGCACAGTATATAAGTTTATTTAAGTACAGGTATACATAAGTATAATTATCAGAGTATATATAAAATATGAAATAACTTTTAAAAACATTTGAAATTTTGGAGTTTCCAGACAAAATGGAGAGACTTAGTGCTTACTGAGCTCACGAAGAATGTAAACAAACAGGGTGGGGCATGGTGACCGTATTAGAAAGTCAGGTGGGGGGAGCTGTATAGCGAGTTTTGGTCATAATTTGAAATGACCGTATTAGCGGAACGCCGTAAAGTGAAACGCCGTAAAGCGGGGCCCTGCTGTATATTGAAATCATCATTTGAGGATTCAGCACATCTTTCACTCACATTACCTTGTTGTCTTATACAGCGGAGCATTTCCCTTTGGAAGTCTTTTTGCATTTAATTTATGTTGAGCCTCAATTTGAGCTGTCTGTAAAATCAATAGCCTCTCTAATTTCTCAAACTGACTTTGAGAAATATGCCCGAGGGTATCGAAAAGGAAGGAATTGAACTGGCGGGTAGTGGATATTCCTTTGGACTGCACCCTGGTGAGTGACAGACTGACCATTAATAGGAATTCCTTCAGTAACATGCGAATGCATAACAGCGGCTGCACCCTGCAATACTTCATCTCCCTTTACTAGAAGCAAAGCGGGACCTGAACTATTGGGTTCAGTTTTGAGTTTAACTCCTTGAAATTGTTCTTCTAATTCTTCGAACCCTCGACTGGTGCTTACTTGAGAACTAAACTTTCAGAGTCAGAATCTTCCGCTACATGATTGTCAGAGGCCCCCGGAAACAATTTGTTTCTAATTATTGCCCTTACGGTATTGGCTGTGTAATATCTATCGTATGGTACTCCCAATTTACTGGCTATCTGCCAGCACATTTGAAGTTTCAAGGAGTCCAGCTTTGATAATGTTAAATCTTCAAATAAATGTTTAATGTGATCTTCCATGATAAAAATTTTGAAATTTACTAAAGATAAATTTCTAGTATATAGCTTTAATTTTGTTTTTTGATCAATGTTTTTGAACAACAGAGATCCCGGACAGGTACCCCCCATTTCTTGCGAATAAGAAATGTTAATAAGACTTCAGAATGTGATCTGTTATATTTTCTTCTTAGGCAACAAGATTTTGGATCAGAGTTTGTTAAAGGTTTTTTTAGAGTCTAGGGGAAAAAATTTTTCAACTGGGAAACTCCATAGAATAATATTCAAATTTATTAAAGTTTTTTAAAAACAATACTTTATCTTCTCTCTGTAATAATTTATAACTTAACTTTGTACAAAAATTTCAATTATATTTCACTACCTCGACTTACGTGGGTGGGGGCAGAAACGGTTGTAAGTCGAAATGGTCTAGTGAAATTTTTTCTTGAATCAACAAAATTTTTGAATGATTTTTTTTGTTTTATTTGGTATATGGGTTTTTTTTTTTTAGTGTTTATACCGAAAAATACAAGTTTGTAAACCTGGACAACACAAAAATTGTTTAACCTAAAATTTGCATAAAAAAAACCCTCGAGTCATGGCTAAAATCAAGAAGGATAAAGGAGGAGTACAAAACAAAATAAGGAATACAAAAAAAAAAAAAAATTAATTTTTTTTTTCCCCCCCCCCCAAAAAAAAAAGTTTATTAAAAAAAAAATAAACGTCAAAATTTTTTTAAACAAGACTGTGTCCCAACTAAAAAATACAAAATGTACAAGATTCAACGGACCTTTGTCAACCTTTAAAGGGGAAAAAAAAAAGGGGAAAGAAAAAAAGTTTTTCTGGGGAAAACGTATCTTATGGATTACTGAACTGTCCAAGAATATAAAAATTTAAAAACAATCTTTAGGCAATGAGGAAAACTGAGTCAGCTCTAAACCTTTCTCCAACCCATTCAAACTGTAAACCCTAAGAGAGAACCAATAACGAAACAGTTGTCAAGCTAGAAAAAGGGAGTGGACTGACAAACCCGCCGTCTGTTTTACCCAAAGTCTGTCAGTTGGTCACTGACCAGCCAAATACCGACATAAACAATTGAACAATTTTACCGATGGTTCCAGACTTGTATGCTTTATACATATGAAATCCTACGTTACAATAAATAAATAAATAATAATAATAATAAATAATAGTGATAATACCTGGTATTTTTATATATTTTTTTAAATAACAAGAAAGGAGACACTGCAGGAGGGTGTGCCAAAAAAAGGGGTCCCTTTTCATTCATCACTCAAAATTTGCCAACCCAATTTTTTAATGCCAAAAAATATCTAGGTGAAACCCTAATCCCCCCCTCCAATAAATCCACCTGGTTTGAATCCCAAAGTCCCCTACATACCAACTGTAGACTTTACTCATCAACACCTTCCAAACAACTTCCATGTCTTTCTAAATCAAATTACTATTTAATCCATAAATCGGTTTCCTAAACTGGCCGCTCCCGCAAGGCAGGGGCCGAAAGAAAAACCCCCCCATTCACCCCACTTCTTGCCAAATTCTTTCCTAAGTTTTTTAAACTAACAAAACCCCCTTCAATACACTTTTCTTTATCAGGACTAATCCTGGCTGCCTTTTCCCAACCCTCATAAATTTCTTGCCAAAAACAGCAGTAAGATTAAAAAAATTTTTCCATTATTTCACACTCACGCATGCCCCCAGTCAAACCCCGCCACAAAACCTCTTACCCCTCCTCCAACTTCCACCAACCCCTACCCCGCCTTCCTTCCACTACAGACTGATACACTCCCTGCACCTCCTCCTAACTTCCAAACTACGAATTCTCTGCATTATGTTCACACCACACATTGCCATCAGACATGACATCTCCACTGCCTCCAGCCTTCTCCTCGCTGCAACATTCATCACCCATGCTTCACACCCATATAAGAGCGTTGGTAAAACTATACTCTTATACATTCCCCTCTTTGCCTCCAAGGACAAAGTTCTTTGTCTCCACAGACTCCTAAGTGCACCACTCACCCTTTTCCCCTCATTAATTCTATGATTCACCTCATCTTTCATAGACCCATCCGCTGACACGTCCACTACTTTTTATATATTAACAGATAATAATATAACGCCGAAAGTCTCTATTTTAGCTATAAATGGGGACTTTCGCACTATAATATTAAGTGATGATCATATTCTCTTACAATAGTTAAATATCACAGGATGACCAATCTCCAAGATATAACAGTTAGCTGCTCATGTGTTGACTGTGTTAGCTGCTCAGGTGTTGAGTGTGTGAGGTGTTAGCTGCTCAGGTGTTGACTGTGTTAGCCACTCTGCTCTTAACTGTGTTAGCTGCTCAGGTGTTGACTGTTTTAGGTGCTCAGGTGTTGACAGTGATAGGTGTTCAGGTGTTGACTATGTTAGCTGCTCAGGTGTTGACTGTGTTAGGTGCTCAGGTGTTGACTGTGTGAGGTGTTAGCTGCTCATGTGGTGTTGCTACTGGTGTTGACTGTGTGAGGTGTTAGGTGCTCAGGTGTTGACTGTGTTAGGTGCTCAGGTGTTGACTGTGTTAGCTGCTCAGGTGTTACTGTGTGAGGTGTTAGCTGCTCATGGTAGTGCTTCAGATGTGTTGACTGTGTTAGCTGCTCAGGTGTTGACTATGTTAGCTGCTCAGGTGTTGACTGTGTAGCTGCTCAGGTGTTGACTGTGTTAGCTGCTCAGGTGTTGACTGTGTTAGCTGCTCAGTTGTTGACTGTGTTAGCTGCTCAGGTGTTGACTGTGTTAGGTGCTCAGGTGTTGACTGTGTTAGCTGCTCAGGTATTGAATGTGTTAGCTGCTCAGGTGTTGACAGTGTTAGCTGCTCAGGTGTTGACTATGTTAGATGCTCAGATGTTGACAGTGTTAGCTGCTCAGGTGTTGACTGTGTTAGCTGCTCAGGTGTTGACATGTGTTTAGTGCTCAGGTGTTGACTGGTTAGCTGCTCAGGTGTTGACTATGTTAGATGCTCAGGATGTTGACGTGTTAGATGCTCAGGTGTTGACTGTGTTAGCTCCAGCTGTTGACTGTGTTTTAG
>NC_069457.1:20257971-20278646 GCF_026875155.1 Cherax quadricarinatus
TATTTTAAATTTTTTCTCCCTGTACCTAAATTTCCCTTAATACTTTGTACAATAAATTTAAAAGATATTTATACATTACCATCTCCCCTACGACATTCGTTCCAAAAACCCGTTCGAAGTCGAAAGGGTCTAAGTCAAATTTTACATGAATATCCCCAAAAATTTTGTAAAAATTTATTTTATTGTTTTATTTGGTATTTCTTGTTTACTGTACTTTTTATCTGTTAGTATTATTTTTAACTGTAAGTTTTGATAAACCTGTTAAAACCAAAAATATTTTTTATTTCCCTGAAAATTGGGCATAAAAAACACGGTCGTAAGCGAGGGTCGAAGTCAGCAGGCAAAGTCGTTGGGTGGGTGACTAATTAAAAATCGGAAGTATCAATTAAAAGGGAAGTTAATTTTTTTCTTGAATTAAGTTTTCATTAACTATCTCTTTTTCTTAAAACTGTGTAAACTAAAAACTACAAAATGTACAAGTTTCAACAAGACTTTGAACCGGTAAAGGAAGTAGAAAGAAGAGTTTGCCGAGAAGACGATCTCTAGATCTAACTGACCAAAATAAAATTCAAAGAAAATCTTCAGAGCAATGGGGAACAAACGGGTCCCTAGAGCCTAATTCTCAAACCATTCAAACTGTAAACCCCTAAGAGAAAACCCAATATACGATCTTTTTGAAAGGCTGAACGGGGAGGGATGAAAACCGCATCTCTTGACCCTCACATTGGGATCACCTACCCAGACGTCAGTCACCCGGGGACAAAAACAATTGAACTTTTCCCGGGAGGGTTCCCGAGATTGTATTTTCAAAATTAGTAAAAATCCTACAACAATAATAATAATAATAATAATAAATAATAGTATAATACCATGGTACTTTTTAATATTTTTTTTTAACATAACATAAGAAAGGAGGACACTGCAGGAGGCCGTGGCCCTATGGGCAGGTCCTTTCCAATTTATCCCCCAACAAAACATTTGCCCAACCCAATTTCAATGCCAACCAAAAATAGTCTATGTGAAAAAACCCATCAAAACCCAACCCCCCCCCATCATGTACTTTTCCAAATGGATTTTAAACACCCAAATCCCGCCCTCAATAACCCACTAGGGAAATGTTCCACTCATCAACTACCCAATTCCAAACCAATCTTTTTCCCATTCCCCTTTTTAAATCTAAAATTATCTAATTTTTAAATCCATTACTGGGTTCTCTCTACACTGGCCGATTCCCGCCAAGAGGGTGGCCCCCAAAAAAAAAAACTTTCACCTCCATTTTACCCATCACGTCTTGCCAGAAGGGTCTTTAACTACAGTTTTTTTTAAACGCAACATTAAAACCCCTCCTTCCAAATGCAAGCACTGTACTCCTCCCAGGACCAAGTCCCGGGTCCTTTCCCCCGAACCCCTTTATAAATGTTTTTGCTCACACTCCAAAAAGCACGTCAAGTATTAAAAACCATTTTCTCCATTCACTCCTTCAAACCCCAGCATGCCCCCTGGAAGTCCAAGCCCCTCGCACCAAAAACCTTTTTTTACCCCCCCCCTCCCAAAACCCTTTCCCAGGCCCAACCCCTACCCCGCCCCTTCCACTCAGACTGATACACTCCCCCCGCACCCCCTCCTAACTTCCAAACACGAATTCTCGCATTTGTTCACACCCCACATTTCCATCAACAGACATCTCCACTGCCCCCACCTCTCCTCGCGCAACATTCATCCCCATCTTCCCCCAAACCCCAAAAAAAGCGTTGGTAAAACATATTTATCATTCCCCCTTTCCCCCAAGGACAAAGTTCTTTTTTCCCCCGACTCCTAAGTTTCACCACCAGAACGGCGCCTAGAATTTTGGCATTAGATCTACGGTTTGGACCTGGAACGTAAAGCCGTTAGATTCTACGGGACGGACCCTGAAAGGGTTAATTGTGATCCTTGTAATTACTTATTTATTTAAACCTTAAAACAACTAACTCAACTGTGGTCAAAATCAGTTACATAAACTAAGATATATATTGGTAATAAGGGAGAGTACGTTGAGACCCATGGGACCTGGCAAGGTGGAAAACTTTAAGGTTGTTTCCTTACACCAGGTGTTCGTTACCTTGAAGTAGGACCTGAGTGTTAGTTGATTTTGTTTGTGGGTTGGCATCCTGGGGGGACAAGATTGGCACCCACAATGGAAATAAGACAGACAGTCCCTCGAATGAGCCACGATTTTTCTTGGGTATCTTTGGTGGCTAACCCTCCGGTTTTAAAAATCTGAACGAAATCTTACCCTAAGGAAAACTGAGTTATTTACATTAATATTAAATAGAAAGAGCAGGTTACAGTAACATGTACTTACGTATTTACATTATAGTAACTAATAATTTCATAGTCTCATAGATACATTTGATTAACAATTTTAATTGTTACAGTGAAAATCAGATTAGTTGAATATATTAGGTTACTATATTAACCCTTAAACGGTTCAAAGAGATCGACGTTCAAATTCGTAGTGCTACGAAAGTACATCTACTTTTTTCTACATTTTTTCAAGTATAACAAAAAAAGTAGTAGATAAAAGTTTTTTTTTACACGTTTTCACAGGAAAGTTTGGTTTTATCCTTCCAAATCCCCCTCAATCCATATATCGGGGGTTGTGTCGTGTTGTTGACTCTGACCTGTTCTGCTGGACTCAGCCTTTTAAAACACGAGGGGAGTACACACCTACAACCTGGAACTTTCCTTGAGTTTATAGATATATTTTGGCTTTTTCTGCTATGATTCTCTCACTGTACACTAGTCAGTGAATATAGTTCTGCTAATAAAACATTAACCTTGACTATTTAACTATTACTTCTTTCCACGACTGGCACTGAGGGATATTAATGTTTATTTATTCTATTGTGGGGTGTATTTATCATATTCTTTTTATGTTAATGTATCGTGTTTATTATATAATTTGAAAAAATATCATAGATGGATTAATGAAAATGTGTATTTAACATAATATAGACATTTTAAATGGAGGACTCGATGATTAATTAATTATCTTTACTGATATGATGTCTTGAGACAATAATGACACTATTACTGATTTTAATGTGTACCTGCATGCCGCACAGTTTATAAGTTTATTTAAGTACAGGTATTAACATAGTATAATTATCAGAGTATATATAAAATATGAAATAACTTTAAAAACATTTGAAATTTTGGAGTTTCAGAATAATATGGCAGAGGACTTAGTGCTTTCTGAGCTCACGAAGGAATGTAAACAAACAGGGTGGGGCATGGTGAAGTATTTAGAAAGTCAGGTGGGGGGAGCCAGTTATAGCGAGTTTTGGTCTAATTTGAAATTGACGTATTAGCGGAACGCCTATCGTAAAGTGGGAAACGCCATATGTGGGGGCCCTGCTGTATTTGAATCATTCATTTGGGAGGATTCAGCACATCTTTCACTCACATTACCTTGTGTCTTATACAGCGGAAGCATTCCCTTTGGAAGTCTTTTTGCATTTAATTATGTTGAGCCTCAATTTGAGCGTCTGTAAAATCCATAGCCTCTCTTAATTCTCAAATGACTTGAGAAATATGCCCCGATGAGTATTCGGAAAAGGAAGGAATTGAACTGGCCAGTTGTGGATATTCCCTTTGGACGTGCACCCTGGTGAGTGGAAAGACTGACATTAATAGGGAATTCCTTCAGGTAACATGCGAATGCATACAGCGGCTGCACCTGCAATACTTCATTCTACTTTACTGGAGCAAAGCGGGGACCTGATCTATTGGGTTCAGTTTTGCAGATTAATCCTTGAAATTGTTCTTTCTAATTCTCGGATCTCGGACTGGTGCTTACTTGGGAGAAACTAAACTTTCAGGGAGTCGAAATCTTCCGCTACTGATTGTCAGAGGCCCCCGGAAACAATTTGTTTCGAATTATTGCCCTTACGGTTATTGGCTTGTGTAAATATCTATCGTATGTATGGTACTCCCAATTTACTGGCTATCTGCCACAGCACATTTTGAAGTTTCAAGGAGTCCGGCTTTGATAATGTTAAACTTCAAATAAATGGTTAATGTGATCTTCCATGATAAAATTTTGAATTTACTAAAGATAAATTTTCTAGTATAGAGCTTTTAATTTTGTTCTTTTGATCAATGTCTTTGAACAACAGAGATCCCGCGACTGGTTTACCCCATTTCTTGCGAAATAAGAAATTTTATAAAGAACTTCAGAATGTGATCTGTTTACTATTTTCTCTTAGGCAACAAGATTTTGGATCGAGTTTGTTACAAGGTATTTTTAGAGTCTAGGGGAAATAATTTAAACTGGAAACTCCATAGAATAATATTCAAAATTTATTAAAGTATTTAAATACATACTTATCTCCTCTCTGTGCCTTAATATTATACCTTAATACTTTGTTACAATAAATTTACAAGATATATAATTACATCTACCATCCTGACTTACGACTGAGTTCGGTTCCAAGAAACCGTTCGTAGTCGAAATTGGTCGTAAGTCGAATTTTACTACTGATATCAACAAAACCAGTTTTGTAATGATTTTATTTTATTGTTTTATTTGGTATTTCATGTTTTACTTTTTACTTTTTTTTTTATTACTGTTAGTACTGTATTTTATACTGTAAGGTTTATGTAAACACTGTGTACAACACAAATACTTGTTTATTTCCTGAAAATTTGCATAAAAAACACGGTCGTAAGTCGAGTGGTTGTAAGGTCGAGCAGTGTCAGAAAGTCGGATGGTAGGTGTACTAAGTTCAAAATCATGGAAGTATCACATTAATAGGAAGATTAATTTTTCTTCTTTGTAACTTAAGTCTTCATTAACATATACGTCTTTTTCTTAACAAGACTGTGTAAAACTCAAAAGTACAAAAATGTACAAGATTCAACAAGACCTTGAAATCCAAGCCTTAAGGAAGTAGAAAGCAAGAGTTTGGTCTGAGGAAGACGTATCTCTATGGTTTACGAACTGTCAAGAATATAAATTTCAAAAACATCTTCAGAGCATGAGGAACAAACTGAGTCAGCTCTAGAGGCCTAATTCTCAAACCCCCCAATCCCCCCTAGTAAACCCCTAAGAGAGAGCCAATATATGATCGTTGTCAAAGGCTAGAACAGTGTGGACTTGGTACAACCTGCCAGGTTGTTTACCCGTCGTCAGTTGGATCACCTGACCCAGACGTCAGCCAGCCGGACATAAACCATTGAACAATTTACCGGATGGTTCCGAAGACTTGTATGTCTATATACGTAAGAAATCCTACGTAACAATAATAATAATAATAATAAATAATAGTGATAATACCATGATACTTTTTATATATTTTTTTTAACATAGCATAAGAAAGGAGGAACACTGCAGTAGGCCTGCTGGCCCATACTAGGCAGGTCCTTTACAATTCATCCCACTAACAAAACATTTGCCCAACCCAATTTTCAAATGTCACCCAAAGAAAATCGGCTCTGATTGATGGAAAAAGTCCCACTTCAAATCCAACCCCTCCCACTCATGTACTTATCCAACCTGGATTTGAACTACCCAAAGTCCCAGCCTCAATAACCCAACTAGGTAGACTGTTCCACTCATCAACTACACTATTTCCAAACCAATACTTTCCTATGTCCTTTCTAAATCTAAACTTATCTAATTTAAATCCATTACTGCGTGTTCTCTCTCACACTGGCCGATTCCTGCCAAGGCAGGGTGGCCCGAAAAAGAAAAACTTTCATCTCCATTCACTCCATCACTGTCTTGCCAGAAGGGTGCTTTACACTACAGTTTTTAAACTGCAACATTAACACCCCTCCTTCAGAGTACAGGCATTGTACTTCTCATCTCCAGGACTCAAGTCCGGCCTGCCGGTTTCCCTGAACCCATTCATAAATGTTACTTTGCTCACACTCCAACAGCACGTCAAATATTAAAAACCATTTGTCTCCATTCACTCCTATCAAACACGCTTCAAGGCCATGCCCGCTGAAGGTCCAAGCCCCTCGCACACAAAAACCTCCTTTTACCCTCCCTCCAAGCTTCCTAGGCCAACCCTACCCCGCCTCCTTCCACTGCAGACTGATACACTCCCTGCACTCCTCCTAACTTCCAAACTACGAATCGCTGCATTATTGTTCACACCACACATTGCCACTCTGACATGACATCTCATGCCTCCAGCCTTCTCCACGCTTCACACCATATAAGGAGCGTTGTTAAAACGACTTATCTTATACATTCCCTCTTTGCCTCAAGGACAAAGTTCTTGTCTCCACAGATCCTAAGTGCACCACTCTCCCTTTTCCCCTCATTACTTCTATGATTCACCTTCATCTTTCATAGACCCATCCGCTGACAGTTCCACTACCTATTTTATATATTAACAGATAATAATATTTAAATGCGGTAAGTCTCTATTTTAGTCTATAAATGGGGACTTTCGTGCTATAATATTAAGTGATGTTCATATCTTTACAATTGTTAAAATATCACAGGATGTCCATCTCCAAGATATAACAGTTAGCTGCCTCATGTGTTGACTGTGTTAGCTGCTAGGTGTTGAGTGTGAGTGAGGTGTTAAGTGCTCAGGTGTTGACCTGTATTAGCCACTCTGCTGTTGACTGTGTTAGCTGCTCAGGTGTTGACTGTTTTAGGTGCTCAGGTGTTGACAGTGATAGGTGTTCAGGTGTTGACTGTGTTAGGTGCTCAGGTGTTGACTGTGTTAGCTGCTCAGGTGTTGACTGTGTGAGGTGTTAGGTGCTCAGGTGTTGACTGTGTTAGCTGCTCAGGTGTTGACTGTGTGAGTTGTTAGCTGCTCATGTGTTGACTGTCTTAGCTACTCTGCTGTTGACTGTGTTAGCTGCTCGTGTGCTTGACTATGTTAGCTGCTCAGGTGGTGACTGGTAGCTGCTCAGGTGTTGACTGTGTTAGCTGCTCAGGTGTTGACTGTGTTAGCTGCTCAGGTGTTGACTGTGTTAGCTGCTCAGGTGTTGACTATGTTAGATGCTCAGATGTTGACAGCGTTAGCTGCTCAGGTGTTGACTGCATTAGCTGATCAGGTGTTGACTGTGTTAGCTGGTCAGGTGTTGACTGTGGTAGCTGCTCAGTGTTGACTATGTTAGATGCTCAGATGTTGACAGGTGTTAGCGGCTCAAGGTGTTGACTGTGTTAATGCCCAGCTGTTTACTGTGCTAGCTGCTCAGGCAACTGTTTTGTCTACGTTAGCTGCTCAGGTGTTGACAGTGTTAGGGTGCCTCACGTGTTGACTGTGTTAGATGCTCAGGTATTGACTGTGTATCTGCTCAGGTGTTGGCTGTGTTTTTTTTTAGCATGTCTCCAGGTGTTGACATTGTGAGGTGTAACTGCTCAGGTGTTGACCTGGTTAGGTAGTGTTAGCTGCTCAGGTGTTGACCTATGTTAGCAGTCAAGGTTGATGTGTTAGGTGTTAGCTCCTCAGGTGTTGCTGTGTTAGCAGATCAGGTGTTGGAATGCGTGAGGTGTAAGCTGCTCAGGTGTTGACTGTGTTTGTGTCTAGCAGACTCAGGTGTTGACTGTGTTAGCTTTACTCTGTTTTGACGGTTGATAAGCTGCTCAGGTGTTGACTGTTTAATTGCTCAGGTGGTTTGACTGTGTTAGCTGCTCTACTGTTGACTGTGTTAGCTGCTCAGGTGTTGACTGTTAATTGCTCAATTGTTGACTGTGTTAGCTGCTCTACTGTTGACTGTGTTATCTGCTCAGGTGTTGATTACATTAGCTGCTCAGGTGTTGACTGTGTGAGGTGATAGCTGCTCAGGTGTTAACTGTGTCAGGTGTTATGTTAGGTGCTCAGGTGGTTGACTGTTGTTAGCTGACTCAGGTGGTTGACTGTGTTAGCTGCTCAGGTGTTGTTTACATTAGCTGCTAGGTGTTGACTGTGTGAGGTGATAGCTGCTCAGGTTTTAACTGTGTCAGGTGTTAGGTGCTCAGGTGTTGACTGTGTTAGCTGCTCAGGTGTTGACTGTGTTAGCTGCTCAGGTGTTGACTGTGTTAGCTGATCAGGTGTTGACTGTGTGAGGTGTTAGCAGCTCAGGTGTTGACTGTGTTGCTTGCTTGGTTGTTGGACTGTGTTAGCTGCTCAGGTGTTGAACTGTGTAGTGCTCAGGGGTTGATGAGTTATCTGCTCAGGTGTTGACTGCATTAGCTGCTCAGGTGTTGACTGTGCGCTAGCTGCTCAGGTGTTGACTGTGTCAGGTGTTAGGTGCTCAGGTGTTGACTGTGTTAGCTGCTGAGCAGTTGACTGTGCTACCTGCTCACCTGTTGACTGTGCTAGCTGCTCAGGTGTTGTCTATGTTAGTGGTCATATATGACGGTGTTAGCTGCTCAGGTGTTGACTGTGTTAGCTGCTCAGGTGTTGACTGTGTGAGGTGTTAGCTGTTCAGATGTTGACTGTGTAAGGTGTTAGCTGCTCATATGTTGTCTGTGTCAGGTGTTTAGGTGCTAGGTCATGCTGCCTGTATAGCAGCTCGTGTTGACTGTTGTGTTAGCGCTCAGTGTTGACTGTGTTAGCATCTCAAGTGTTGACTGTGTTAGCTGCTTAGTGTTGACTGTGTTAGTATCAGTTGTTGGACTGTGTTAGCTGCTCAGGTGTTGACTGTTTTAGGTGCTCAGGTGATGGGACTATGTTAGACTGCTCAAGGTGTGACTGTGTTAGGCGCTAGGTGTTGACAGTGACTGGTGCCAGCGTGTTGACTTATGTTAGTGCTCAGGTGTTTGACTGTGTTAGCTAGGTTGTTGGACTGTGTGAGGTGTTAGCTGCTCAGGTGATTGACTGTGTTAGCTGCTCAGGGGTTGACTGTGTTATCTGGCAGGTGTTTGACTGCATTAGGTGTCAGGTGTTGACTGCGTTAGCTTCTCAAGTGTTGACTGTGTTCTGATGTTAGGTGCTCGTGTTGACTGTGTTACCTGCTTCAGCTGTTGACTGTGTAGTGCTCAGGTGTTGACCTATGTTAGGTGTCAGGTGTTGACTGGTTAGTTGCTCAGGTGTTGACTGTGTCAGCCTGCTCAGATTCTGACTGTGTTTCCTGCTAGGTGTTGGACTGTGTTACTGCTTAGGTGTGGGACGGACTGTGTTAGCTTCTCAGGTGTTCATGTGTTTAGCTGCTCGGTGTTGACTGTGTGACGTGTTGCTGTTCAGATTGTTGACTGTGTAAGGTGTTAGCTGCTCTATGTTGATCTGTGTCAGTAAAAACTTGTTAGGTGCTCAGATGTGACTGTGTTAGCTGTACTTGTGTTGACTGTGTTAACTGCTCAGGTGTTGACTGTGTTAGCTCTCAGGTTGGTAGATTGTGTTTAGCTTCTCATGTGTTGCTGTGGTTAGCTTGCTGAGGTGTTGACTGTGTTAGCTGCTCAGGTGTTAAAATGTGTTAGCTGCTCGGTGTTGACTGTGTTAGCTACTCAGTTGTTGACTGTGTTAGTGCTCGTGTTGACGTGTTAGCTGCCCCTCAGGTTGTTGGACTGTGTTAGCTGCTCCGGTGTTTGGACTGTGTTAGACTCCTCATGTAGTTGACGGTGTTAGCTGCCTGCTCAGGTGTTGACTGTTGTAGCTGCTCAGGTGTTTGCCTGTGTTAGTGCTCAGGTGTTGACAGTGTTAGCTGTCAGGTGTTGCTGTGTTAGCTCTCATGGTGTTGACTGTGTTAGCTGCTCAGGTGTTGACTGTGTTAGCTGCTCAGGTGTTGACTATGTTAGCTGCTCAGGTGCTGACTGTGTTAGCTGCTCCGGTGTTGACTGTGTTAGCTGCTCAGGTGTTGACTGTGTTAGCTCCTCAGGTGTTGACGGTGTTAGCTGCTCAGGTGTTGACTGTGTTAGCTGCTCAGGTGTTGACTGTGTTACCTGCTCAGGTGTTGACTGCATGAGGTGTTAGCTGCTCACCTGTTGACTGTGCTAGCTGCTCAGGTGTTGACTGTGTTAGCTGCTCAGGTGTTGACTGTTAGCTGCTCAGATCTGACTGTGTTAGCTGCTCAGGTGTTGATTGTGTTAGCTGCTCAGGTGTTGACTGTGTTAGCTGCTCAGGTGTTGACTGTGTGTGGTGTTAGCTGTTCAGATGTTGGCTGTTTAAGGTGTTAGCTGCTCATATGTTGTCTGTGTCAGGTGTTAGGTGCTCAGGTGTTGACTGTGTAGCTGCTCAGGTGTTGACTGTGTTAGCTGCTCAGGTGTTGACTGTGTTAGCTTCTCATGTGTTGTCTGTGTTAGCTGCTCCGGTGTTGACTGTGTTAGCTACTCAGTTGTTGACTGTGTTAACTGCTCAGGTGTTGACTGTTTTAGGTGCTCAGATGTTTACTATGTTAGCTGCTCAGGTGTTGACTGTGTTAGGTGCTCAGGTGTTGACATGATAGGTGCTAGGTTGTTGACTATGTTAGCTGCTCAGGTGTTGACTGTGTTAGATGCTCACGTATTGACTGTGTTATCTGCTCAGGTGTTGGCTGTGAGGTGTTAGCTCAGATGTTGACATTGTGAGGTGTTAGCTGCTCAGGTGTTGACTGTGTGAGGTGTTAGCTGCTCAGGTGTTGACTATGTTAATTGCTCAGGTGTTGACTGTGTTAGCTGCTTCTTCGGGTGACTGTGTTAGCTGCCTCAGGTGGGGGGGGTTGTTGACTGTGTTAGCTGCTCAGGTGTTGACTGTTTTTGGGGTTAATCTGCTCAGGTGTTGATTTGCATTAGCTGCTTAAGGTGTTGACTGTGTTAGGTGATAGCTGTTCAGTTGTTGACTGTGTCAGGTGTTAGGTGCTTAGGTGTTTACTGTGTTAGCTGCTCAGCTGTTGACTGTGCTAGCTGCTCAGGTGTTGACTATGCTAGGTGCTCAGGTGTTGACTGGTGGTTAGCCTCAGGCGTTGACTGTGTTAGCTACTCAGGTGTTGACTGTGTTAGCTGCTCAGGTGTTGATTGTGGTAGCTGCTCAGTTGTTGACTGTGTTAGCTACTCAGTTGTTGACAGTGTTAGTGCGTAGGTGTGATTGTGGTAGCTGCTCAGTTGTTGACTGTGTTAGCTACTCAGGTGTTGACTGTGTTAGCTGCTCAGGTGTTCACTGTGTTAACTGCTCAGGTGTTGACTGTGTTAGGTGCCCAGTTGTTGACTGTGTTAGGGCCCAGGTGTGTGACTGTTGTTTAGCTGCTCCTTGTGTTGACTGTGTTAGCTACTCAGTTGTTAGACTTCTTAGCTGCCTCAAGTGTTGACTGTGTTAGTGCTCAGGTGTTTGACTGTGTTAATGACTCTGGTGTTGACTGTGTTGCTGCTCAGGTGTTGACTCGTGTTAGCTGCTCAGGTGTTGACTGTGTTAGGTGCCCAGTTGTTGACTGTGTTAGGTGCCCAGGTGTTGACTGTGTTAGCTGCTCCAGTGTTGATGTGTTAGCTACTCAGTTGTATTGACCTGTCTTAGCTGCTCAAGTGTTGGGACTGTGTTAGTGCTCAGGTGGTTTTGATCTGTGTTAACTTGCTCAGTGTTGACTGTGTTAGCTGCTCGGTGTTGACAAGTGTTAGCTTCTCAGGGTGTTTTGACATGTGTTAGCTGCTCAGTGTTGACTGTCTTAGCTGCTCCAAGGTGTTGCCTGTGTTAGCTGCTCGTGTTCCACTGATGTTAGCTGCTCAGGTGTTGGGACTGTTGTTACTGCTCCAGGGTGTTGGACTGCCTGGAGGTGTTTAGCTGGCTCGGGGTTTTGACCCTGTTGTTATCTGGCTCAGGTTGTTGTACTGTGAGGTGTTAGGTGCTCCATGTGTTGACTGTTGTTTAGTTGGTTTTTCAAGTGTTGACCCTGTGTTAGCTGCTCAGTGTTTGACTATGTCATGCTCAGTTGTTGACTGAGTTAGGTGTCAGGTGTTGGACTGTTGTGTGAGGTGGTTAGCTGCTCAGGTCGTTTGGACTCCTGTGTAAGGTGTTAGTGCTCAGGTTGTCGTCTGGACCAGGTGTTAGGTGTTTAGGCATTGACTTTTTATCTGCCTCAGGATGCTGACTGTGTTAGCTGTCCTTAGGTGTTGACGTGTTAGCTGCTCAGGTGTTTTACTGTGTAAAAACACTCAGGTGTTTACTGTGTTAGCTGCTCAGGTGTTGACTGTGTTAGCTGCTCAGGTGTTGACTGTGTTAGCTGCTCAGGTGTTGACTGTGTTAGCTGCTCAGGTGTTGACTGTGTTAGCTGCTCAAGTGTTGACTGTGTGAGGTGTTAGCTGCTCAGGTGTGGATTGTGTGAGGTGTTAGGTGCTCAGGTGTTGACACTGTTAGCTACTCCGCTGTTGACTGTGTTAGCTGCTCGGGTGTTGACTCTGTTAGCTGCTCAGGTGTTGACTGTGCTAGGTGCTCAGGCGTTGATTGTGTTAGCTGCTCAGGTGTTGACTGTGTTAGGTGCTCAGGTGTTGACTGTTAGCTGCTCAGGTGTTGATTGTGTTAGGTGTTAGCTGCTAAGGTGTTGGGTGTGTGAGGTGTTACACACTCAAGTGTTGAGTGTGTTAAGTGCTCAAGTGTTGAGTATGTCAGGTGTTAGGTGTTCTGGTGTTGAGTGTGCTAGGTGCTTATGTATTTTCTGTCAGATGTTAGGTGCTCAGGTGTTGAGTGTGTTAGGTGTTAGGTGCTCAGATGTTGTGTGTGTGTCAGGTGTTAGGTGCTCATGTGTTGAGTGTGTCAGATGTTAGGTGCTCAGGCAGGAGCAGGTGTTAGGCTCTCTGGCAAGAGCAGGTGTTAGGTTCAGAGACAGCAGCAAGTGTTCAGTACTCAGGCAGCAGCAGTTGTTAGGTGCTCAGGCAACAGCAAGTTTTAGGTTGTCAGGCAGCAGCAGGTGTTAGGTGGAGATGCAGCAGCAGCAGCAGGTGTTAGGCAGTGAGGCAGCAGCAGCTGCTAGGTTGTGAGGCAGCAGCAGCAGCAGCAGCTGTTAGGTTGTGAGGCAGCAGCAGCAGCAGGTGTTAGGTGGTGAGGCTGCAGCAGGTGATGGGTGGTGAGGCAGCAGCAGGTGTTAAGTGGTGAGGCAGCAGCAGCAGCAGCGTCTTCAGGTGGTGAGGCAGCAGCAGGTGATAGGTGGTTAGACAGCAGCAGGTATTAAGTGGTGAGGCAGCAGCAGCAGGTGTTAGGTGGTGAGGCAGCAGCAGCAGGTGTTAGGTGGTGAGGCAGCAGCAGCAGGTGTTAGGTGGTGAGGCAGCAGCAGCAGGTGTTAGGAGGTGAGGCAGCAGGTGTTAGGTGGTCAGGCAGCAGCAGCAGGTGTTAGGTGATGAGGCAGCAGCAGCAGGTGTTAGGTGTGAGCAGATGCAGCAGGTGTTAGGTGGTGAGGCAGAAGCAGCAGTGATAGGTGGTCAGGCAGCAGCAGCAGGTGTTAGGTGGTCAGGCAGCAGCAGGTGTTAGGTGGTCAGGCAGCAGCAGCAGGTGCTAGGTGGCCAGGCAGCAGCAGCAGGTGTTAGGTGGTCAGGCAGCAGCAGCAGGTGCTAGGTGGTCAGGCAGCAGCAGCAGGTGTTAGGTGGTGAGGCAGCAGCAGGACAGGTTGTTAGGTGGTGAGGCAGGCAGCAGCAGGTGTTAGGTGTGGTGAGGCAGCAGCCAGCAGGGTGTTTTAGGTGTGAAAGGCAGCAGCAGCAGGTGTTAGGTGGTGAGCAGCAGCAGCAGGTGTTAGGTGATGAGGACAGCAGCAGCAGGTGTTAGGTGGTGAGGCAGCAGCAGCAGGTGTTAGGTGGCGAGGCAGCAGCAGCAGGTGTTAGGTGGTGAGGCAGCAGCAGCAGGTGTTAGGTGGTGAGGCAGCAGTAGCAGGTGTTAGTTGGCCAGGCAGCAGCGCAGGTGTTATGGTGGTGAGGCAGCAGCAGCAGGTGTTAGGTGGTGAGCAAGCAGTAGCAGGTTGTTTGGTGGCCAGGCAGCAAAACAGCAGGTGTTAGGTAGGCCAGGCAGCAGCCAGACAGGTGTTGGAGGTGGTAAGCAAGCAGCAGATGTGTTAGGTCGCCAGGCAGCAGCAGCAGGTTGTTAGTTGGCCAGGCAGCAGCAGGCAGGTGTTAGGTGGTGAGCATGCATCAGCAGGTGTTTAGGTGGTGAGGCAGCAGCACGCAGGTGTTAGGTGGTGAGGCAGCGCAGGCAGGTGTTAGGTGGTGAGGGCAGCAGCAGAAGGTGTTAGGTGGTGAGGCAGCAGCAGCAGGAGTTAGGTGGTGAGGCAGAGCGCACTGGTTAGGTGGTGAGGCAGCAGCAGCAGGTGTTAGGTGGTTGAGCGGCCCCCCCCCCCACCACCAACCAACCCCCCACCACACCCCAGGGGGGGGGGGACAGCAGTGCACATCATGTGAGGTGGGGAGGCAGCAGCAGGCAGTGTTAGGTGGTGATGAGGCAAGCAGCAGCAGGGGTTTAGGTGGTGAGGCAGCAGCAGCAGGTGTTAGGTGGTGAGGGCAGGAGCAGCAGGTGTTAGGTGGAGAGCAGCAGCAGCAGGTGTTTGGTGGTGAGGCAGCAGCAGCACATGTTAGGTGGTGATGGCAGCAGCAGCAGGTGTTAGGTGGCCAGGCAGCAAGCAGCGGTGTTAGGTGGTGACGGCAGCGCAGCAGGTGTTAGGTGGTGAGCAGCAGCAGCAGGTGTTAGGTGGTTGAGGCTAGCGCAGCAGGTGTTAGGTGGTGGAGCAGACAGGTGTTATGTGCGTGAGGCAGCAGCAGCCAGGTGTTAGGTGTGTGAGGCTGAGGCATCAGCAGCAGGTGTTAGGTGGTGAGGCAGCAGCAGAGGTGTTAGGTGGTGACGGCGCAGCAGCAGGTGTTAGGTGGTGAGGGCAGCAGACAGCAGGTGTTTGGTGGTGAGGAGGAGCAGCAGGTGTTAGGTGTGAGGCAGCAGCAGCAGGTGTTAGGTGGTGAGGAGCAGCAGCAGGTGTTAGTGGTGAGGCAGCAGCGCAGGTGTTAGGTGGTGAGGCAGCAGCAGCAGGTGTTAGGGGGTGAGGCAGCAGCAGCAGGGTGTTAGGTGGTGAGGCGAGCAGCAGCAGGTGTTTAGGTGGTGAGGCAGGGAGCCAGCAGGTGTTAGGTGGTGAGGCAGCAGCAGCAGGTGTTAGTGGTGATGACGCAGCAGCAGCAGGTGTTAGGTGGTGAGGCAGCGCAGAGGTGTTAGTTGGTGAAGGCAGCAGCAGCAGGTGTTAGGTGGTGACGGCAGCAGCAGCAGGTGTTAGGTGGTGCAGGCAGCAGCAGCAGGGTTTAAGTTAGTAAGTTTTAAGGTTTATGTTACATAATAAACAATATTGTTGGCAGAACATTCATATACAAGTTAATTATTTAACCAAGAATAACCCACTAAGTTACTAAGTTTATTTAGGTACAAGTTACCCACATAAAATACACTTAACAATTATCATACATAGTAAACATGTTACATTAACCTCCAGAGGTAAAACACAAAAAATTATCATACATAGTAACATGTACATTAACCACAGAGTAACACAAAAAATTATCATACATGTAACATGTACATTAACCACCAGGAGAACACAAAAATTATCTACATAGTAACATGTACCATTAACCACCCAGAGTAACACAAAAAATATCCATACGTGTAACATGTTCATTAACCACAGAAGTAGTAACACAAAAATTATCATAACACAGTAACATGTACATTAACACCAGAGTAACACAAAAATTATTTCATACATAGTAACATGTACATTAACACCAGAGTAACACAAAAAGTATCATACATACTAAACTGTACTTTAAACACCAGGTAACACAAAAAATATCATACGTAGTAACATGTAATGTAACCACCAGGAGTAACACAAAAATTATATACACTGTAACATTACATTAACCACCAGAGTAACACAAAAATTATTCATACTTAGCAACATGTACATTAGCCACCAGGAAGTAAACACAAAAAGTATCATACATACTAACATGTACATTCCACCAGAGTAAACAAAAAAAAACTCAAAAGTGACTTTAACCCCTTCAGGGTCCCAAGGCAAAATCTGAAGTGGTGCTCAGTGTCAAGAAATTTGAATAAAAAATAAAAAAAAATTATTTTTCTTACAGAATTAAAAGAGTATATTTTAGTGAATGGTTAATAAGACAAAAAAAAGTTTTTTTGATCAGTACTTACGATATACAGCGGCGGGAAGCTGACCCAAAATGACCAGTGGCGACAACATCAGTGACTTCCGCAAAAATCCCATTTTTTATTTATGTTTTTTTATACTTTTTTCTTTTCTTTTCTATTTTTTTTTATCTTTTTCTAATAAACATTTTGGCGTGTGAGAACCAGTATAATGTATATTGTATAAGTGTACACTCATTGTATTTAACACAATAACTGCACAATTTGTGTATCATTATATTGCTTACAAAATTGTTTACATGTTTATTGTAAACAAAATGTGAAAATATTAGTGCGGTTAGTTTGTTGAATACAACGGTACCTATAGTGCCATATGGTAAATGGTGCCATAGGGTGCTATGGTTACCATATGGAACAATGACACCTTATTACAATGGTACCATATGGAGTACATGGTGCCATAGGGTGCAATGGATACATATTGGTACCAATGGCACCATATGATACAATGGTACCATATGGTACAATGGTGCCATAAGGGTGCAATGGTAACCCATATGTACAATGGCACATTATGATACAATGGTACCATATGGTACCTGGTACAATGGACACATGATACCCAATTGTACATATAGTACCATATGGTACAATGGTGCCATAGGGTGTGCAATGGTACCATAGCATGCAATGGTACCATGTGTGCAATGGTACCATATGGTACAATGGATCATATGAATTACAGTGGCACCGTATGAGTACAATATGGCATCAATGGACACATGATACAATGGATACCATATGATACAAATGTACCATATATGTAGAATGGCACCATTTGGTACCAATGATTACATATGATCAATGGTTCCATATGGTGCAAATGGTACCTTATGGTACATATGATGCAATGGGTACCATATGGTACACTGTACCATACAATACAATGATGGATATGGTCATTGTTACCATTGGTACTGCTGTATTCTACACAAAACACACTTATTTTTCATTATTATTTTGTTTAAGTAGTTGTTTACAATAATAAAATAGCAAAATTGTTGTTATATTAGTAATGTTCTATTATATATTTACAAGTGTACAGGAACTGAAGCGTTCCTTGAGTGGATGGTCAAAGCACTTTGTCTCGGAAACTGCGGGAGTCACTAGCTAGCTTGGTCACCATCACTCAGTCTTGGCTGGTGTTCATGCCACCAAACCTATTGGCCCTATGGTACACAGTATCATATGACTAGGGTACCATATGGTACATTGTACTATGTGGTAAAGGGTACCATGCAGTAAAGGATAATATCATTGTGTGCAGGGTACGGTACCATATGGTACGGGTACCATATGGTACGGGGTACCCAATACAGTCAGGACACATATGGTACAGATTCAGGGATAAAATATAGAAATAAGTCACCCTGACTTTTTTGGGTTATCTAGGATTTTATACGTATGCTGCTATGTATGATAATCTATGTAGTTGTATTTGTGTACACCTGAATATACTTACTCAGTACATGTGGCATCATAAGTAAAGTTTATTTAGTTTTACACAAATAAAGTTACATAGAATATCATACTTAGCAGCGTATGTTTGGGAGAACTTGGGATAACCCAAAAAAGTTCAGACAGACCTATTTCCATTAGGGTCCCTGTGTACCCTGTACCATATGGTAACAATGTCACTATTGGTACATTGTACCATATTGGTACCATTGTACCATATACCTTTTGTACCATAGATACCATTGTATGACATGGCCACCATTGTACCATATGATACCATTGTACATATGGTACCGTTGTCCATGCTAGAGGCACAATGGTACAATGGTTCAAAAACCATTAGAATTCGTCTTCAGCTCCACTTCCATTCAGTCTTTGAATGTAAGTTGTGAAGAGGAGAGTCATGAATTCCCCCGGAGAGTGAAGTGGGGGGAAGTGAGGCTTCCTTGCCGCCAGGCACTTATGAACAAAGCTTAAAACTTTGGGCCCGGCGTTACCTCAATGCCATGTGGGCGTCCAGATTTTTTCTATGGTGTGCACACTGACCACCCAGACCCATTCTCTTAGATGTAGGCCTACCAGCCTTCTCGAGCTAAATTTGAACGGCGCCTAGAATTTTGGCATTAGATCTACGGTTTGGACCCTGAACGTAAAGCCGTAGATCTACGGGACGGACCCTGAAAGGGTTAATTGTGATCCTTGTAATAACTTATTATTTAAACCTTAAAACAACTAACTCAACTGTGTCAAAATCAGTTACAATAAACTAAGATATATATTGGTAATAAGGGAGAGTACGTTGAGACCCATGGGACCTGGCAAGGTGGAAAACTTTAAGGTTGTTTCCTTACACCAGGTGTTCGTTACCTTGAAGTAGGACCTGAGTGTTAGTTGATTGGTGTGGGTGGCATCCTGGGGGACAAGATTGAGCACCACAATGGAAATAAGACAGACAGTCCCTCGATGAGCCACCGATTTTCTTGGGTTATCTTTGGTGGCTAACCCTCCGGTTTTAAAAATCTGAACGAAATCTTACCCTAAGGAAAACTGAGTTATTTACATTAATATTAAATAGAAGAGCAGGTTACAGTAACAGGTACTTATTTACATTATAGTAACTAATAATTTACATAGTCACATAGATACATTTGATACATTTTTAATTGTTACAGTGAAATTCAGATTAGTTGAATATATTAGGTTACTATATTAACCCTTAAACGGTTCAAAGAGATCGACGTTCAAATTCGTAGTGCTACGAAAGTACATCTACTTTTTTCTACATATTTTCAAATATAACAAAAAAAAGTAGATAAAAGTTTTTTTTTACACGTTTTCACATGTAAAACAAAAAAAAGATCTACATTTTTTTACATACTTTCAGATGTTGAAAAAACGTATATATACATTTGGACCAGAGTTAACAATATGGTACCATATTGCTACCATATTAACAATATAAGAATAATTTTCCTCAGCGGTTCCCCGTGGCCTGGTAGCAAAAGCTCTCGCTTCACACAGTGAGGGTCCGGGTTTGATTCCCAGCTAAGGGGTGGAAACATTGGACATGTTTCCTTACACCAGTTGTCTGTGTTCACCCATCAGTAAAATGGGTACCTGGGTGTTAGTCGACTGGTTGGGTCGCATCCTGGGACAAAACTGACCTAATTCACATGAATGCTCTGTATAAAAAGCTGCTCTCTATATAGTAAATGTTACTGATGTCAGCTGGCCTGTATGCCTTATACATGTTCTTGTAGTAATAAAGATATTATAATTATTATTTGATTACTTTTTTACCATTTGCACGAAAATGTTATTTTACTAACAACTTCTAAATGTAATTTTATTAATATTTTACACTTTTAATTCATACAGCCAATATACATTATGGAGCAAGTAATGATTTCCTGTGCAAATTGTAATTTTGGATGTGTAAGGAAGTGAGAACATTTTTTTCAGGTTTAATTTTACATAATATCCAAGTGTTTACCTAACCTTACCTAGTCTAACATAACCTAACCTAACTTAGCCTAGTCTAACTAACCTAAAGTAAACAATTCCTATATCTTTATCATTGATATACCTTTGAAGAGTTTGGAGAGTTTCACTACTCTTGGAGCCCGGCCATGGCCAGGCTCGTCTGGTGTTTGCCTGGCAACCATGCTGTTGGTGCTGGAGGCTCACTGCCCCCAATATCCATCGCAGCCTGGTTGATCTGGCTTTCTGGTGAAGAACATGTTTCCCGTTTCCTCTTGAAGACTTCTACACTTGTTCTAGCCGTGTTTCTGATATCCTCGGTAAGATGTTGAATAGTCTGGGACCCTGGATGTTGATACAGTGTTCCCTTATTGGTGACCACTGCACCCCTGCTTCTATCTGGGGTTTTTCTTACAAATCTCCCATATCTCTCACTCCAGTATGTTGGTATGACTATACCAACCAAACCTAGCCCAACATTACTGATTTTTGGAAATACTTCACAATATGAAAATACTTATATAATTATTCCATGATGTTCATAAGTTGTATGTATTGAAAAAGAAAGTACAACCTCTCCTCACTTAGCGACGTGCTCATTTACCGACAACGAGGATTTACAATGGAATCTCTGACCAGTGTGCCTACCTAAATGTATATTAGAGTTGATTTCCTCTATTCTGTTTAACCCTTTGACTGTCGCAACCCCCAATCCTGAGGTGTCTCCTGGTGTCGCAAAATTTAAAAAAAAAAAATTATTTTTTCATATGAAATGATAGAGAATCTTTTCCGATTGTAATGACACCAAAAAAAACGAAATTTGATGGAAAACTGACGGAATTATGCTCTCGCGAAGTTAGCGACCTCGGGGCTGTTTACAAAACCGAATTCGCCCACTTTGAGCCCTATTTTCGGCTAATTCCATTGCTCCCGTCGCCCAAACCCCATAGCTATTTTTTAAAACTCCATTTTTCTATCGATTGAGTACAAGAAACTCCCATTTACTGATTTCACTACCCAATATGTGGTCAGAAATTTGCAATTTTGGCCAATTTCACGAAAACTAAAAAAAAAATGACAATTTCAAAATAAGGTCCAGAATGAACAATGCAGACATTCCTGGCTTTAAAATAACATTTTCTTGCTCATCAT
>NC_069457.1:20279146-20297442 GCF_026875155.1 Cherax quadricarinatus
AGTGGTTCACAACATTGTCATGAAACAGCCCCCAGCACGGTTGCATAGCTGTGTAGGGTGATTTTCATAAAAAAGGTTTGCACTTAAAGCCATTTGCACACTTTTCCTTTAAATCTTTAAAGTAGGAAATTCCTTCAATTTCTCTCCCCCCTCCTTTAAACCCAAGTTTCCCCGGGTCGGCCTTTGCTTTTGAAGTTGATCTATCAGCTCATCGGGTTAGTTCTTCTTGTCCTCCCCCACCAACTCTTCCACTCCTCCCCCTAACCCCCAAACCCCCAAGGATTTCCCCAATGCCAAAATTGATTCCTCAACTGGTATATCCTCGGGGTTAGCCTAAAACCCCTTCAAAACCCCTTTTGTTACACATTCGGGCCCAAGTTTCTTCCAAGCAGAGTTCAAGTCTTCTTAGTCACTCCCCCCCCAACCCTTACCTAAAGGTTTATACAATGAGGATAAAAGTGATCTCTCCAAAATCCTTAGAGTCATTTGATTTTCTGAGGCACTACAAAGACCTTTCAAACAGAGCTTTTGTGTCATTTTTTTTTGAAGTTTGAAATACCGGGGCCCCAGGGCGCGGAGAGGAGGGGTATTAGGGGGCAAAAACTTCCCCTTTAAATGAGCTCATGCCCCAAAAGTCGCCTGCCACTTGTGGAGCCCCAGGGCTTGTCTAACACCAAGGCACTTAATTTCTAATTTCTTTTCATTAGGAATCTTTGACTTTGGGGGGCAAATGCATGATGTAACCAGTTATAGAAAAGCCTAGTGCCCCCAGCCTTCGTTTGATCTCCACAGCACAAAAATTTATCCTTGAGACATTCTTTTCCCTGAACGCCGGGGGTTTCAGATGATACACAAATAAAGGCTTAACTTTGCAATCCCCACTGCATTGGAACACTCACCAAAGTAACCCTGTCTTTAATGGGTTTTTGCCCGGGGGAGTCCCTTTTTTTTCCTGAGAAATGTAGGTCCTGCTTGATTTTCCAAAACAGCCTTTTCTCAAAATTAAACACTTGTCAGGTTTCTTTTCCTTCATTTAGTACTCCTTAAATTTCCCTCCCAAAATTTTTTTCAGCCCCTTTGTGGCCCGAAGGGCAGCCCCCCCCATCCGTATCACACTATGTATGCCACTACCTTCTTAAACCCTCAAACCAACCTTTGCGGCCTTAATTTTCACTCCATCATCATGTTGCGGGCCCTTTTTTTTAATTTAAAAACCCTCATAAAAATTTCCCTAGCCTTTTCGCTTATGATTGTTTGAGAACGCTACTCCTGCTAGCTTTTTTTCTTTTTCCCCCCAAAAAAAAGAGTCTCTAAAACCCCTCCATACTTGCGATCTTTTTTTTCGAAAACACAGTTAAACCTTTGGCAAGAAAGCTTCCTTGATTGCCTTTCTTTTTGCCCAAAATAGAAGAGGGTTGTTTGGGTTTTCTTGTACAACCTGACCAGGTCGGGGATACACTCCACTTTCATACTTTTTAATGACCTTTCTTCATTTCTATTGGAATTCAACCCTTTTTGCTGTAGGGTTGGGAAAAGAAGCTTTTTGGGGCCCCTGGTCACTTATTTTCCCCGAAAAACCGAAAAACGTAAAAATCGAAATATTCCGATTGTATTTTGAATGTTACCGCGGAGGCTGGGTGGTAAACAAGCCACCGGGGGAACATATGGCGGCTCAGCCGCCATTGGACCGTCCGGACGAAGGGGGCCCGACGGGTTTTTTTTGGGGGGTATGGAGGCAAAATTTTAGCGTCAAAGCTCGTATCGGATTGTCCCCTTATGCAAGGCGCCGTATGCGGGGGGCCACTGTATTTTCAGCCAATTCCAGTGTACCAGTCGACAAAAAACATAATTTCCTAGAATCCCTTTTTCACAAGAGTGCAAGAAACACCCTTTACAGATTTAACTATCCCAATACAGTGGGCAGAATTTAGCAATTTTGCCAAATTTTAACAAATTTTAAAAATCCAATTTTGAATAGATCAGAATAAAAAAGAAAGACATTCCCGGCACTAAAATAAAATTTCCTCTTTCATTAGTCACGTTCCCACGCCCCCTCTTGCTTCTTTCTTTTGCTTTCCAACTTTGAATTTTTATTCTCACAAAAAAATAAAGAATACTGTTATGCAGACTACTTCATTATTGTAGAAATGTAAAATAATATCGCGCCACTTAATGAAAGAAATATTAACTCTCCAGTTGAACATGTATTGGAAGCTTGGCATTGTTTACTTTTGAATCATTGGTAAAATCGACCATTTCTGCTACTTTAGCTCAATTTTCAAGGTACTTTCATTGTAAAATCAGTGAAATCATCTCAATTTTCTGTATATGTCTTCCAATCCATAAAATGAGACCAGGACAACTAAATACAACAATAAATACCATACGAAAATGCTGCGCAAAAGTCGCTGGTTTTAATCCAAAAACACGTCAAAGTTTTTCTCATTAACCCGGCACAGTGTGCTGCAGGAATTTTTTTTTTATATTGCGCAACACCTAACCCGCATATACCCATTCTTTCATATGTAGGCCTACCAGATTTCCTCTCACTAGATTTGAAGGCGCTAGAATTTATGCATACTAGTATCGTCCAAAAACCCCTGCGCGTAAAACATAATAGTATGGCCGAAACAACCCCAAAGGTTAATGTCACCATATGACCATTTATAACAATTTCTGGTACATTTTTTAAATGTTTACGCAGTAGCGTATTGTATACTGTATTAACCCTTTGACTGTCGCGGCCATATAATATACGTCTTACGATGGACCAATGTTTGACGTATATAGTACTCATAAATTCTAGAGGCTTCAATAACAAGCAGGAGAAAGCTGGTAGGCCCACAATGTGGAAGAGAAGGGGTCTGTGTGGACAGTGTGCACTAAAAAAAAAACATATAAAAAAAAATCCTGGATCACGCAGTGCATAATGAGAAAAAAAAACTCCCGACATTTTTTTTAATTAAAAATGCCGACTTTGTGGGCTATTTTCGTAAAAGTATTTAAGGTTGGTTAATCTAGTTTTCTTGTCTCATTTGATAGAAGGAAAACATATTATAGAAAAAGAGGTGATTTTGATTGATTATACTATAAAAAAACCTAGAAAGAGCTCAAATAGGGAAATGCTTTATTTTTGAAAATGTTCAAAAGTAAACAAATAAGCCATGTCCAATAAATGTCCAACTAGCCAATTCTAATATGCCGGTCATGACATGGGATGATTTTATATTTATACAATTATTTACAGTATTGCAGTAGTCTGCATAATAATAAGTTTCACTTTTGTGTTTGAATAAAAATTCAAAATAGAAAAGCAAGAGAAATATCAGAGGGCCTAGAGACTGACTGATGAGCAAAGAAATGTTAATTTAAAGCCAGGACTGTCTGCATTGTTCATTCTGGCCTTATTTGAAAATTGGTTCATATTTTTAGTTTTCGTGAAATTGGCCAAATTGCAAATTTCTGACCCACATTATTAGGTAGTTGAAATCAGTAAAAGGCATTTCTTGTACCTCAATCGATAGAAAATGAGTTTTAAAGAAATAGCTATGATTTTGGGCGACTGGAGCTAGAAAACAATGGATAGCCGAAAATAGGGCTCAAAGTGGGCGAAATCGCCGATTTGTAAACAGCGCCGAGGTCGCTAACTCGCCGAGAGCATAATTCCGTCTGTTTTCCCATTCAAATTTCGTTTTTGTGTCATTACATCGGAAAAGATTCTCTATAATCATTTCATATGAAAAAATAATTTTTTTTTTAAATTTTTGTGCGACACCAGGAGACACCCAGGATTGGGGGTTTCGACAGTTCAAAAGGGTTAACAGAATAGAGAAAACAACTCAATATCCATTTAGGTAGGCACACTGGTCAGAGATTTTCCATTTGTAAATCCTCGTTGTCGTAAATTGAGCAACGTCGCTAAGTTGAGGAGAAGGTTGACTCTCTTTTTCAATACATACAACTTATGAACAACATGGAATAATATATAAGGTAATTCATTTGTGAAGTATTTCCATAAATCAGTAATGTTGTGGCTAGTTTGGTCTGGTAGACATACCAACATACAGGAGAGAGAGATATGGGAGAGTGTAAGAATAAACCCAGAGAGAGCAGGGTGGCAGTGGTCACAATAAGGGAACAACTGATTACAACATCCGGGGTCCCAGACTATTCAACATCTTACCAGAGGATAACAAAACACGCTAGAACAAGTGTAGAATCTCAAGAGAAACTGGACATGTATCTTCAACCAGATCCAGATCAACCAGGCTGCGATGATATGTGGGCAGTGAGCCTCCACACCACCAGCATGGTTGACCAGGACAAACACCCAGACGAGCCCTGGCCATGGCCGGCCTCCAAGAGTAGAGAAACTCTCCAAACTCTATCAAAAGGTATATCAATGATAAAGAAATATGGAATTGTTTACTTTAGGTTAGTTAGACATAGGCTAAGATTGGTTCGGTTAGTAGACTAGGCTCAGTTAGGTTAGGTTTATGTTAAGACTAGGCTAATTAGGTTAGGTTTATGTTAGACTAGCTAATTAGGTAACACTTGGATATTATGTAAACTTAACTGAAATACTGTTCACACTTCCCTAAACACATCCAAAATTACAATTTCACAGGAAATCATTACTGCTCCATAATGTATATGGCTGTATGAATTAAAAAGTGTAAATATTTAACTAAATTACATTTAGAAGTTGTTAGTCAAATAACTATTTCGTGCTAATGGTAAAAAGAGTAATCAAATAACTAAAAAAATCCATTATTACACAAGAACATGTAAAGCATACAGGCCAAGCTGATCATCATAACATATTACTATATAGAGAGCAGCTTGTTACCAGAGCATTTCATGTGAATTAGGTCATTTTTTGTCCCCAGGATGCGACCCACACCAGTCGACTCACGACCCAGTACCCATTTTACTGATGGGTAACACGATCAACGGGTGTAAGGAAACATTCGCAATGTTTCCACCCCTTAGCAGGGAATCAAACCCGGTCCCTCACTGTGTGAAGCGAGAGCATTTGCTACCAGGGCCACGGGAACGCTGAGGAAAATTTATTCTTATATTGTAATATGGTGCAATATGGTTCCATATGTTAACATCTGGTCCAAATGTATATAACGTGTTTTTCAACATCTGAAAGTAATGTAAAAAATGTAGATCTTTTTTTATGTTTTACATGTGAAAACGTGTAAAAAAAACTTTATCTACTTTTTTTGTTATATTTGAAAATATTAGAAAAAAAGTAGATGTACTTTCGTAGCCTACGAATTTGAACGTCGATCTCTTTTGAACCGTTATAAGGGTAATATAGTAACCTAATAAAATCAACTACTCTGAATTTCACTGTAGACAATTAAAAATGTATCAAATGTATCAATGTTGACTAGTAAATTATTATTACTATAATTAAATACAGTAAGTACCCGTTACTGTAACCTGCTTCTGTCTATTTAAATATTAATGTAAATCCTCAGTTTTCCTTAGGTGAAGATTGTACAGAATTTAAAACCGTAGGGTTAGCCACCAACGATAACCCAAGAAAATCGGTGGCTCATCGAGGGACTGTCTGTCTTATTTCCATTGTGGTGCTCAATCTTGTCCCCCAGGATGCCACCCACACCAATCAACTAACACTCAGGTACCTACTTGCTAGGTGAACGAGACACCTGGTGTAAGGAAACAACCTTAAAGTTTCCACCTTGCCAGGTCATGGGTCTCCCTTATTACCAATATATCTTAGTTTATTGTAACTGATTTTGACACAGTTGAGTTAGTTGTTTTAAGGTTTAAATAATAAGTTATTACAAGGATCACAATTAACCCTTTCAGGGTCCGTCCCGTAGATCTACGGCTTTACGTTCAGGGTCCAAACCGTAGATCTACGCCAAAATTCTAGCGCCGTCAAATTTAGCTCGAGAAGGCTGGTAGGCCTACATCTAAGAGAATGGGTCTGGGTGGTCAGTGTGCACACCATAGAAAAAATCTGGACGCCCACATGGCATTGTGGGAACGCTGGCAAAGTAGCTTTGTTCATAGTGCCTGGCGGCAAGGAAGCTCTCACTCCCCACTCACTCTCCGGGGGAATTCTGACTCTCCTCTTCACAACTTACAGTTCAAAGACTGATGGAAAGAGAGCTGAAGACGATTTCTATGGTTTTGAACCATATGGTACCATTGTGGGCATATGGTACAATGGGACCATATGGTACAAATGGTATCATATGGTACAATGGTGCCATGTCATACAATGGTATCATATGGTACAATGGTATATGGTACAATGGTACCATATGGTACAAGTACCATATGTACACTGTACCATATGGACAGGTACAGGGACCCTAATGGAAATAATCCTGTCTGACTTTTTTGGGTTATCCCAGGTCTCCAAACATAGCTGCTAAGTATGATATCTATTGATAACATTATTTGAGTAAAAACTAAATAAACTTAACTTATGATGGCCACATGTACTTGGAGTAAGTTTAATCAGGTGTACACAAATAGCATACTTACATGGATTATCCATACATAGCAGCATACGTTAAAAATCCTAGATAACCCAAAAAAGTCAGGGTGAACTTATTTCTATAGTTATGCCCTGTATCTGTACCCTAGGTGTCCTGTACAGTATGGTACCCTGTACCATATGGTACCCTGTACACTTCTGCAAGACAAGTGGTGGGAGTGGAATGATGTGAAAGTTTTACTTATTTCGGGCCCCCCCTGCCTTGGCGGAAATCGGCCAGTTGAAGAGAACCCGCCAGTAAATGGATTTAAATTAGATAAGTTAAGATTTAGAAGACATCGGCAAGTATTGGTTTGGAAAAAGGGGAGTTGATGGAGTGGGAACAGTCTACCTAGTTGGGTTATTGAGGCTGGGACTTTGGGTAGTTTCAAATCCCAGGTTGATAAGTACATGAGTGGGAAGGGGTTTTGGATTTGGAGTGGACTTCCACATCAGAGCCTATTTCTTGGGTGGCATTGAAAATTGTGTTGGGCAAATGTTTTGTTAGTGGGATGAATTGTAAAGGACCTGCCTAAGTAATGGCCAGCCTGCCTCCTGGATGTTCCTCCATTCTTATGTTAATGTTAAAAAAACTAAATAAAAGTACCATGGTATTATCACTATTATTTATTATTATTATTATTATTAATTGTTACGTAGATTTCTTACGTATATTAAACATACAAGCTCGGAACCATCCCGTAAATTGTTCAATTGTATTAAATGTCCGGACTGACTGACGTCTGGGATCAGGTGAGCCAACCAGACGCCGGTAAACAGACTGGCAGTTTCAGTCCACGCCTGTTCTAGCCTTGACCACCTGATCATATATTGTTCTCTCTTAGGGTTTAACAGTTTGGAATGGGTTTGAGAATTATGGCTCTAGAGCGGACCCAGTTTGTTCCTCATTGCTAGAAGATTGCTTTGATATTTATATTCTTGGACAGTTCAGTAAACCAATAGAGATACGTCTTCTCAACAAACTCTTGCTTTCTACTTCCTTTACGGCAGATTCAAAGGGTCTTGATGAATCTTGTATAACATGTTCGTACTTTGAGTTTACACAGTCTTGTTAAGAAGAAAAAGACGTATATGTTTAATGAAGACTTATTAACAAGAAAAAAATTAATCTTCCTTATTATTGTGATTACATTCATGATTGGAACTTAGTACAACCTACCATCCGACTTCGACCTGCACGACTTACGACCACTTGCCACTTACACCGTGTTTTTTATGCAAATTTCAGGGAAATAACGAGTAACAACTATTTGTGTTGTACAACATGTTTATTTCATAAACCGAACAAGTAAAAAATACAGTACAACATCATAAAAAGTAAGTACAACATTAAATACCCAAATAAAACAATAAAAAAAAATCATTACAAAATGTTTTGTTGATATTACAGTAGTAAAATTCCGACTTACGACCATTTTCGACTTACGAATCGGTGTTCTTGGAACCGAACTCATCGTAAGTCAGATGGTAGATGTAATAAATATCATGTAAATTTATTGTACAAAGTATTAGTCAATATTAGTACAGGAGAAGATAAAGTATTGTATTTAAATACTTTAAATAAATTTGCATATTATTCTATGGAAGTTTTCCCCAGTTTAAATTATTTTCCCCTAGACTCTAAAACTACCTTAACAAACTCTGATTCCAAAATCTTGTTGCCTAAGAAGAAATAGTAACAGATCACATTCTGAACGTTCTTTATAAAAATTCCTATTCGCAAGAAATGGGTACCTGTCCGGGGATATCTGTTGTTCAAAGACATCGATCAAAAGAACAAAATTAAAGCTATATACAAGAAATTTATCTTTTAGTAAATTTCAAATTTTTTGATCATGGAAGATCACATTAAACATTTATTTGAAAGATTTAACATTTATCAAAGCCGGACTCCTTGAAACTACAAATGTGCTGGCAGATAGCCAGTAAAATTGGGAGTACCATACGATAGATATTACACAGCCAATACCTAAGGGCAAAATAATTAGAAACAAATTGTTTCCGGGGGCCTCTGACACTCATGTAAGCGGACGATTCTACTCTGAAAGTTTAGTTACACATGTAAGGCTACTCAGTCAGATTGAAGAATTAGAAGACATTTCAAGGAGTTAATCTCAAACTGAACCCAATAGATCAGGTCCCGCTTTGGCTTTCCGTAAATGTAGATGAAGTATGCAGGTCAGCCGCTGTTATGCATTCGCATGTTACTGAAGGAATTCCATTAATGGCAGTCTGTCACTCACCAGGTGCACGCCAAAGGAATATCCACGTACTGCCAGTTCAATTCCTTCCTCTTCGATACCATCGGGCAATATTTCTTCAAGTCGGTTTGAGAAATTAGGAGAGTCTATTGATTTTACAGACGCTCCAATTGAGCTCACATAAATTAAATGCCAAAAAGACTTCCAAAGGGAAATAGCTCCGCAGTATAAAAGACAACAAGGAATGTGAGTGAAAGATGTGCTGAATCCTCAAATGATGATTCAATATACAGCAGGGCCCCCGCGTAACGTTTTTCACTTTAACGGCTGTTCCGCTAATACGTCATTTCAAATTATACCAAAACTCGCTATATGGCTCCTCCCCACCTGACTTTCTAAAACGGCTCACCATCCCCACCCTGTTGTTACCATCTTCGAGAGCTCAGTAAGCACTAATCTCTCCATTTTGTCTGAGAAACTCCAAAATTTCAAAATGTTTTTTAAAATTATATCATATTTTATATATACTCATGATAATTATACTTATGTATACCTAACTTAATAAACTTATATATGTGCTGGCACAGGAACACATTAAACTCAGTACGATGTCTTATGTCTCCAGACATCATATCAGTAATGATAATAATAATCATCGAGTCTCTTAAAATGTCGTAATATTAATGAAATACCATTTTCATTAATCCATCTATGATATTTTTACAAAATTAAATAATAAACATGATACATACCATAAAAAGATGATAAATACACCCCCACAATAGAATAACTAAACATAATATCCCTACATTGCCAGTCGTGGGAAAGAAGTGAATAGGTTAAAAGTCAAGTTAATGTTTAATAGCTGACCAATATTCAGCTGACTAGTTAACAGTGCAGAATCATAGCAAAAAAGCAAATATAATCTAATAACTCAAGAAAGTCAGGTTTAGGTGGTGTTACCTCCCCTCAGTGTTTAAAAATGGCAGAGTCAGAGCAGAACAGTCAGGAGTCAACAACCCACACAACCCCCGATATATGGAATATGGGGATTTGGAAGGATAAAACCAAACCTTTCGTCTACCAGAATGGAAAGGATTAGAAAGTTAATTGTGAAGCCAGACTGTGAAGTGAGGTGGGAAGGGAGTGTGTAAATAAGGTGAACTAGAAGGGGTTTGTGAAGTTAATGGGAAAAGTGAGCAGTGACGAGGTTTTGAAGAGGAAATTTTACTAGTACTTCAGTGGTATTGCTAAAGCAGATACTAATGTACAAGGGGGACTAGAAAAGAGAAATAAATACTATTTTATATGATGTAAAAGAGCGTAGATTGAAAATGGCAGGCATTAAGGGGGGGTACAGCTGCCATATTTATATTTATCTTTCTTCTTCAATTCATGAAGAAAGAAATCATTCCATGGGGGCTTGTAAAAAGGGGAGAATGGAGTACACCAAGCACCCTGACAGTAAAAGCCACAGTTGCCAACCAACCAGAAAAGAAAATGTCACTAATCGCCGCAAGTAATGCACACACCGCATACCCAAACAAAACAGTGGCACACAGCTCTAATTGTAGCACTCTTAAGTGGTGATATACAAATTAATCCAGGACCCGCTCAAACAATTGGCCGAGGCAAAACAGACAGATAAATACGGTGATAATGACGGTCAAGAAGCTAGGAATGATAACCTTAACTCCATATGTAATGCATACCGAGGGCAATGTGAGAACAATACAGCCATTATTAACTCAAACACTAACCAAACAGTGCATACCTGTACTAAAGTACGCATGAAAAACAGAAAAGGCAACCTATGTAAAATGTGTAAGGGTGGGTGCATGATGGATGATGTACAATTGTAGCAACGGTGCCAGAATTCAATTTGGTGGTTTAACAAATGCTCTTTGCACAGTTACCCTTTAGCAGTGATGAGACATTGATTTACCTAATTTTTAAATACAAATGACCCCATTGCCATTTATAGATGATTAGATTGTTTTATGGAAAACAGGCCTTCAAACCCTTTTTTTTTTTTTATTTTATCCATGCAATGCAGATCACTTCTACCTAATTTGGCAGAGATAGGATCTAGCTAACAAATTAGGCGCAGGTATAACCATCTCTGAAACTTGGTTGTATGAAACGGTGACTGACGACGAGGTCAAAATAGAAGGTTACAATATAAAACGCTTAGATAGGAACAGAAAGGGTGGTGGAGAATATGTGCCTACATTAGACAAATGCTTTATGCTCCAACCCAAAGCCTGATTTAAATAACAATAAACTGGAGATTCTATGGTTTGAAGTGCTGCTTCCCTAGAACCAAACCCATCTTACGTAGGAACTTCTAGTTACCGCCCCCTACCATGACAGTATCCTTAGAAACTTTTCCAAGTCTTGTCCCGGAGTTGAAAACAATGCGAGACAAAAAATACTGGGTGACTTCAATATCTGTTTCAGCAGCAAAATAAACGGGGCTATGCAAAAGGTAAAAACAAATTCTAGGTTATAAATAGTTACACTCAACTATTAATAACACCAACCCGGAACACACAGTTCTCAGCCCACCCTAATGACCGATATACTTTATAAACTGCGCTGGAACAATAGTCAGTCAGGCGACATTACCACCACCAAGTCTTAAGTGCTCAATTCATCATTTACCACTGCACAGGAAAATCAACAAGGGATAAGGATAGGCCTCCACAGGACAATAAAAATGGACGTCAACTAGAAACTACAGTAAAGAAACACAATGTAATAGCTACACAATTGTGGATTGGACAAGATAACAAGTTGCACTGATGGTAAACGATGCCTGGGAAAATTCAAAACAATTTCACTACCATCCTGATAATATTGCAACCAGTTAAAGATTAGGATTAAACGAAGAACTGAACCCTGGATGACTACTGAGATAGAGATAATATGAAATTCAGAGACCAGCTGCTAAAAAGATTTAAAACAAACAGACAGGATATGCAGCACTAATGAAATTCAAAGTTTAGAACAGAGTACAGAGACTTATAAAGGAGCAAAGCATAGCACTTTTGCTCAAAAATTGAGAGTAAAAGCATAACCCCAGAAAGCTCTGGCAACAACTAAACAGTTTTAGGGGTATAGCCATAAGCCAGTAGATAGGTCTACATAGTACTCTCTATCGATAATGAGGTATGCCACGAAACATCTAGGTGGCAAATTGCTTTAATTCCTACGAACACATCTGTTGCATCAACACTAGTAATAAACAACCAGCTGCAAACAAATACCTTAACACAGACTCTGATAAGTTTTCAAACATACTATACCAATAAAAGGGAAACCCCAACAGGTTGTCAACTAGTAAGTGTATCTCATGATTCATTCACAAAGAACTAAGCAGGTTAAACCAACTAAAGCACATGGCCCTGATAAACATCCATCTAATCCTAAAGATTGGGCGTCTGATCTGTCAATCCCTATTGCTCACATAATATATCTATCAATTCACCACTAATAACGATACCATAGGGAATTCCAAGGAGGCCACAGTTACTTCTATCTTCAGAAAAATAATAGGTCTGATGTAAGCAACTATAGAGGCCAGTTAGTATTCTCAGTATAATTCTAAAATTCTGGAGAGGGTGGTGCTTCTCAAGTAGTTAAGTACCATAATGACAACAGCATTCTCCATAGCTAATCAATCGGCTTTAGAAGGATTTAAAATATTCCCAACTCAACCGACACCTACCCTTATTAATCTGAAGATTACCTGAGAACTGAAATATCAAAGGGACCTCATAGGTATGGTAACCTTAACCTGCAAAAAAGCCCTTCAATACTGTCAACCACAATATATTATGTAAAAACTATGCTATCGGTACAGGTTCTGTAGACTGGTTCAAGTCCTACCTAGCACCAGGAAAACCAAATATCAAAAATCAACAATACGGAATCAGAACACCCTGCTGATAACATGTGGATTCCCCAAGTAGTATTCAGTGTCCCATAATTATTCTTCATTGTTATGTCAATGATAATGCCTATCAGTATCAGTGCAAACTCCTACTGTATGCAGATGACAGTGCTCTGTTAGTGACAGGTAAAGACCCCACAAGATATTGCTAATGTAATAACACTGGAACTGAGTCCCTGCAGCAAATGGATAGTAACAACAGACTATCATACACCTAGGGAAAACCTGAAGCGCATTCGCTTTGGAACGAAACTCTACAGCTGAAGAAGGGTAAATAATTTTAATGTTTCAGTGTAAAGAGAGCCCTCTCACTTTGGTTTCATCAGTAAAATTTCTGGGAATCCCCTTTGACCCATGCCAGGTCAGAATTGATAGGAACAGTGTAGTAAAGAAAGCGAATGCCAGACTGAAATTTCCTGTACAGACAAGCACAGTGTTCTACCTACTGAGGTCGCAGACCCTAAGTCTACCTTATACATCCATATGGATTACGCTCTCTTCATGGTACTCTGCTTGACAAAAAAACTGAAAGATAGACTGCAAATCACGCCCGAACAAAATCGAAGATTCATCCTGGGGCTGACAAGAGAACATGTAGGCCAGTTGGATTAGCTGAATGTTGAAAAGACAGAGTAAAAACAAATGGAACTAAATCATTTTATAAAATTGCTCACAAAACATGTCCAGAATATCTTGGCTGCAATTTTGTCAAAGTTGGAACCCAAAGCATTCATAGTACTAGGGGTAGAGAGCACAACTTTGTAGTACCACAGTTCATTGGCCAGGAGTCAAACACCTTATAATGTACAGCAATAAAGGAATGAACAGACTACCCGCACATTCAAAGCCATCATAGCATGAACCAGTTCAAGAAGAGTGCCAAAAGGTGTCTGATGAATGTAGCTAAGAAAAGGAGGGGAATGAATTTCCTATTTTTTAGGCTAACATACGTGTAAATTTACCTTATTCCTAGTAATGACCCTCGATTGTAGATAATCTTAATGAACCTCGGTAGTAAGATAGTCTTTTTAGTATGAACAAAAAATGTTATCTTCAATGGTAGAATAAGAAAAAAATATAATAACCTTAATTATGCATAATAAGGTAAAATGCCCCAATGGAAATAAGTTCACTCTGTCAGACTTTTTTTGGGTTAATCCCAGGTTCTCTACACATATGCTGGCTATGTAGATAAATCTATGTAACGTATTTTGTGTAATAACCTGAAATAAACTTACTTACTTACTTACTTACTTATGTTGGTAGTCAGACGACTTGCACAAGTGACCCATATTTAGAAATGATAATACGTAATACTAATAATAATCACCGAGTCACATTACATTTGACATTACTTAATAATACACTTATACATTAAACCATGCACCTGATATTTTTTTCAAAATTAATATAAAAAACACATACATAACATAAAAAGATGATATAATACACCCCACAATAGATAAAATAAACATAAACATGAGATGTGGTAGCCAGATAACTTGTACAAGTGATGCCAAGAAAACATTTTCTCTAATTTCTACCATAAAGAGAAAATGTGTTACTACAGGGGGTAACTGTAGAAAATTATTCTTTCGTATGTAAGTAAGTAAGTTATTCAGTATAGCCCAAATACATTACATAGATAATCATACATAACAACATATGTGTATAGAGAACTAGATAAGCCCAAAAAAATCAAGTGACTTATTTTCCATTGCCTTCACTCAGAGCATCATTTCTTCTCAAAAGATGTACATGAGAATGGGAGTGTTCTTCTTTATTTATTCTACGTATCAGTGTAGAGCGACAACCTGTACACAATGAACTTTACACAAACCAACGTGTACACTGTTTGTTTACAAAACTACCTTCGCCTGGTTTGTTTACATAACTCCTGCACCTTCCTCTCTCATGCTCTCATTCATTCTCTCTCTCATTCATATTACGATATATCTCATTAAACTTTACTCCGAACCCTACATATAAGACTACAAATATATTAAGGTAAGTAATGAGTGAACTTAAATACATTTTATCGCTCTGGGATGCTTAACTGTAATAGAATATGATGAGTGGGTGGTTGGCCTGGTATGGTAGCCCGGCTGACTACCATACATACCACACATTTGATTTTCCTTACAATACATACTACTAACTCATCCACCCTATATTTAAAGCAAGTAATGAGTGAACTGTATAAACCTTTTATCGCTCTGGAAGCATAAATATCATAGAAATTATGTGTGGTGGGGTGGCCTGTATTGTAGCCTGGCTGACATACCAAACATACCACCCTTGATTTCTTACTATAAATACTATTTGTCTCACCCTAGATTAAAGACTATAAATATTTTAAGGTAAGTAGATGAGTGCACTATGTTGTGTATTGTACTTTTTATTGTGTTTTTGATCCTGGTTCTATGCTAACTTAATATAAGGTTAGTGTACAAACTGTTATCTAGTGTTTGTATCAATTTGTAAGTGGAAAACAAGGGAGTTTCTCACTTTACGGCAGTTTTTCCGTCCTCCGCTATTACAGCGGTAGCCTGGAACCTACCAGCTGTATAAGTGGGGCCATACCGTAACAAAAAGCCGCAACTATGTTCCCAAGGTTTTAATGAATAGATTAATACTATTTTAAGTCTTCAGAATCAAGCACGTGCTATGCGCTGCCCCAACAACACTGGCAACCATATTACATACTTCATTGACTGGTAAAGCTCTAAGTTTGTACAAAAGTTGTACGGCTACGTTACCTTTTGAGAAGCATGTGAATTATGATTACCGTTAAGAAGGCTATCCTCGAGCTTAAGATCTCCTCCCAGTAAGTTTATCAAAAAAACCTTTAAGATTAAAACCCAGCCAACTCAGTCGTATCTAGATTTTGGCACTAAAAAAGAAAATTCGCTTTTGAGAGATGTGAAGCGCTACTAACTGTAAATCTATGAAAAATGTTTTTACAGTTGATCCTGCATGAGGAATTCTATATTAATTATCCAGAAGACATGCATAGGGCATTTATTAGTTGCCCCATTAAAATATACTAGAAAACAACCTCAACTCGCCGATAATTATAAATATCTTCAACAATTGATTTGGCGAAAGATAAAGTAAGGAAACAGTGACTAAATACCCCTAAGAAAGGACGATCCTTAATCTTACAGAGAAAGTCGCATACAGAATCCTTACCCACCTCCTATTATGCCTCCACACCCATATCCTGATAAATTTAGATTCTAACCTAGGAAAAGTTCAAACCACTAAGGCAAACAGTGAATTTTGAACTGCACTTATTGTAAATAAAAAAGGGCATTTAAGGAAACACTGTTATTGTCTGAGGAGGGATGACCAGGAACGAGGCAACTTCAATTCCCTACTCCAGGTAATATCTTCATCGACAACTCAAAGAAACTGAACCCTAGTAATGAACAAGGTTTGCAAGAGCGAATCAGTAAGGTCATTCTAGATGACTCCAATAAGACAGCTATTACAGAACAAGATATTCGCTCGGCTATGAGTCCCTACTTTTGCAAAGTGAAAGTTGGGATTAGACAGGCTCCAATTTGAAGTTAATTCCTTCCATGATACTGAAGTTATTTAACCTTATTAAGCAGGCATACTTCCCATAAGTGATAAGACCACACACAAGCTAGATGAGTATAGAAGCCTATGGAGGTGCCATTATAAGAGTGCCTCTTCACAGATATACATCCAAACACCACCATACTTGCTTGTGTCGGTAGTTTATCCAGCGAAACTTTTCCAATTCAGGGTGTTGACTTACTATTAGGCAATGATCTAGCCTATCCGGGTATCAGCCGAGAGCCTCAAGTATATTGATAATTCAATTTGGGGGGGGGGGGGGGGGGGGCTGACATTAACCTATGCTATAGAAGGTCGAAAAAAGGCTCCTCCTTTTCCTCTCAATGTTATAACTAGAGCAATGTCTAGAGCGCCTCTAAATCCTTTTCAACTGAAGTCCTAGTGAAGGCGAGGATTTAGAGGTCTTGGTTATTTGTCAGTGCCGATCCTAACAACCCGGAACTTCAAATCTGAAAATATTCTATGATAGGCCCTTTTCAGATCTGATATTAAAAATGCTATCGAAAAGTAGATTATAACCCTTGAGGGTATTTTTGTCGTACTGTTACGATTTACGCGTAGGGTTTTTTGACGTACTATTACTCATAAATTCTAGCCGGCCTCAAATCTAGTGGGAGAAAGCTGGTAGCCTTCAATATGAAAAGAAAGTGCTATGAGGTTCAGTGGCACAGTCGAAAAAAAAATCCTGCAGCACACAAGTGCATAATGAGAAAAAAAAAACTTTGACCATTTTTTTTTAAATAAATCAGCGACTTTGCAGTGTATTTTCGTATGGATTTATTGTTGTATTCTAGTTTTCTTGGTCTCATTTTATAGAAAAGAGACATATTACGAAAATTGAGATGATTTTGACTGGTTTTACAAAGAAAGGTGCCTTGAAATTGAGCTCAAAGTACAGAAATGTTCGATTTTTAACCAAACTTCAAAAGTAAACAAATCGTGCCCAACGTGCAATACACGTCAACGGTGAGTCTAATATTCTTTCACAAGTGCACCAATAATATTATACCATTTTTTGCACTAATGCAGTAGTCTGCATAACAGTAAATCTTATATTTTTTGTGAAAATAAAAATTCAAAGTGGAAAGCAAAAGAATATAAGAGGGGACTGAGACATGACTAATGACTAAGAAATGTCATTTTAGTGCCAGGATGCTTTCTTGTTTATTCTGGACCCTATTCCGAAATTGGCATCTTTTGAAATTTGTGTGAAATTGGCAAAATTGCTAAATTCTGACCACTGTACTGGATAGTTGAATTTCATAAATGAGTGGTTTCTTGCATCCATTCGATAGAAAAAATGGAGTTCTAGCGAAATATTCATGTTTTTTTGTCGACTAGTACAGTGAAATTGGCCGAAAATGGGGCTCAAAGTGGGCAAAATCGCCGATGCGTAAACATCGCCGAGACCGCTAACTTTGCGAGAGCATAATTCCGTAAGTTTTCTATCAAATTTCAAACTTTTGGTGTCTTTATGATCGGGAAAAGATTCTCTATCTTTTCATAAGAGAAAATAATTTTTTTTTTTTTTAAATTTGGCCGACCCTGAGAACGAGTTTCGGAGAGGGCCTGTCGACCCTCAAAGGGTTAATAAGGGATCAGTTCCTTGATCCATCCCTAGAGAAATTACAAGAGATAGCTATTACAGAAGACAACGCCCAAGACCTGGACAATTGTTACTATCTTGCTAATGGTATATTAATGAGAAAGGAAAAGTCTCTTTTGTCTTCTGACGATCATCTGTCTACCAGCAAACATCTAGTTGTGCTACCTAACACCTTTAGAGAATTAGCTATTAGTTTCGCCCACCATAGTCCCATGGGAGGACATTTGGGAGTAAAGAAAATGCTGGGCAAAATATCCAAGCATTTTCATTGGCCCAGAATGAAGGAGACTATGGAAAGCTATCTAAAAAGTTGTCAAGTCTGCCAAGTGACTGGCAAACCTTTGCACACACCTCAACCAGTTCCCCTCATTTCCGAATGCC
>NC_069457.1:20297942-20384203 GCF_026875155.1 Cherax quadricarinatus
CTTAAAATTTTATTAAAATCATATTGTCACTATAAACTTTAAACTGCTTTAACATCCACTGAATTACTAGTAAATCCTTCAAAACCCTCTTCACTCTCACTTTTCCCTTAACTTCACAAACCCCTTATAGTTCACACCCTTTATTACACATCCTTCCACCTCACTTCACAGAGGCTTCACCAATTAACTTCTAACTCCTTTCCATTCTGGTAGACCAGAAAGGTTTGGTTTTATCCTTCCAAATCCCCCTCAATTCCATATATCGGGGGTTGTGTCGTGTTGTTGACTCCTGACCTGTTCTGCTGACTCAGCCATTTTTAAAACACTGAGGGGAGTAACACAACCTACAACCTGACTTTCCTTGAGTTTATAGATATATTTGGCTTTTTCTGCTATGATTCTCTCACTGTACACTAGTCAGCTGAATATAGGTCAGCTAATAAAACATTAACCTTGACTATTTAACTATTCACTTCTTTCCCACGACTGGCACTGAGGGATATTTATGTTTATTTATTCTATTGTGGGGTGTATTTATCATCTTTTTATGTTATGTATCATGTTTATTATATAATTTTGAAAAAATATCATAGATGGATTAATGAAAATGTGTATTTAACCCTTTCAGGGTCCGTCCCGTAGATCTACGGCTGGTTGGTGAGTGTCCAAACCGTAGATCTATGCCAAAATTCTAGCGCCGTCAAATTTAGCGCGAAAGCGCTCATAGGCCTACATGTGAGAGAATGGGTCTGCGCCGTGGGTGTGTGCCGTAAACAAAAAATCTAGGCGCCTGCATAGCATTGTGGGAACGCCGGCTCAGTCCACCCTTGTTCACCATGCCTCGTGTCGCAAGTCAGCTCTCACTCCCCGGAAAATTGGGACTCTCTCTTCCTGTCTGATAGTTCTGACACTGATGGAAGTGGAAATGAAAAGACGAATTCTACGGCTTTGATAAGTTAGTGACGAAAATAATGACCAGGATATCGATAATAGTGACAGAAAACCCCGACGATCCTCGACCTATCTACCTCTGGTGTGGGCACTCGTGACTCAAGGTCGGGTGTTTCCTAAACGTAAGAGAAAAACTATATTTTCCCGTGCCTGGCCTTGACTTCAGTAATGACGATGATTCTGACGTGGATTGTGATTTTATTCGCTCGACGATCATTCGAAGTAGTGATAGTGAGGAAACATATTCACCAGTGAAGCGTCGGTATGTTCGCCGCGCAATGCGCTCGGTGTAGTGTACCCTATGCTGCGCCCAGGGGACGGAGTACATCCCGGAGTACATTCCCGGAGTACATCCCGTGGCCCTACACCCATTTTAGGTAAGTGATAGTGAGGATGATGTGGCTGACACTTGCATGGATGGGCCACAGGCATCAGTGGATAGTGTTAGTGGGGCTGGTGGTGGTAGTGGCACCGCCATGCGTGACTCACTGTGCCACGTGGGGACGCCACGCTGCTAGACTCGTCAGTTCAAGGACAAAGCGGAGCATCACCCACCAGCCCGCCACAACCACCCGTACAACCAGCCTATGATGTCCAGTATCCACCAGCAAACCGTATCTGGGATTGTAGGTCTGTACAGACCTACAATCAACTTCGACAACCTCTACTAGTGAGAACGGCTGGATTTGAGAGGGACCTGTCCTCCCAACATCTGAGTTCTTACCTCTCCTAGTGACCTACGTCTCAACTCTTGGTGCTATATATAAGGCTCCATCCTGTCGCTTCATCTCCATATTGTTTCATACCATGGAACAATGCTCTTCTCCAGACTGAGGGACTGACCACCTCAAAATTTTAAGGGTGATGGACTGATTACATGGTCTTCAATTATCTTCTGCTTCTATCAACTTTTCTGTACTCGACTGAAGAAGCCTACTGTGTAGGCGAAACGTTTCGAAATAAAGATACCTAACTGTTGCATATGTGTCTTACCTAGAAATGTTTTCATGTATCTCAAACAAAAGTTCAGGATATACTTTTATCCATTCAAGAATCTTGTAATTGACGAGTCTTTGATTCTGTTCAAAGGTAGACTGTCATTCAAGCAGTATATACCGAGCAAGAGGAACCGCTTTGGTATAAAATTGTTTGTACTCTGTGATTGTGACAGTGGCCTGGTGTTGGATATTGTTGTATACACGGGTAGTAAAACATTGAAAGATACCAAGATGTTATTGGGTATATCAGGTGACGTAGTGAGAAACATGATGGCGCCTTATCTTGGTAAGGGCCATACATTATATACCGATAACTGGTACACAAGCCCATTACTTAGTGATTTCATGCGAGTGAACAAGACAGATGTGTGTGGCACAGTGCGTTCTAATCGTAAACATATGCCCAGGCTCAACGCAGGTGTTCGTGGTGATGACGTGCAGGTGTTTACTGCCAATGACATCATGGCATTACGGTGGCATGACAAACGAGATGTCACATTGTTGACAACCATTCACCATAATGAAATGCAAGACAGTGGCAAAGTTGATCGAGTGACTAATGAACGTATTCGAAAACCAGTGACAGTGATTGATTATACACAAAACATGCGCTTGGTTGACAAGTGTGACATGCAGATTGGTTTTGTTGACTGTGTTCGTAAAGAGTTACAAGTGGTACATGAAACTTTTCTTCCATCTCATGGACATTTCAATGCTGAATGCATATAATATGTACCAAATAAAGACTGGTAACAGACCACCGTATGGTGAATTTGTTTGTCTGTTGTCAGACAACTCATAATGAAGTACCAGGTAACAACACCTGCAATACAACATGGTCCTCGAATTCATCACAATATACCCAAGCGTTTGAGGAGAGAAGGTGATCATTTCATAATACAGCTTCCTTCAACTCAAAAGAAATTTGCTCAGAAGAGATGCATTGTCTGTGCACAAACAAAACGACGGCAACAAAGACGCAAAGACACTTGGTTTATGTGTGAGGAATGTAAGGTGCCTCTGTGCATGGTGCCTTGTTTCAAGGAGTTCCACAAGCTCCACCAGTTCTAAAACCATGTCCAGTGATTGTAAATATGTAAATATATGATAGAACATTAGTATTATACAATATTTGTGCATGTTTATTGTAATAAACAACAGTGGTAAACAATAATATGATAATAACTTTAGTGCGGTTTATTGTGTTCAATACAGTGAGTATATAAATATCAATTATATACAGTATTGGTCTCTCAGGCCCCAAATGTTAGTAGGAATAGAAAAAAATTGGAAAAGAAAAGAAAAAACAACTAAAACAACAAAATAATATAATACGCGTATGTGGAATTCGTCGATGTTGCCGCCACCACATCATTTTCTATAAACTTCTTGGCACTGTATCTCGGTAAGTTCTGATCAGATTCTAATTTTTTTTGTTTTATTACCTTCACAAAAATATGCTCTTTAATTCTGTAAGAAAAATAATTTTTTTTTTTTTCAAAATTTCTTGGACACTGGTGCGTGACTTCAGATTTTGGCCTTGGACCCTGAAAGGGTTAACATAATATACGACATTTAAATGAGACTCGATGATAATTATTATCATTACTGATATGATGTCTGGAGACATAAGACACTCTTACTGATTTTAATGTGTACCTGCATGCCAGCACAGTATATAAGTTTATTTAACCCTTTCAGGGTCCGTCCCGTAGATCTACGGCTTTACGTTCAGGGTCCAAACCGTAGATCTACGCCATGAGCTCAGCTCACTCTGATAAACTGTGAGTGGTACATTTGGGCCTAGATATGAGAGAATACATCTATGTGGTATGTGTGCACCACATAAAACAGATCCTGCAGCACACTGTGTATAATGAGAGAAAAAAAATGAAATCATGATTTTTCGATTAAAACAGCAACTTTGCAGTGTTTTTTCGTATGTTTTTTATAGTTGTATTTGCGATTTCTTGGTCTCATTTGATAGAATGGAAGACATATTACAGAAATAGAGATGATTTTGATTGGTTTTAGCACTAGAAATGGCTTGAAACTGAGCTCAAAGTAGCAGAAATGTTAAATTTTTGCCGATATTCAAGAGTAAACAAACGACCTCACACGTCTAATACACGCCAGCTGGTGGGTCTAATATACATTCACAAATATGTTGATGATATTTATACAGTTATTACAGTATTGCATAACAGTAAATCTTCTATTTTTTGGTGTGAATAAAATTTTCATTATGTGAATTAAAAAATCAAAATGGAATTTATTTGTAAACCCTCAAAACATAACTAATGAACAGAGGAAATGTTAGTTTAGTGCCAGGAATGCCTACATTGTTCATTCTGGACCCTATTTTGAAATTGGAATATTTTGAACTTTGTGTTAAATTGGCCAAATTAACAATTTCCGATCACTTTATTTTGTAGTTGAAACAGTTGACTTGGCAATTTCTTGTGTTCAATCGATAGAATAGAAGTAATACTAGTGAAATAGCTAAGAATTTGGTTGATTGGAATAATGTAATTGGCCTAAAATGGGAGTCAAAGTCGGCAAAATCGCCGATTCGTAAATATCGCTGACACATCAAAATTCGCGAGAGCATAATTTCGTCAATTTTCCACCAAATTTCATACTTTTTGTTTTATTACCTTCACAAAAAGATTCTCTATGATTTCATAAGAAAAAATAACAAATTTTTTTTTTTTAAATTCTTGGACACTGGTGCGTGACTCCAGATTTGGGCCTTGGACCCTGAAATGGTTAAGTACAGGTATACATAAGTATAATTATCAGAGTATATATAAAATATGAAATAACTTTTAAAAACATTTGAAATTTTGGAGTTTCCAGACAAAATGGAGAGACTTAGTGCTTACTGAGCTCACGAAGAATGTAAACAAACAGGGTGGGGCATGGTGACCGTATTAGAAAGTCAGGTGGGGGGAGCCGTATAGCGAGTTTTGGTCATAATTTGAAATGACCGTATTAGCGGAACGCCGTAAAGTGAAACACCGTAAAGCGGGGCCCTGCTGTATATTGAAATACCATTTGAGGATTCAGCACAATCTTTCACTCACATTACCTTGTTGTATTATTCATCGGGCATTTCCCTTTGGAGTCTTTTTGCATTTAATTATGTGAGCCTCATTTGAGCAGTCTGTTAAATCAATAGCCTCTCTAATTTTCATGACTGACTTAGAGAAATATGCCCCGATGGTATCGAAAAGGAAGGATTGAAACTGGGCATGTACGGGATATTCATTTGGACGTGCCACCCTGGTGAGGGGATCAGGACGACCATTAATGGAATTCCTTAAGTATACATGCGATTGACATAACAGCGGCTGCCACCGTGCAATAACTTCATCTACTTTACTGGAAAGGCCAAAGCGGGGGACTGATTTTTGGTTCAGTTTGATAAAACTCCTTGAAATTGGTTCTTCTAATTCTTCGAATCTCGACTGGTAGCTTACTTGAGAAACTAAACTTTCCAGAGTCTGAATCTTCCGCTAACATGATTGTCAGAGGCCCCCGCGAAACAAATTGTTTTCCTAAAATTATTGCCCTTTCGGTTATTGGCTGTGTAATATCTTATCGTATGGTTCTCCCAATTTACTGGCTATCTGCCAGCACATTTGGAAAGTTTCAAGGAGTCCAGCTTTGATAATGTTAAATCTCAAATAATGTTTAATGTGATTTCCATGATAAAAATTTTGAAATTACTGAAAGATAAATTTCTAGTATATAGCTTTTACATTTTGTTCTTTTGATCATGTCTTTGAACACTGAGATCCCGGACAGGTACCCATTTCTTGCGAATAAGAAATGTTATTAAGATTCAGAATGTGATCTGTTACTAGTTATTCGTAGGCAACAAGATTTTGGATCAGTGTTTGTTAAAGGTATTTTAGAGTCTAGGGGAAATAATTTCAAACTGGCAAACTCCCATAGAATAATATTCAAAATTTATTAAAGTATTTTAAATACAATACTTTATCTTCTCTCTGTACATAATATTATACCTTAATACTTTGTTCATAAATTTACAAGATAATATATACTCACCATCTGACCTACGACTTGAGTTCGGTTCCAAGAAAAACGTCGTAAGTCTCGAAATGGTCGTAAGTCGAATTTTACTACTGAATATCAACAAAACATTTTTGTATTGATTTATTTTATTGTTTTATTTGGTATTTCATGGTTTTACTGTTACTTTTTATGCTGTTAGTGTACTGTATTTTATACTGTATAATGGTTATGATAAACAACTGTGTAAACCACAAATAGTTGTTTATTTCCCTGATAAATTGGCATAAAAAAACACGGTCGTAAGGTCGAGTGGTCGTAGTCGAGAGGTCGAAAGTCGGTTTGGTTAGGTGTACTAAGTTCAAAAAATCAGGAAGTATCACATTAATAAGAAGTAGATTAATTTTCTTCTTGTAATTAAAGTCTTCATTAACATATACGTCTTTTTCTCTAACAAGGACTGTGTAAACTCAAACTACAAAATGTACAGATATCAACAAGACCTTTGAATCCGGCCGTAAAGGGAAGTAGAAAGCAAGAGTTTGTCTTGAAGAAGACGTTTATCTCTATGGAATTACTGAACTGTCAAGAACTATAAATTATCAAAGCAATCTTTCAGAGCAATGAGGAACAAAACCTGGTCAGCTCTAGGCCTAATTCTCAAACCCCATTCAAATACTGTAAACCCTAACGAGAGAACCAATATACGATCGTTTTAAGGCTAGAACAGGGAGCGGGACTGACTACCTGTCAGTCTCTTGACCCCCCCCGTCATCAGGTTGGACACCTGACCCAGACGTCAGTCAGCCGGACATAACAATTGAACAATTTACCGGATGGTTCGAGATTGTATGTTCTATATACGCTAAGAAATCCTACGTTAACACAAATAATATAATAATAATAATAAATAATAGTGATAATACATGGTACTTTTTATATATTTTTTTTAACATAACATAAGAAAGGGGTGAAAACTGCAGGAGGCTGCTGCCCCATACTAGCAGGTCCTTTCCAATTCATCCCTCTAACAAAACATTTGCCCAACCCATATTTTCAATGCCACCAAGAAAAATAGGCTCTGATGTGAAAGCCCTCTTCAAATCCAAACCCCTCCCACTCATGTATTATCACCTGATTTGAAACTTACCAAAGTCCCAGCCTAATACCACAACTAGGTAGGACTGTTTCCCATCATCAACTACCCTATCCAACCAATACTTTCCTATATGTCCTTTCTAATCTAAACTTATCTAATTTAAATCCATTACTGCGGGTTCTCTCTCACACGGACGATTCCGCCAAGGCAGGGTGGCCCGAAAAAGAAAAACTTTCACCTCCATTCACTCCATCACTGTCTTGCCAGAAGGGTGCTTTACACTACAGTTTTTAAACTGCAACATTTACACCCCTCCTTCAGAGTGCCAAGCACTGTACTTCTCATCTCCCGGGATCAATGTACGGCCCTGACGGGTTTCCCTGAACCCCTCATAAATGTTACCTTTGATTCTACACTCCAAGCACGTCAAGATTAAAACCATTTGTCTCCATTCACTACTATCAAACACGTAACGCATGCCCGCTGGAAGTTCAAGCCCCTCGCACACAAAACCTCCTTTACCCTCCCTACCATACCCTTTCCTAGGCAAACCCATACCCGCCTTCCTTACACTACAGACTGATACACTCCTGCACTCCTCCTAATTCCAAACTACGAATTCTCTGCAATTATGTTCTACACCAACATGTTCCATCAGACCATTGACATCTCCACTGCCTCCAGCCTTCTCCTCGCTGCAACATTCTCACCATGCTCTACACCCATTATAAGAGCGTTGGTAAAAACACTATCACTCATCATACATTCCCCTCTTTGCCTTCAAGGGACAAAGGTCTTTTGTCTACAGACTCCTAAGTGCACCACTACCCTTTTTCCCCTCATTAATTCTGATTCACTCATATGTTCATAGACCCATCCGCTGACAGTCCACTACTTTTTAATATATTAACAGATAATAATATAATGCCGAAAGTCTCTTTTTTAGCTATAAATGGAGACTTTCGCGCATAATATTATGTGTTGATATCATATTCTCTTAATAGTTAATATTAACAGGATGACAATCTCAAGATATAACAGTTAGCTTGCTCAGTGTTGACTGTGTTAGCTGCTCAGGTGTTGAGTGTGTGAGGTGTTAGCTGCTCACGGTGTTGGACTGTGATTAAGCCACTCTGCTGTTGACTGTGTTAGCTGCTCAGGTGTGTTGGACTGTTTTAGGTGCCTCAGGTGTTGACAGTGATAGGTGTTAGGTGTTGACATGTGTTAGGTGCTCAGGGTTGACTGTGTTAGTGCTCAGGTGTTGACTGTGTGAGTTGTTAGCTGCTCATGTGTTGATGTCTTAGCTACTCTGACTGTTGACTGTGTGAGCTGCTCGTGTGTTGACTATGTTAGCTGCCCTCAGGTGTGACTGTGTGCTGACTCAGGTGTGACTGTGTTAGCTGTTCAGTGTTGACTATGTTAGAAGCTCAGATGTTGACAGTGTTAGCTGCTCAGGTGTTGACTGTGTTAGCTGCTCAGGTGTTGACTGTGTTAGCTGCTCAGGTGTTGACTGTGTTAGCTGCTCAGGTGTTGACTATGTTAGATGCTCAGATGTTGACAGTGTTAGCTGCTCAGGTGCTGACAGTGTTAGCTGCCCAGCTGTTGACTGTGCTAGCTGCTCAGGTGTTGTCTATGTTAGCTGCTCAGGTGTTGACAGTGTTAGGCGCTCATGTGTTGACTGTGTTAGATGCTCAGGTATTGACTGTGTTATCTGCTCAGGTGTTGGCTGTGTTAGCAGCTCAGGTGTTGACATTGTGAGGTGTTAGCTGCTCAGGTGTTGACTGTTAGGTGTTAGCTGCTCAGGTGTTGACTATGTTAGCTGCTCAAGTGTTGACTGTGTGAGGTGTTAGCTGCTCAGGTGTTGACTGTGTTAGCAGCTCAGGTGTTGACTGCGTGAGGTGTTAGCTGCTCGGGTGTTGACTGTGTTTGCGACTAGCAGCTCAGGTGTTGACTGTGTTAGCTACTCTGCTTTTGACTGTGTTAGCTGCTCAGGTGTTGACTGTTAATTGCTCAGGTGTTGACTGTGTTAGCTGCTCTACTGTTGACTGTGTTAGCTGCTCAGGTGTTGACTGTTAATTGCTCAGGTGTTGACTGTGTTAGCTGCTCTACTGTTGACTGTGTTAGCTGCTCAGGTGTTGATTACATTAGCTGCTCAGGTGTTGACTGTGTGAGGTGATAGCTGCTCAGGTGTTAACTGTGTCAGGTGTTAGGTGCTCAGGTGTTGACTGTGTTAGCTGCTCAGGTGTTGACTGTGTTAGCTGCTCAGGTGTTGACTGTGTTAGCTGATCAGGTGTTGACTGTGTGAGGTGTTAGCAGCTCAGGTGTTGACTGTGTTAGCTGCTTGGGTGTTGACTGTGTTAGCTGCTCAGGTGTTGACTGTGTTAGCTGCTCAGGGGTTGACTGTGTTACTGCTCAGGGTGTTGACTGGCATTAGTGCTCAGGTGTTGGGCTGCGCTAGCTGCATCAGGTGTTGACTGTGTCAGGTGTTAGGTGCTCAGGTGTTGACTGTGTTAGCTGCTCAGGTGTTGACTGTGTGAGGTGTTAGCTGTTCAGATGTTGACTGTGTAAGGTGTTAGCTGCTCACATGTTGTCTGTGTCAGGTGTTAGGTGCTCAGGTGTTGACTGTGTAGCTGCTCAGGTGTTGACTGTGTTAGCTGCTCAGTGTAGGACTGTGTTAGCTTCTCAAGTGTTGACTGTGTTAGCTGCTCAGGTGTTGACTGTGTTAGCTACTCAGTTGTTGACTGTGTTAGCTGCTCAGGTGTTGACTGTTTTAGGTGCTCAGGTGTTGACTATGTTAGCTGCTCAGGTGTTGACTGTGTTAGGCGCTCAGGTGTTGACAGTGACAGGTGCACAGGTGTTGACTGTGTTAGCTGCTCATGTGTTGGCTGTGTTAGCTCAGGTGTTGACTGTGTGAGGTGTTAGCTGCTCAGGTGTTGACTGTGTTAGCTGCTCAGGGGTTGACTGTGTTATCTGCTCAGGTGTTGACTGCATTAGCTGCTCAGGTGTTGACTGTGTTAGCTTCTCAGGTGTTGACTGTGTCAGATGTTAGGTGCTCAGGTGTTGACTGTGTTACCTGCTCAGCTGTTGACTGTGCTAGCTGCTCAAGGTGTTGACTATTGTTAGGTGCCTCAGTGTGTTGGACTGTGTTAGTTGCTCAGGTGTTGACTGATGTCAGCATGCTCAGATTCTGACTGTGGTTCCTGCTCAGTGTTGCCTGTGTTAGCAGCTTAGGTGTTGACGAACTGTGCTTAGCTTCTCAGGTTGTTGGACTGATGTTAGCTTCTCAGGTGTCTTGACTGTGTCAGTTGTTAGGTGCTCAGGTGTTGACTGTGTTAGCTGTTCTTGTGTTGACTGTGTTAGCTGCTCAGGTGTTGAATGTGTTAGCTGCTCAGGTGTTGAATGTGTTAGCTTCTCATGTGTTGACTGTGTTAGCTGCTCAGGTGTTGACTGTGTTAGTGCTCAGGTGTTAACTGTGTTAGGTGCCTGCGGTTGTTTGACTGTGTTAGCTACTCAGTTGTTGACTGTGTTAGCTGCTCGTGTTGACTGTGTTAGCTGCTCAGGTGTTGACTGTGTTAGCTGCTCCGGTGTTGACTGTGTTAGCTCCTCATGTGTTGACGGTGTTAGCTGCTCAGGTGTTGACTGTGTTAGCTGCTCAGGTGTTGCCTGTGTTAGCTGCTCAGGTGTTGACTGTGTTAGCTGCTCAGGTGTTGACTGTGTTAGCTGCTCAGGTGTTGACTGTGTTAGCTGCTCAGGTGTTGACTGTGTTAGCTGCTCAGGTGTTGACTGTGTTAGCTGCCTCAGGTGTTGGACTGTGTTAGCTGGCTCGGTGTCGTCTGTTTCGTTTGCTGCTCATGTGTTGACTGTGTTAGCTCCTCAGGTGTTGACGGTGTTAGCTGCTCAGGTGTTGACTGTGTTAGCTGCTCAGGTGTTGACTGTGTTACCTGCTCAGGTGTTGACTGCATGAGGTGTTAGCTGGCTTTTTCACCTGTTGACCTCTGTGCTAGTGCTCAGGTGTTGACTCAGTGTTAGCTGCTCAGGTGTTGACTGTTAGCTGCTCAGATCTGACTGTGTTAGCTGCTCAGGTGTTGATTGTGTTAGCTGCTCAGGTGTTGACTGTGTTAGCTGCTCAGGTGTTGACTGTGTGTGGTGTTAGCTGTTCAGATGTTGGCTGTTTAAGGTGTTAGCTGCTCATATGTTGTCTGTGTCAGGTGTTTTTAAAGAGTTTGGCTTTTTTTCAAAAGGGTTGACTGTGTAGCATCGCTCAGGTGTTGACTGTGTTAGCTGCTAGGTGTTGACTGTGTAGTACTCAGTTGTTGGCTGTGTTAGTGCCAGGTGTTGACTGTTTTAGGTGCTCAGTTTGTTTACTAAGTTAGCTGCCTCAGGTGTTGACTGGGTTAGGTTGCTACAGGTGTTGACAAGTGATAGGTTGCTCAGTGTGGACTATGTTAGTCGATCAGTTGTTGACTGTGTTAGATGCTCACGTATTGACTGTGTTATCTGCTCAGGTGTTGGCTGTGAGGTGTTAGCTCAGATGTTGACATTGTGAGGTGTTAGCTGCTCAGGTGTTGACTGTGTGAGGTGTTAGCTGCTCAGGTGTTGACTATGTTAATTGCTCAGGTGTTGACTGTGTTAGCTGCCCTTCTGTTGACTGTGTTAGCTGCTCAGGTGTTGACTGTGTTAGCTGCTCAGGTGTTGACTGTGTTATCTGCTCAGGTGTTGATTGCATTAGCTGCTTAGGTGTTGACTGTGTCAGGTGTTAGGTGCTTAGGTGTTTACTGTGTTAGCTGCTCAGCTGTTGACTGTGCTAGCTGCTCAGGTGTTGACTATGCTAGGTGCTCAGGTGTTGACTGTGTTAGCTGCTCAGGCGTTGACTGTGTTAGCTACTCAGGTGTTGACTGTGTTAGCTGCTCAGGTGTTGATTGTGGTAGCTGCTCAGTTGTTGACTGTGTTAGCTACTCAGGTGTTGACTGTGTTAGCTGCTCAGGTGTTGATTGTGGTAGCTGCTCAGTTGTTGACTGTGTTAGCTACTCAGGTGTTGACTGTGTTAGCTGCTCAGGTGTTCACTGTGTAACTGCTCAGGTGTTGACTGTGTGACGTGTTAGCTGTTCAGATATTGACTGTGTAAGGTGTTAGCTGCTCATATGTTGTCTGTGTCAGGTGTTAGGTGCTCAGGTGTTGACTGTGTTAGCTGCTCATGTGTTGACTGTTTTAGCTGCTCAGGTGTTGACTGTGTTAGCTGCTCAGGTGTTGACTGTGTTAGCTTCTCAAGTGTTGACTGTGTTAGCTGCTCAGGTGTTGACTGTGTTAGCTGCTCAGGTGTTGACTGTGTTAGGTGCCCAGGTGTTGACTGTGTTAGCTGCTCCGGTGTTGACTGTGTTAGCTACTCAGTTGTTGACTGTCTTAGCTGCTCAAGTGTTGACTGTGTTAGCTGCTCAGGTGTTGACTGTGTTAGCTGCTCAAGTGTTGACTGTGTGAGGTGTTAGCTGCTCAGGTGTGGACTGTGTGAGGTGTTAGGTGCTCAGGTGTTGACACTGTTAGCACTGTTGACACTGCTCAGGTGTTGACTGTGTTAGCTGCTCAGGTGTTGACTGTCTTAGCTGCTCAGGTGTTGCCTGTGTTAGCTGTTCAGGTGTTCACTGTGTTACCTGCTCAGGTGTTGACTGCATGAGGTGTTAGCTGCTCGGGTGTTGACTGTGTTATCTGCTCAGGTGTTGACTGTGAGGTGTTAGGTGCTCATGTGTTGACTGTGTTAGCTGGTCAAGTGTTGACTGTGTTAGGTGCTCAGGTGTTGACTGTGTGAGGTGTTAGCTGCTCAGGTGTTGACTGTGTAAGGTGTTAGCTGCTCAGGTGTCGTCTGTACCAGGTGTTAGGTGTTTAGGCGTTGACTCTGTTATCTGCTCAGGTGTTGACTGTGTTAGCTGCTCAGGTTGGGACTGTGTTAGCTGCTCAGGTGTTTACTGTGTCTAGCGCTCAGGGGTGTTTACTGTGTTCGCTGCCTCAGGTGTTGACTGTGTTAGCTGCTCAGGTGTTGACTGTGTTAGCTGCTCAGGTGTTGACTGTGTTAGCTGCTCAGGTGTTGACTGTGTTAGCTGCTCAAGTGTTGACTGTGTGGGTGTTAAGCCTGCTCAGCGTTGTGGACTGTGTGAGGTGTTAGGTGCTCAGGTGTTGACACTGTTAGTACTCCGCCTGTTGACTGTGTTAGTGCTCGGGTTGTTGACTCTTGTTAGCTGCTTCAGTGTTGACTGGACTAGGTGCTCAGGTGTTGATTGTGTTAGCTGCTCAGTGTGTTGATGTGTTAGGTGCCTCAGGTGTTTAGACTGTTAGCTGCTCAGGTGTTGATTTGTTCGTTAGGTGTTAGCTGCTATAGGTGTTGGTGTGTGAGGTGTACGCACTCAAGTGTAGAGTGTGTAGGTGCTCAAGTGTTGAGTATGTCAGGTTGTTCAGAGTTTGGTGTTGAGTGTGACTAGGTGCTTATGTATTTCTGTTTCAGGATGTTAGGAGCTAGCGTGTTGAGTGGTGTTAGGTGTTAGGTGCTCAGATGTGGTGTGTGTCAGGTGTTAGGTGCTCATGTGTTTGAGTGTGTCAGATGTTAGGTGCTCAGGAAGGAGCAGGTGTGAGGCTCTTCTGGCCAAGAGCAGGTGTTAGGTTCGAGACCAGCAGCAAGTGTTCAGTACTCAGGCAGCAGCAGTTTTAGGTGCTCAGGCAACAGCAAGTTTTAGGTGTCAGCAGCGCAGGTGTTAGGTGGAGATGCAGCAGCAGCAGGTGTTAGCAGGAGGCAGCAGCAGCTGCTAGGATTGTGAGCGCGCCCCCCCAGGGCAGCAGCAAGCAGCAGCTTGTAGGTTGTGCGCGCAGCCAGCAGCCAGGTGTTAGGTGGAGAGGCTGCAGAGGTGATGGGTCGGTGAGCAGCAGCATGGTGTTAAGTGGTGACGCAGGCAGCTGCAGCAGCAGGTTGTTAGGTGGTGAGGCAGCAGAGCAGCAGGTGTTAGGTGGTGAGGCAGCAGCAGGTGATAGGTGGTCAGACAGCAGCAGGTTCAGTGGTTAGTGGTGAGGGCCTGCAGCAGCAGGTGTTGTAGGTGGTGAGGCCAGCAGCCAGCAGGTGTTAGGTGGTGAAGCAGCAGTAGCAGGTGTTAGGTGGTGAGCAGCAGCAGAGAGTGTTAGGAGGTGAGGACAAGCAGTGTTAGTGGCAGCAGTGCAGCAGCATTGTTTTAGGTGATGAGGCAGCAGCAGCAGGTGATAGGGTGGAGAGGCAGAAGCAGAGGTGTTAGGTGGTGAGGCAGAAGCAGCAGGTGTTAGGTGGTGAGGCAGCAGCAGCAGGTGTTAGGTGGTCAGGCAGCAGCAGGTGTTAGGTTTGGTCAGGCAGCAGCCAGCAGTGTGCTAGGTGGCCAGGCAGCAGCAGCAGGTGTAGGTGGTCAGGCTCAGCAGCAGCAGTGTGCTAGGTGGTTCAGGCAGCCAGCAGCAGGTGGTAGGTGGTCAGGCAGAGCAGCCAGAGGTGTTAAGGTCGGTGAGGCAGGCAGCAGCAGGTGTTAGGTGGTGAGGCAGCAGCAAGCCAGGTGTTAGGTGGTGAGGCAGCGCAGCACATGTTAGGATGGTGAGGCAGCAGCAGCAGGTGTTAGTGGTGAGGGCAAGCAGCAGCAGGTGTTAGGTGTGTGAGGCGCAGCTGCAGGTGTTGGTGGTGACGGCAGCAGCTGCAGGTGTTTAGGTGGTGACGGCACGCAGAGCAGGTGCTTAGGTGGTGAGGCAAGCAGAAGCAGGTGTTAGGTGTGAGGCAGCAGCAGCACTGGTTAGGTGGTGAGGCAGCAGCAGTGTTAGGTGGTGATGGCAGCCAGCAGCAGGTGTTAGGTGGTGTGGCAGCACAGCAGGTGTTAGTGGTGAGGCCGCAGCAGCAGGTGTGTTAGTGCGTGAGCGCAGTAGAGTGTTAGGTGGCCAGGCAGCAGCAGCAGGTGTTAGGTGGTGAGGCAGCAGCAGCAGGTGTTAGTGTGGTGACGGCAGCGGCAGCAGTAGCAGGTGTTAGGTGGCCAGGCAGCAGCAGCAGGTTGTTAGGTGGTGGGCAGCAGCAGCAGGTGTTAGGGTGGTAAGGCAGCAGCCAGCAGGTGTTAGGGTGGCAGGTGAGCAAGCAGGTGTTCAGTTGGCCAGGCAGCAGCAGCAGGTGTTAGGTGGTGAGGCAGCAGCAGCAGGTGTTAGGTGGTGAGGCAGCAGCAGCAGGTGTTAGGTGGTGAGGCAGCAGCAGCAGGTGTTAGGTGGTGAGGCAGCAGCGCACATACATGTTAGAGTGGTGAGGCAGCAAGCAGACAGTGTTAGGTGGTGACGGCAGCAGTAGCACATGTTACGGTGGTGAATGACGGCTGCAGCAGCAGGTGTTAGGTGGGTGAGGCAGCAGCAGCAGGTGTTAGGTGGTGAGGCAGCAGCAGCAGGTGTTAGGTGGTGAGGCAGCAGCAGAGTGTGTTAGGTGGTGTGGGCAGCCAGAGACAGGTGTTAGGTGGTGAGGCAGCAGCAGCAGGTGTTAGGTGGTGAGGCAGAAGCAGCAGTGTTGATGTGAGCGGCAGCAGCAGCAGGTGTTAGGTGGCCAGGGAGCAGCAGCAGCAGGTGTTAGGTGGCCAGGCAGCAGCAGCAGCAGGTGTTAGGTGGTGAGGCAGCAGCAGCTAGCAGGTGTTAGGTGGGTGTGCAGCAGCAGCGGTTTAAGTTAGTAAGTTTTAAGGTTTATGTTTACATAATAACCAATATTGTTGGCAGAACATTCATATACAAAATGTTAATTATTTAATCAAGAATAAACCCAATAAGTTACTAAGTTTATTTAGGTACAAGTACACATAAATACACTTAAACAAATTATCATACATAGTAACATGTACATTAACCACCAGAGTAACACAAAAATTATCATACATTGAGTAACATGTACATTAACCACCAGAGTAACACAAAATTATCATATTTTGCATAGTAACATGTATATTAACACCAGAGTAACACAAAAATTATCAACTTAGTAACAAGTACATTACTAACCTCCAGACGTAGTAACACAAAAATTATCATACATAGTAACATGTACATTAACCACCAGAGTAACACAAAAAAAATTAATCATACTAGTAACATGTACATTAACTCCAGAGTACACAAAAATTATCATTCACAGTAACATGCTACATTAACCACCAGAGTAACACAAAAATTATATAATAGTTAACATGTACATTAACCTCATAGTAAAACACAAAAATTATCATACATAGTAACATGTATATTAACCTCAGAGTAACACAAACAATTATCATACATAGTAACATGTTTATTAACCCCCCCCCCCCCCCCCCCCCCCCCCCCCCCCCATCGAGTAACACAAAAATTATCATTACATAGTAACATGTAACATTAACACCAGAGTAACACAAAAATTATCATTACAATTAGCCCCCCCCCCCCCCCCCCCCCCCCCCCCCCCCCCCCCCCCCCCCCCCAAAAAACCCCCCCACCCCCCCCCCCCCCCCCCCCCCCCCCCCCCCCCCCCCCCCAATAACATGTACATTAACCACCAGAGTACACAAAAATTATCATACATAGTAACATGTAATTACCACAGAGTAACACAAAAAATTATTCATACATAGTAACATGTATATTAACCTCCAGAGTAACACAAAAATTATCATACATAGTAACATGTATATTAACCTCCAGAGTAACACAAAAATTATCATACATAGTAACATGTACATTAACCACCAGAGTAACACAAAAAGTATCATACATACTAACATGTACATTAACCACCAGAGTAACAAAAAAAACTCAAAGTGACTTAACCCCTTCAGGGTCTAAGGCCAAAATCTGAAGTGGTGCTCCAGTGTCCAAGAAATTTTGAAAAAAAAAAAAAAATTATTTTTTCTTACAGAATTAAAGAGTATATTTTTGTGAAGGTAATAAGACAAAAAAAAGTTTTTTCTGATCAGTACTTACCGAGATACAGCGGCGGGAAGTTGACCCAAAATGACCAGGTGGCGACAACATCAGTGACTTCCGCAAAATCCCATTTTTTTATTTTATGTTTTTTATACTTTTTTCTTTTCTTTTCTAATTTTTTTCTTTTTCTAATAACATTTGTGGCGTGTGAGACCAGTATAATGTATATTGTATAAGTGTACACTCATTGTATTTAACACAATAACTGCACTAATTTGTTTATCATTATATTGCTTACAAAACTTGTTTACAAGTTTATTGTAAACAAAATGATGAAAATATTAGTGCGGTTATTGTGTTGAATACAACGGTACCATATAGTGCCATATGGTACAATGGTGCCATAGGGTGCAATGGTACCATATGGAACAATGACACCTTATACAATGGTACCATATGGTACAATGGTGCCATAGGGTGCAATGGTACCATATGGTACAATGGCACCATATGATACAATGGTACCATATGGTACAATGGTGCCATAGGGGTTGCGCAATGGTACCATGTATTGTTTATGGTACAATGGCACCATATGATACAATGGTACCATATGGTACATGGTACAATGGCACATGATACAATTGTACCATATAGTACCATATGGTACAATGGTGCCATAGGGTGCAATGGTACCATAGCATGCAATGGTACCATAGTGTGCAATGGTACCATATGGTACAATGGCATCATATGATACAGTGGCACCGTATGGTACAATATGGCACAATGGCACATGATACAATGGTACCATATGATACAATGGTACCATATGGTAGAATGGCACCATTTGGTACAATGGTACCATATGATACAATGGTACCATATGGTGCAATGGTACCTTATGGTACCATATGATGCAATGGTACCATATGGTACACTGTACCATACAATACAATGATGCCATATGGTTCATTGTACCATATGGTACTGCTGTATTCTACACAAACACACTAATATTTTCATTATTATTTTGTTTACAGTAGTTGTTTACAATAAAAATATGCAAAAATGTTTTATATTAGTAATGTTCTATTATATATTTACAAGTGTACAGGAACTTGACGCGTTCCTTGAGGTGGATGACAAAGCACTTTGTCTCGGAAACTGCGGAGTCACTAGCTAGCTTGCGTCACCACTCACTCAGTCTTGGCTGGTGTCTCATGCCACCAACACCTATTGGCCATATGGTACACAGTATCATTTTGGGACCTATGGTCTTTGTACTATGGGTAAAAGGGACCATGCAGACGGGAAAATAATGGGCAGGGAAAAAAATTTGGTTGGGACCATATGGACAGGGTACCATAAAAATACAGGACACAATGGAAAGATACAGGGAAAACTATGAAATAATCCCCGATTTTTTGGGTTATCCTAGGTTTTTTATACTATGCTGCTATGTATTAATCTATGTAGTTGTATTTTGTACACCGAATAACTTCCCAAAGTACATGGGCATCTAAGTAAGTTTTTTATTTTTACACAAAAAAAAGTTAATAGAAATCAACTTAGCAGCGTATTTTGGAAAACCCCTTGGAAAACCCAAAAAAGTCAGAAGACTTATTTCCTTGGGGTCCCTGTCCCTGTACCATGACAATGTATATATGGTACATTTACCATTGGTCCCTTTGTACCATATCCCCTTGTACCAATGATACCTTTGATACAGGGCCCCATTGTACCATATGTACCATTGTACCTATGGTCCCTTTGTCCCTTTGGGACAAGGTACCAAAAGGTTCAAAACCATAAAATTCGTCTTCAGCTCCATTTCCCAAATTTTTTTTAAACTGAAAGTTGTGAAGGGGGAAGCAAATTTCCCCCCGGAGAGTGAGTGGGGAGTGAGAGCTTCCTTGCCGCCGGCATTTGAAAAAGCCTTTGCCGGCGTTCCCACAATGCCAGTGGGCGTCCAGTTTTTTTTTATGGTGTGCACACTGACCCCCAGGGGCCCATTCTCTTGATGTAGGCCCACCACCTTCTCGACTAAATTTTACGGGGCTAGAATTTTGGCCCTAGATCTACGGGTTTACCTGAACTAAAGCCGTAGATTACGGGACGGAACCCTGAAAGGGTTAAATTTTACCTTGAATAACTTATTATTTAAACCTTAAAACAAAATAACTCAAAATGTGTCAAAATCAGTTACAATAAACAAGATATTTGGTAATAAGGGGACCCATGACCTGGCAAGGTGGAAACTTTAAAGGGTTTTTTCCTTACACCAGGGTCTCGTTCAATGCAATAGGTACCTGAGTGTTAGTTGATTGGGGTGGGGGGCATCCTGGGGGGCAAATTAGCACCACAATGGAAAAAAGCAACAGTCCCCCGATGACCCGATTTTCTGGTTACTTTGGGGCTAACCCCCCGTTTTTTAAAAATCTGAACAAAAAAAACCCAAGGAAAACTGAGTTATTTACAATAATATTAAATAGAAGAGCAGGTTACAGTAACAGGTACTTACTTATTTTCTTATGTAAAAATAATTTTCATAGTCACATAGATACATTTATACATTTTTAAATTTTTACAGTGAAATTCGATTTGTTAAAATATTAGGTTTCAATTAACCCTAAAAAGGGGTTTAAAAAAGATCGACGTTCAAAACCCTAGTGCTACAAAGTACATTACTTTTTTCTCATATTTCAAATAAAAAAAAAAAGTAATTTTAAAAATTTTTTTTTTACACGTTTTACATGTAAAAAAAAAAAAAGACACATTTTTTTACATACTTTCAGATGTTGAAAAAACGTATATATACATTTGGACCAGAGTTAACAATATGGTACCATATTGCTACCATATTAACAATATAAGAATAATTTTCCTCAGCGGTTCCCCGTGGCCTGGTAGCAAAAGCTCTCGCTTCACACAGTGAGGGTCCGGGTTTGATTCCCAGCTAAGGGGTGGAAACATTGGACATGTTTCCTTACACCAGTTGTCTGTGTTCACCCATCAGTAAAATGGGTACCTGGGTGTTAGTCGACTGGTGTGGGTCGCATCCTGGGACAAAACTGACCTAATTCACATGAAATGCTCTGTATAACAAGCTGCTCTCTATATAGTAATATGTTACTGATGTCAGCTAGGCCTGTATGCCTTATACATGTTCTTGTAGTAATAAAGATATTATAATATTATTTGATTACTCTTTTTACCATTTGCACGAAAATAGTTATTTTACTAACAACTTCTAAATGTAATTTAGTTAATATTTTACACTTTTTAATTCATACAGCCAATATACATTATGGAGCAAGTAATGATTTCCTGTGCAAATTGTAATTTTGGATGTGTAAGGGAAGTGAGAACATTATTTTCAGGTTAAGTTACATAATATCCAAGTGTTACCTAACTTAGCCTAGTCTAACATAACCTAACCTAACTTAGCCTAGTCTAACATAACCTAAAGTAAACAATTCCTATATCTTTATCATTGATATACCTTTGAAGAGTTTGGAGAGTTTCACTACTCTTGGAGCCCGGCCATGGGCCAGGCTCGTCTGGTGTTTGCCTGGTCAACCATGCTGTTGGTGCTGGAGGCTCACTGCCCCACATATCCATCGCAGCCTGGTTGATCTGGCATCTGGTGAAGATACATGTCCAGTTTCCTCTTGAAGACTTCTACACTTGTTCTAGCCGTGTTTCTGATATCCTCTGGTAAGATGTTGAATAGTCTGGGACCCTGGATGTTGATACAGTGTTCCCTTATTGTGACCACTGCACCCCTGCTTCTATCTGGGTTTATCTTACACTCTCCCATATCTCTCACTCCAGTATGTTGGTATGACTATACCAGACCAAACCTAGCCCAACATTACTGATTTTTGGAAATACTTCACAATATGAAAATACTTATATAATTATTCCATGATGTTCATAAGTTGTATGTATTGAAAAATGATAGAGTACAACCTCTCCTCACTTAGCGACGTGCTCATTTACCGACAACGAGGATTTACAATGGAATCTCTGACCAGTGTGCCTACCTAAATGTATATTAGAGTTGATTTCCTCTATTCTGTTTAAACCCCTTTGACTGTCGCAACCCCCAATCCTGAGGTGTCTCCGGGTGTCGCAAAATTTAAAAAAAAAAAAATTATTTTTTCATATGAAATGAAGAGAAATCTTTTCCCGATTGTAATGACACCAAAAAAACGAAATTTGATGGAAAACTGACGGAATTATGCTCTCGCGAAGTTAGCGACCTCGGCGCTGTTTACAAATCGGCGATTTCGCCCACTTTGACCCTATTTTCGGCTAATTCCATTGCTCCAGTCGCCCAACTCATAGCTATTTCTTTAAAAACCTCCATTTTTCTATCGATTGAGTACAAGAAACTGCCCATTTAACTGATTTCAACTACCTAATAATGTGGTCAGAAATTTGCAATTTGGCCAATTTCAAAGAAACTAAAAAATATGACAATTTCAAAAAAAGTCCAGAATGAACAATGCAGACATTCCTTGCTTTAAAATAACATTTTCTTTGCTCATCAGTCATGTCTCCAGGCCCTCTGATATTACTCTTGCTTTCTATTTTGAATTTTTATTCAAACAAAAAATAGAAGACTTATTATTATGCAGACTACTGCAATACTGTAATAATTGTATAAATAACATCATTCCATTCATGACTGCATATTAGAATGGCTAGTTGGACATTTATTGGACAATGGCATCATTTGTTTACTTTTGAACTTTTTCAAAAATCAATCATTTCCCCTACTTTGAGCTCCATTTCAGGTTCTTTTTATAGTATAATAAATCAAAATCCCCTCTATTTCTATAATATGTTTTCCATTCTATCAAATGAGACCAAGAAAAACTAGAATACAACCATAAATACTTTACGAAAATAGCCCACAAAGTCGCATTTTAATTAAAAAAAAAAGTCGGAGTTTTTTTTTCTCATTATGCACTGCGTGCTCCAGGATTTTTTTTATATGGTGCACACTGCCCAAACACAGACCCATTCTCTCACATGTGGGCCTACCAGCTTTCTCCTCCCTTGATTTGAAGCCTCTAGAATTTATGAGTATTTTAAAACGTCAAAAGGGTCCCCTCGTAAGACGTATATATATGGCCGCGACAGTCAAAGGGTTAATACAGTATACAATACGCTACTTGCGTAAACATTAAAAATGTACCAGAAATGTTATAAATGGTGCAATGGTGACATTAACCCTTTCGGGGTTTCGGCCATACTATTAGTTTACCGCAAAGGGGTTTTTGACTACTAGATGTATAAATTCTAGCGCCCTCAAATCTAGTGAGAGAAAGCTGGTAGGCCTACATATGAAAGAATGGGTCTATGCGGTTAGTGTGCGCAATATAAAAAAAATCCTGCAGCACACAGTGCATAATGAAAAAAAACTTGACCGTGTTTTTGGATTAAAACAGTGACTTTGCACTGCATTTTCGTATGGTATTTATTGTTGTATTCTAGTTTTCCTGGTCTCATTTTATGGAATGGAAGACATATTACAGAAATTGAGATGATTTTCCACTGATTTTACAATGAAAAGTACCTTGAAATTGAGCTCAAAGTAGCAAAATGGTCGATTTTTACCCAAAAATCAAAAGTAAACAAATGCCAAGCATCCAATACATGTCAACTGGAGATCATATTCTTTCATAAGGCGCTGGAAAATTATTATACCATTTCTACACTAATGAAGTAGTCTGCATAACAATAAATCTTTTTTTTTTTGTGAGAAAAAAAATTCAAAGTGGAAAGCAAAAGAATGCAAGAGGGGCGTGGGAACGTGACTAATGAACAGAGGAATGTTATTTTAGTGCCAGGAATGTCTTTCTTGTTTATTCTGGACTCTATTTAGAAATTGGCATCTTTTGAAATTTGTGAGAAATTGGCAAAATTGCTAAATTCTACCACTGTATTGGATAGTTGAAATCTGTAAATGGGTGATTTCTTCACTCATTCGATAGAAAAATGGAGTTCTACGAAATGGTTATGATTTTTGTCGACTGGTAAACTGGAATTGGCTGAAAATACAGTGGACCCCCGCATACCGGACGCCTTGCATAACGACAACCGCATACCGGGCGCTTTGACGCTAAAAATTTTTCCCCGCACCGCCCAAAACCCCTCAGCCCCCTTCGTCCGAGACGCGTCCAATTCGGCCTGAGCCCCCCTAGTTCCGCCGGTGGATTGTTTACAGCCGCTCCCGTAACTTCAAAATTTCAACGGAATATTTCTATTATTACGTGTTTTTGGTGCGTTTCTGGAAAATAATGACCATGGCCCCCAAAAAAGTTCAGTTTTCCCAAACCCCCAGCAATAAGGTTTAAAATTCCAAAGAAATGAAGGAAAGAATCATTGATAATATGAAAGGGAGTGCGTATCCCGACCGGTCAGGTTTTACAAGAAACCCAAAAACCATCTCTACATTTGGGGGAACAGAAAGGCAATAAGGAAACTTTTTTGCCAAAGGTTTAAATGTGTTTTCGAAACAAAGATCCAAGTGATGGGAAAATGTTTTAAAACTTTATTTTGTGGATAAATGAAAAACACTAAGGAGATAGCGCTCCAAGCAATCAAAGCGAAAACTAGGGGAAATTGCATGGGATTTTAATAAAAAAAACCTGAACTATGATGATGTGAGTGAATTTAAAGGGCCCAAAGTTGGGTTTTAGAGATTTTAAAAAGCGTATGAAAAAAGTGTGATACGGCATGGTGGGGGCCTTCGGACCACAAAACGGTTTAAAAATATGTCAGGGAATTTAAGGAGACATAGAAACTAAGGACTGAAACCGAAAAAGTGTTTAATGTGATGAAACACCGTTTTGGAAGAAAAAAACCAAGCGCCTCATTTTTCAGGGGAAAAAAAACACTCCCAGGGCTAAGCCTATGAAAAACAGGGTTACTTTTGGGGATGTTTCCAAAGAGTGGTGATTTCAAAGTTAACCTTTATTATGATCACCGAAACCCCAGAGCGTTCAGGCAAAAAAATGCCCTCAAGGATAATTTGGTGGCTGTGGGATAAAACGGAAAGGGCAGGGGCACTAGGGACTTTTTCTAAACTGGTTACATCATGCATTTCCCCCCAATTCAAAGATACCTAACTAAAAAAGAAATTAGAATAAGTCCCTCCTGGTTTAGAAAACCCCCTGGTCATCCTCAGAGGGGCAAGCGCTTTATGGGGACATGACATCATTAAAGGTAAAGTTTTTCCCTCCCTAAAAACCATCCTCCCCACCCCTGGACACGGTTATTAAACTTAAAAAAACGACACAAAGCTCTGTTTGAAAGGTGCTTTGATCCCTCAGAAACCAACTGCTCAAGAACTTTTGGAGAGATCATTTAAAATACCCTAATTGTATAAACCTTAAGGAAAGGCTTGGGGGGAAAGTGACTAAGAAGACCTTGAACCTGCTTGGGAAGAAACGGGGCCAGAATTGAGACAAAAGGATTTAAAGGGTTTGGGGGCTAACCCCTGGGGGGGGGGAATACCGTTGAGGAATAAATTGTGCATTGGGGAAGCCCTTTTGGGGTTTGGGGGTTTTATGGGGGGGAAAGTGGAAAGTTGGGGGGGAGGACAAGAGAACTCCCATGATGAGCTATAGATCAACTTAAAGAGCAAAGGCCAACCTGGGAAAACTTTTTAAAAGGGGGGGAGAGAAAAAATTAAAGGGAATTCCCTTTTCAAAGATTAGGAAATGTGTGCAAAAGGGTTTTAAGGCAAAAATTTTTTTTAATAAAAATCACCCTCACCAGCTATTGCAAGCCGGCGGTGACTGTTACAATGAAAAAGGTTGTAAACCCACTTTAGACAAATATAAGGAACGAGGGGTACAGGCCCACTAGGGACAATATTTGTGCGAAAGAAGTCCAGTGATTTGAAGCTGGCCCTAGGGCATTAAAAGAAAAAGGGAAGAAACCCCCAGAAAAGGACTCGACCCTCAAGTCTTAATGGAAGGGATCCCCTTCTAAACACTAACACTCTCTTCCCCCCTCCCATCCCATCATCATCCCCAGATCTTCAAAAAAAGTAAGTGTCATGTAATTGTGCATGCCTTTTCAGTTTGTGTGTACTAAAATTAACATTTCTGTGGTTAAAAAAAAATTTTTTTCATACTTTTGGGGTGTCTTGCAGGGTTTAAAATTATTTCCATTTTTTCTTATGGGGAAAAATTCATTCACTACCAAACTTTTCGCATAACAAGCCAACCCTCTTGCACGGATTAAGGTCGCTAGGGCGGGGGGGTTCCACTTAGGGCTCAAAGTGGGCAAAATCGCCAATGCATAAACATCGTCAAGACCACTAACTTCGCAAGAGCATATTTTCGTAAGCTTTCCATCAAATTTCATACTTTTGTTTGTCATTATGATTGGGAAAAGATTATCTTTTAAAAGATTTTTTTTTTTTTTTCTGAAATTTAGGCCGACCTGAGAACAAGTCTCTGAGAGGACCGCCGACCCCCATAGAGTTAAAACAATTTCAGAGATGTTTGGCACAAACCCACTACCATTATAGTATGCTCCTCATTTAAGATGAATTTGTTTTTCTGACTAACTTAACATTTTGTAATTCAAATTAAATAATAATGGCCAAGATCGGGCTAGTAGCTGTCATAAACTATTAAACTTAATTATATATACTAAAACTGACTTTTGCATGAGCAAGCAATTCATGCACTCCTTTATAATTGTGTAATAAAAGGTGGTTTTAGGCCTGGCCACCAGCAATTTATTCACATCCCCTAGTAACATTGTAACTTTTCATTTAAATTTGACAAAATTGTAGCAAGGTATTCTGGACGTACTTGTTAGCAATTTTAAATGGGTTAGTTTGAGCTGCTTTACTTTATTTGCCACATTAAAACATTTCAGTTGTAATTGATCTTCACCTAGATGTTAACTAGGATCCTGGTCAAGGTTGAATCACCATCTTGTTTTTGGTAATTTTTAGTCTATTTTTCAGTTTTTTCTTAGAGCACACTATCATGGAGACCAAGAATGATCTTATATATTACCTAAACTAACAGGCACTGCATCATAAAAGATCTTTGACTTGCCATTTACATTTTATTATAGCGCTGCACACACAATTTGGGAGGTATGTTGCATAAACATTGAAACATAGCAGTTAAAAGTACAATTTACCCCCGCATATTTTAACACAGCCTCACCTCACTTAGCGACATACTCATTTAAACCGATGCCTCAGACTTATGACAGGGTCTCTGATCAGTATTCATGCCTAAATAATGTTATTAGAGCTGATTTCCTCTATCTGTTTTATTTCAGTATGCAGTACAATACTGCATGAACATTGAAAAATATTCCAAAATGTTATAAATGGTGCAAAGGTGACTTAAAACAAAATTTAAAGATTTTTGACACAAATCCTACCATTAAAAGCTCCTCACTTTGAAAAAATTCGTTTAAAAGAGTGGTTAGGAATGAAACTCCGTCGTTAATGAGGAGAGGCTGATTAAATGTAAAAAAAATTTCCCTTGAAATTTAGGGCCATTAGTGGAGGATTTACTGAACACTTTACCTGACATGTTATAGACTTACTACTCTCCCTGTGAAATATTGATTCTGTCACTCTATACATGTAGTTTTCTATCTTTATCTCTCCATCAAAACAATCCCTTGTTGCGTTTCTGTAAATGCTAAAAACATTCCAGTCACTTTTGTTTGGAGAACGGACATAATTAACTTTGTCTTTTTTATTTTGATTTCAAAAACCCTGAATATTTAACAAGTATGAAGCAGAGGATTTACCATTTGTGGTGTTTTGCCTCGCTTTGTGGTTTCATTAATTTCATTGGAGACACAGTTGTGAACCAAAGTAATATTTATGAAGGGATTCAGGGAAAACTGCAGGCCGGACTTGAGGACCTGGAAGTTGGGAAAAGTTTACAGTGTCTGCACTCTGAAGGAGGGATGTTGATGTTGCAGTTTTTTAAACTGTAGTGTTAAAGCACCCCTCTGGCAAGACAGTGTGGAGTGAATGATGATGGAAAGTTTTCTTTTTTGGGCTACTGTGCTTGGTGGGAATCGGCTGAATGTGTTAATAATATAAATAAGTACCAACTGGTAGGTAGTAGGTTGGGAGACAGCATAGCAGGGAAGTTACTTACCGTCCTGCAAGTTAGTGTAAAACAAAAGCCTGTAATTGTTTACATTATGTGTAGGATTGCTTGGTGTCTTTTTTCTGTCTCATAAACATGCAAGATTTCAGGTATGTATTGCTACTTCTACTTCCACTTAGGATCTACACTACACATCCATGCAACAAGCATATATATACACACCCTATGGGTTTTATTCTATTTTCATTTCTGTTCTTGTTATTTGTTTATTTCCTCTTATCTCCATGGGGAAGAGGAACAGAATTCTTCCTCGTAGCCATGCATGTTGTAAGAGGTGACTAAAATGCAGGAGCAAGAGTCTTGTTACCCTTCTACTGTATAAATTACTAAATTTTAAGAGAAAATTCAGTTTTGCTCTTTGGGCCACCATGCCTTAGTGGGGAACCGGCCGGGTTTGTTGAAAGACAGAAGTACCACTGGTGATGTACTACTGGTTATGTTCCCTGGTGTACAGGCCAATGGTTTCTTCAGTACTTGCTCATGTTGGTTTGCTTATTTGGCCTTGAAGGGCTGATGCCTGGGTTTTGGTACGCCCCATTGTACCTGCCCACCTGTCCTACCTGTACCATTCCCCTGTTTTGTCTCATCCTTTGGTTCGACTGTTCTCATTTTTGTTTAAAAGAGATTGCTGTTCTCAATTTCCCTTTCTCTGCTAACTCTGTTAGTGCCGCATTCCTTTTATAGGTGGCCCGACGGCAGCTCAGGTCATAAAATTTCCTAGACGCATGACGCTTTACACACTACTGGATGGAAGTACCCTGCACTCTTGTTGATATGACACTTTTCCCTTCCTCAACTCATTGCACATTTTCTGGTGTGTTTATTCCAGCATTCTATGCCCTATAGGCACATACCCTTTGGATGTTATTGCAAATGTTTGACTACCTATATTTACTGATTTGTGTTGTTTCCCAAGTTCTGCAACCTATCTGGAGTTCTTTTGTTTACTTTCTTTAGGCTAATTTGTTCTCTTTTCTCATTTTCGTTTGTTTCCTGCTCTAGCTTTCTCACCTCCCTTTCCCTTTTCCTGCTATCTTATGTATCCCTGTTTCATTCTTTTTCGACTTGCTTGAATGACATATTCCACTCTTCCACTCCCATTGGTTTTCACTCTATTTGCACTTTCCTCCTTTTTCTTGCTCCTTTTCCCATGTTTTACATTCTTTGTTAACTCTGGCAATGCTCTTAGAAAATTTCTTAGCTTTCTAGGTTTTCACTTTCAATACCTTTCTCATGCTTAACCATCTGTCCCTCTCACTGGGGCAAGTCCAGAAAACTACTTTCTTAGTTCTAGGTCATTTGTCATGGTGGCATGAAGCTTTGTTCATGATTGTGATTTGATGTTTTACTACTTATGTCTCCCATCAAATGCTCGTCCTGTTTCTCCCAAAAAAATTTTCACAGTGAAAACTACAAATCGAACATATAGGATCAAAGACAAGGACTGCCCACCAAACCGAAAGCAATACCTCGCTGCCTGCCGAACAACGTAACCCTAACTTTGTATAACTACAACTTCTTCCTTAACTACACAATTCCTGTAGTATTATGAGGCGCAATTCTAAGAGGAAACAGCACAAGGCCAACAAGAAAATGCACGAAAAAATCAAACTATTAAACAAGTGTAGTCAGGAGGACGCCGGCCCAGTAAACAACCACACTCACCACCACTCAAGGCGACACCACAACAAAATAACAACAAACATGGCTCGCCTCAAGACCATCCTCCCCTCTCTTCCCCGGATTCAACCTACAAGTAGTATCTTCAGGTATGACCAACGATCCAGATACCCTAAATGTCATGCATCTCCAAACTTAGTATTGAAAAATGAATTTCTGAGAGACGCTAACAAAACAAGACACCAGGATGACACAACTCGGAGAACAAAATCCTCAGTCTTGAACAAAAGTTATCAACACCAGGAATGACCAAATACTGTGGCAAACCATCCAGACAGTCATAGTTAGCCTTACCCAACAAATTAATATCTTTAATACAAAGGTTGAAGAAGCAGTAAAAGAATGGAAGAAAAAACTTTAGGATAACAGTTCAGCGAACTACTTTGCTCTCCAAGAAGTTAAAACGAAAAGATAAATTATCGGACGGCTGTAATAGTTAACAGTCCACTTTTTCCAGTGATATGAACCAAACAAACAAGATAAAGAAATTACTCTGCAGAGCATAAAGGACCAAACAAGTGTTATTGTACCAGAGTCTGAAATAAATATGAAGCCTAGGTTACTAGGATACCTTGGTATAGCAAAAAGTGTTATGCTTAGATTCCATTTCACCTGACAGGAAAAAAGACTTAATTATTGCATCTATTAAAGTAAAGCAAGAGGTATGCATAATCGAGTGTCTTACCACAAAAAAATGTCCAGAACTCTGTATAGAGCTCAGAAAAACTAAGAGGGAGAGAGAATAACGACACAATACACCAATCTTCACACGGGATGGGAAAATTCTTGTTAGGAAACAATTGTAGGTCAACTGTACAGAATCAACGAAACAAGAAATGATCTATCCCACGTTTCTCAGGGATACTAATCTAACAGAGGAATAAACTAAACAATGTCAACTTAAAGCCTAGTAGGGTAGTGTACGTTTTGCTCATTATTGTTCAAATTTCATTGTAAATCTCTTGGTATTTAAATAATAAACTACCTCATTTTGTGATTTTACTAGTAAGCATAAGTCACCTTATGTAATTTTCTTAATTACTATTGTTTGCTTAAAATTGCTGAATTGATACTTTCTACTGGCATATTACTTACTTAATATTTTTTTAAATTACTATCCAAAACTGAATATTACCTACTAAATTAATAATTATCATTTTTACTATAATTTCAATGTACTCTTAAACATTTTTGACATTTATAACATTACTTGTCTAATTACCTTTACCTGTTTTATACAACATTTACTATCTTAGAGTATCTTAATACCTTGTACTGCCATATTACCTCTAGTATAACTACCAGTGCAATATTGAATTATATAAACATTATCTTTTCAACTTTTTTGTATCATTATTTACTTACTAAAATTTTATTAAACACCATATTACTACCAGTCAATTTTACTTTTGATACATTAACACTTATTTTATACTTCCATACAATTTGGTTGCCAATTTTCAAGTTTGTATATTCAACTCCACCCTTTATATTATCCTTTGTACCTGTCTACCATCTTATTTCATATTATATCCAAGACTTACCATTAATCATTTTCTTACCTGTCCCATTTAATTTGGTATACCACTACTTGTTTTTTTTTAGTCACTTTTTTTGTGTGTGCAATTAGTGTATACAGGAAGGCCCCGCTTTACGGCCATTTCACTTTATGGCGTTCCGCTAATACAGGACATTCAATTTATTGACCAAAACTCGCTAGACGGCCTCCCCCACTGACTTTCTAATATGCGTCACCGCGCCCAACCTGTTTGTTTACATTTCTCCATGAGCTCAGTAAGCACTACTAAGTCTCTCCCATTTTGTCTGGAAACTCCAAAATTTCAAATGTTTTAAAAGTTAATTTCATATTTTTATATATACTCTGATAATTATATCTTATGTATGCCTGTACCTAAATAAACTTATCTACTGTGCTGGCATGACAGGTACACATTAAAATTGGTAAGTGTCTTATGTTCCAGACGCATATTTAGTAATGATATAATAATCCTTCGAGTCATTTAAATGTCGTTATTACGTTTATATACACATTTTCATTAATCCTCTTATGGATATTTTTTCCAAAATTATATAATAAACACAATGCATAAAACATATAAATAAGATTACCACCCCCAGTAGAAATAAATAAACTTAAATGTGAGATGTGGTGCCAGAACGACTTGCACAAGTGACGCATATTAGAAATGATAATAATAATAATAACAATTACTCACCGATAAGTCTCATTAAATGTGGTATATTACGTTTATATACACACTTTTCATTAACCATCCATAATATTTGTTTTCAAAATTATATAATAAAACACGAAACATAACATAAAAAGATGATAAATCACCCCACAATAGAATAAATAAACATAATTATGAGATGTGGTATCAGATAACTTGTACAAGTGATGCCAAGAAATAACATTTTCTCTAATCTAACATAAGAGGAAAATGTGTTACTGAGGGTAACGGTAGAAAATTATTCCTTTCGTATGTATTGTAAGTAAGTTTATTCAGGTATACACAAATACAGTTAATACGATTATCATACATAATACAACATATGTGTAGAGACCTAGGATAACCCAAAAAAAGTCAGTGTGACTTATTTCCATTGCCTTCAATCAGAGCTTCATTGCTTCTCAAAATGATGTTACATGAGGAATGGAGTGTTCTTCTTTTTAATTCTACCATATCATTGTAGAGACAACCTGTACACAATGTAACTTGAACAAACAGACGTGTATACACTTCGTTTGTTTACAAAAACTTAGGTTCTGGAGTACCGGGAGTTTTTACCTGGAGGAGTTTCGGGGGTCAACGCCCCCCAGGCCGGTCTTTGTCGGCCTCTGGTGGATCAGCGCCTGATCAACAGGCGTTGCGCTGGCTGCAACGCAAACCACGTACGGAGCCACAGCCCGGATGATCAGGAAACTGACTTTCAGCGTGTTGTCCAGTGCCAGCTTGATGACGCCAGGGGGTCTGTTGTTTAATCCCCCTTATGTGTGCTGGGAGGCAGTTTGAAAAGTCTCGGGCCCCTGACACTTATTGTATGGTCTCATAACGTGATAGTGACACACCCTTGCTTTTCATTGGGGGGATGGTTTCGCCTGGTTTGTTTACAGAACTCTGCGCCTGTACCCCTCTCATGTACTCTTTCTTTCTCTCTCTCATTTATTCGTTTTATATCATTTTACTTACTCCTGACTAACATTAGACTACAAATATTTTAAGGTACGTATGTGTCGAACTGTATATACTTTTTCGCTAATCTGGGATGCTTAAATATCATGGAATATATGTGTGGGTGGTTGGCTGGTATGGTAGCCCGGCTGTACTACCATAATACACACTTGATTTTTTACAATAAATATTACTCATCTCTCCCTCTATTTTTAAGGTAAAGTAATGAGTTAAAACTGTATATACATTTATCGCTCGGGGTACTTAAATATATAGAATGTATGTGTGGGTGGGGTGGCCTGGTAAGGTAGCCGGCTGGTTTACCATACATACCACACTTGATTTCTTACAATAAATACTACTTGTCTCACCCTAGAATTACGACTATAAATTTTTTTAAGGTAGTAATGAGTGCCTATATGTGTATTGTATTTTTTATTGTTTTTGATGCCTGGTTATAGTTGCTAACTCTAATATATGTTAGTGTATAAAACTTGTTTATCTAGTGTTTGTATGCATTTATAAGTGGAAATAAGGGGATGTTCCAATTTACGGACAGTTTCGCTTTATGACGGTAGCTCGGAACATAACCTGCCGTATAAGTGGGGCCCTGCTGTATTCAATTACTTTTTTGCAAGTACCCCAAAAAAAAACTATTTTTGCTTTGCTAGTACCAACTACTCTTTTTTTTTTTTTTTACTTTTTAGTGTTGCAAATAAAATGCTCAACTTATTTAAATATTACAATCAGATCTTTCTCATAAACCAATATTATTTCATAGTGGACTATCTGTCCATTTAACTTGTTACCATTACTTAATTGTAGTTCCCTTATATATTTTTTTGTCCTTTATTTTAGCTTTTATATACCTACCTTAGATCCATATATTCGCAATTGTTAAACTAATCAAGGTGGCTATTCTCAGGTGCTAAAGTTACATAAGTTCATATTTTGCCATTATACTCCAAAGCCTCAATTTATTTGATTCCACTTTATTGTTCACCACAACTTATATTAGTCCCTTTTATATTAGTATTTTTATTATAATTCTAACTTTAAAGAATTACCTTTAAAGTACTACCTACTGTATATTCCCAGCTCCATTATTTGATCATCACTTTATTTGTTCACCACCAAATTATTTTAGTCCCTTTTATTTTGTCTCCTTTATTTTAGCTTTTGTCGAGACCGAAACATCGTGCTAGCTTTATCTTTTAGGTGCAGGTCATTTGTGTAGTATCGTTCCAGGTCACGGTTATGGTGCTTTCTTTTTTGTTATTTAGTGAATGGTATTTGTTTACCAAAATCCTCTTCATAACTCTGTCGGAACTGATTGAGTGTTATTGCCAAATATTATTTCATTCAGGGAGCAAGGTATTTACATGTTTTTAGTTATTTATATTGTTTATTATGTCCTATTAGATCAATTGTGATAGGCAAAATAAGATTGTAGTGGTGATATTAGAATAATAATAAAGCTTATTCTCCTGCTTCATGAGACTGAGTTCATGGACAAACGACAGTGGCTTCAAAGCCACTTATCTTTAATGTTTAATGTACTGTGTAGGTGCCGTTACATAATGAGAAGCATTTTCTTTTATTCATGGGAACCATGCTAGGGCTAAAAGCAAAGCAACTTTAACAATGTAAATGGAGGAAAAAGAAATTGGAATGACTTATTGCAACATGTGCGCCACCAAAACAGTAGCTGCCAAGGTTTGTGGGGTGACCCTGGAAATTTGAAATGTGACTAGCCAAAATATTCAGTGCCAAAAAAACTGATGGAACCGAATAACTGAATTGCACCGGATTTGTGAGGGAGACTGTACTCGCATTTTAAGAGGAAAGTAAAAATAGGTTAATAAATCATGAGTGGGTGTGGGTGGGTTGTGAGTGGGTGTGGAGTTGGACCTGAGACTAGCTTGTGCTACTGGGTCAGATGTCATTGCCCTTCTCAGGTGGATGTAACCTAACTAGGTGGGGTCAATGGTCTAAGTGGGGGTGACATGGACCTGCCTTGCATGGGCGAGTAGGCCTGGTGCAGGTGTTCCTTCTTTCTTATGTTCTTATGTTATTGGCTGGCTAGCTTGCTGGCTTTGGCTGTCTTCTGTCTGGTATTGTTCTATTATCTGTCTATCTATATCTTACTATATCTGTCTTTTTCTCTAATCTGTTATATCTCTGTCTATATTATTGTCTATTTGTATCTCTGTATCTCACATGTATCATAAATTTAACCCAGGTTATTTTTTTATACATAAATGTAAAATTACCTAGGATAACCCAAAATTCCAGGCACATGGGTTATACACTGTTTATAGATACGAGAAATAAAATAAAATGACACAAAATAATAGCAGTGTCACTTGCCTCAGCAATCAGGGAAGCAGCACATAACCACAAACCAAAAGGTTTACCAGCCGCTCACTGAGGCAGAGACAAGCAGATGGAAAGACAGACACGCACAGGCAGACAGAAAGAGAAGCTGAACTGGACAGACAGATAAGCAGAGCTAGGCAGGACAGAGAGATAGAGAGATGTACAGTATAAACAGATAGATGTACAGATTAGACAAAACAGATAGTGTACAGTTAGACAGACAGGCAGATGGACCAGATAGACATTGCAGACAGACTGATAGACAAACATACAAAGGAATGTTTGTGTGCAAGAAGTAAAAACATATAAAGTGCAGGTTCCCCCCAGAAGGGCACCATTCTGACCCTTGTCATAACACCATGACTTCAAGCGAAGTTTCTTACTCCAGCATGTCTAAAACATTGCTGGGGACTAAATATTCGTATATAATTTCTTGACTATTGTAAAAGACCAGGGCAGGTGAAAATTGTTCACCTGACAGTGTGATTGGTTTCAATTTGAGTACTATTTCAGTACTTGGGATATTAGTTGTCCAGAACATAGAATTGGCTATGAAATCACAAGAACTATTCATAAATTGTATTTATCAGAATATAATAATGATATGAATTAAAATAAAAAAAGAGGGAAAAAAAGGTTAAATCGGTTTAACACTTCTCTGCAAGTGGGTGGACTGGATGTTTTGCCTTCTGGTGAGCATCCAGAAATAACTTTTTGTGCTAATTATATTTCTCGGTAAGTACTGGTGCTAAATTTTTTTTGGGTTAAATACCACACAGGAAAATTGCCCTCTTTTATTTAAAATCAAAAAACTATATTTTTTTTTTTTTCGAAATATTTGGTAGTACCAATGTAGTTGAATGTAGATTACGTTTGGACAGTTTAAGGTTTAAGGGGTACCATAGGGCTAAATGATTAAAACCTACATGTGTTCAATGTGTGAAACAGGCCATGTTTGGAAACAAAAATGCCAATCATGACCTACATTACTCAGAAGGAAAAAGGCACTCCCAGGACACAAGCCTATGAAAGACAGGCTAACTATCATTTTTGTAGTCATGCTTTTGGGAATGACCCAAAGTGAAGCCTTTATGGTGTATCACTCTGAAAACTCCAAAGTGTTCAAAAAAAAAAAAAAAGTGTCATCAAAGCCTAAAATTATGTGATGTGGAGGGCTATACTGTTAGGCATGGGTACTGGGACATTTTCCTCGATTGGTTCTATGACCGTGTTTAGGACCCAGTGTGAAATAATGCCTCCTGGAAAATAAATGGCACTCCAGTGCCTATGTTAATGGAAAATGCTCCTGCTCATTCCTCCAGACTTGGAAGAGCATAATTGTGGGGAGTTTAGTTTCATCAAAGTTAAAATTTTACCCTCTAACACCTCTCTCTTTCGCCAGCCCATGGACCAGGGAAGTCCTTTCAAATTTCAAATAAACTGTACACCAAAGTCAGTGTTTCAAAAATGCTTTTAAGTGACTGAGACACTGAATTGACCCTAAGAGCATTCTGAAAAGATCACTTCAGTATCCTCAGTTGCATAAACCTTATAAGGCTAAGCTTGGGAGAGGAAGACTTGTAGGGTTTTGAGAAAATTGTGGTCAGATTGTGTACAAGAGTGGGATTTTGAAGGGTTTTGGGTTAGCCAGTTGTGGAATCTATTGTGGCATTCTGGTGAAATCCGTCGGGGTTGGAGGTTAGTGGCAAGATGTGGAGAGTTGGTGGGCAGGACGACAATGAAGAGCTAATCCACACAGAGCTGCCAGAGCTTGAGGTGGACAACAGTAGACCACAGCTCAGGAATTTCCTTCAGAGGAGGGGGAAAAAAAAAAAAAAGAAAAAGAAAAAAAGGAAGGAAAAAAAGGAAGAAAAAAAAAAATAAAAAGAGTGGAAGACAATTGCCTTCTTCAAAAATGAAGGAACATTTGTGCAAAGAGACTGAAGTGCAAACCTTTATGGGCTGACATCACCCTGACTCAGCTAGTTGCAAGCTGTGCTGCAACATCATACAAAGACAATGTTGGTGTCCCATTTAGAGAATCTTAAAGGACATGCCAGAAAACAGAAGCTCTCTGGACAGATTTTGTTATTGCAACCAGGGTCCAGTGACTCCGAAGGTGGTCATAGTGACATTTAAATAACAATGAAGGGAGGTAACCCCAGAAAAGGACTTTGGTTACTAATGAACATTATCGGGGATGGGATTTACCTTCAAACAATTGTAAAACTCCTCTTCCTCTGACCTCCATCTCTCACTCATCAAAAATATGTCTTCAAAAAGGTAAATGTCCATTTTATTAATTATTAATGTGTTTATTCTGCGTTGTTCTCATTGTTTTCTGTGTAGGGAAATGTATATTTATGTTAAAAATTTTTTTTAATTTAATACTTTTGGGTGTCTGGAATGGATTAATTGGATTTCCTTTATTTCGTATGGGGAAAATTAATTCGGTATCGACAGACATCGCGTTTAATGACAAGCTCTCTGGAATGGATTAATGTCATTAATGAGGGTCCACTGTAATTTTACTTACGTGTATCTTGTCTAAATACAATTACACACTGGACCTGTGCTTTTCGGAGGGTACACATTAAATTAACCAAAAGTGTCTGAAAATGCCATATTAATTCTTTTCAGGGGTGGTTCTATATATGTACGGGCTTTTGATAAGCCAGTGTCGGTCCCGAATTTATACTCCAAAAATTCTTAGCACCTTAAAATCATGTGGAGAAAGCTTGGTAGGTCTATATATGAAACAATGGGTCATGCATGGTCAGTGTTTGCAGCATAAATAATGATCCTGCAGCATGCGTTGCATAAGAGAAAAAAAACTGACGTGTTTTTGGTTTTAAAAAACATGACTTTGCACTGTATTTTTGTATGGTTTTGAAGCTGTATAGGTTGTAGGGCTATTTTCTTGGTCTCATGTGATAGAATGGAAGATATATTACAGAAATAAGGGATGAATTTTTTGATTGGTTTCACGATGCAAAGTGTCTGAAATTGAGCTCAAAGTAGCAGAAATGTTATATTTTTTGTTGATTTTAAACACTTTCAGAGTAGGCAGGCCCTTCCTAAACTTGTGTTTCCAGGGTTGAAAATTTTTTCGGAAAAAAAAAGAAAATTTTTCTTATGAATGTTAGAGAATCTTTTTCCCACTCATAATGGGCACCAAAAAGTATGAAATTTGCTGCGAAAAAACTTACGGACTTATGCTCTTGCATTAAGTTTTTGAAACAGTTAGACACGGCATCCTCCTACTCCACAACTTGCCATTATGGTATATAAGAGGCCATGCGCTTGCTATTTAATATATTAATTACTAATAGGTATCAGTATGTCACCATTAAATACAACAGCATCAACAACTCAGCCACTGATCTGGAGTTCCGCAGGGAAGTATGTCCTTGCGTCACCTGCTCTTCTCATATACATCAATGATCTTTCCAAAACGTATCCAACGCCTGAACCCCATTCCTCCTTTTTCTTTTTTTGCTGAACGACATGACTTATGTCATCTCTCACATATTATTGCCACCCTCAATGCCATTGTTAATGAGGAGCTAGATCAAAAATATCGACTTGGATGACAGCCAAATAAACTTACGCTTAACACTGACAAAAAACCTACTACATTATGTTTGGTAGCTGAAGCAGGAGTTGCGCAAATTAACATTAAGATCAATCAAAACTCATATTTGCCAGACATAATGAGGGCAAATTCTAGGCATATACCTCGACATATCATCTGAATTTCAGCACCCATATCCAAACATAAACAAAAAGTATCCCAAATGGTTGGGATCTCTCCAAGATATGTTACTACTTGCTGCAAATTGCCCTTCTCACACTCTACCATCTCTTTTTATTCCTTACCTACCTATGCTATTTGTGCTTGGGGATCAATGCAGCACACACCTAAAAGCCAATAATAACTCAAACAAAAAGCCGCAGTGAGAATAATCACTAAATCCACATCCCTGGCACACACACCAAACTCTTCATAGATCTAAATCTTACTTCCCTGTTCAGTACATCCACACTATACTGTGCAATCTAATCTACAGGACCTTAAATTCAATATGAACTTGACCTAAAATGCTTTCTGATAGTGTGAACAGAACCCACGGCAATAACACCAGGACACAAAACTCTATATGACATTCCCAGTGTCCGGACTAAAACCTTTATAAAAATTCAATGTATTGTGACAAATTCCCAAAATCTGGAACACCCTACCTGAAAACTCTAGAACTGCAGACAATTCATCACCTTCAAAAACTAACATTAGAAAACAATCTTATCTCCTGTAACACCCTATCAAACTAATTACCCACGAATACACCTGGTGGTTAACACTTACACTCACTCACACATTTGTCCATAAACAGAAATAGCAATCTCAATCTTTAAATAATGTACTCCTAACTAGGTCATATGTTGGCCTGTGATATCCAATACTGAACTTGTATTGTGCCAAAACAAAAGCATTCACATGCTAAACTAACAAACTAGTATTCAGTTCACTTAGCCATAATACCAAATTACCTCCATTTTATTTGTAATATTATAAATTTAAGATTTAATATAAGTCTGACCAAAATGCCTAACATGTAGGCGTGTTTAGTGGTAAACTCAGTAATTTATTATTTTACTACTTGTATGCCACATAATAACCAAATTCTGTAAACTCGCATTGTAATCCTTACAGAGAATAAACTTTGAATTTGAATTGAATTGAATTGAATTGAATTGAATGTTCTGATTGTATGCGTGGTTGAGAATGCACTGGCTGGCTTGTAAACACTTGCAACCCACGGGAAAAGGAGGCATGCTCAGGCCACGCTTGACGGCGTCTCGAACGAATTCATATTGGGTGGTTTTATGCGTTAGCTGAGGCCAAAATTTTTGCATTAAAATGTATAGTTAGCCTGGTTGTTATAGTTAATCTGAGTGCCATCGTTAGCTGAGGGTCCACTGTATAATTATTATTATTATTATTATTATTATTATTATTCTCATTATTATTATTTTGTTATTTTCTCAGTTGTTGTTGGGTTATTCTTATTGCAACTTGGTGCAATGTCATGTGGAAAGATACTTCTTAAGTACACCAATAAGGAAAGATATCTGACTATAATAGCAGAGTCACTTCTCAGCCATTAGCGGCCGACTTAGCGGTATATTTTTGATATGGTTGTTATGGTTTATATTCTTCGTTTTTTTTGGTCTCAAATTTATAGATGAAAGTTTCTATTACAGAAATAGATATGATATTGTTGGCTTTCATGATGAATAAGTACTTGAAATTGCGCTTACAGTATGAAAATGTTCTAATCTTGCGAAGCTCAAGAGTAAACAAATGACGTCACCGTCATATACCTGTCCGCTACCCCCTGCAGTTCCAAACTCCAATATGGAGTTCAACGAATAGGGTTGACATTATGTTGTACTTATTACTATAATGCAGCAAGTATGCATAACAGATAAATTTCTATTTTTTGTGAATTAAAATTCCATAATGGAAAGCAAGAGTATTTTGCAGGGGCCTGTAGCTTGACTAATGAACAGAGAAAAAGAAAATGTTATTTTAGTGCCAGGAATGTCTGCCATTGTTTTATTCTGACCCTATTTTGAAATTCGGCATCTGTTGAAATTGGTGTGAGATTGGCCAAATTGCCAAATTTCTGACCATATATTGGGTAGTTGAAATAATTTGAATGGGCGGTTTCTTGTACTTCAGTCGTCAGACTAGAAGTAAATAAGTTTTTTTCAGGCAATATACAAAATGCAAGTTACATAGGTTTATATACATAGCAGTGTATGTATAGGAACCGGGATAAACCCAGAAAAGTGAAACAAAGTGACTTTTTCCATTAACTGGCTTAGGCTTTGCATATATGTATTTTTTGGTAAATATTTTTTTTCTATCAGTTGTTTGATGGGCTGTCTTATTGAAACTTGCAGCAATGTATGACGTAAAAGATGCTTCTTAATGTACAAAAAAAATAGAAACAGATGGACATTAATTATGGGAATTCTTTCTCTGCCCATTAGCCGCCTCTTTGCGGTATATTTTCGCATGGTTTTTATGGTTGTATTTATCGTTTTTTTTGGTTCATTTGATAGAATGGAAGTATATTATAGGAAATTGACATGATTTTGATTGCTTCATGTGAAAATTCTTGAAATAGAGCTAGAGTTGCAGAAATGTTAGATTTTAGCGATGTTCAATGAATTTGTGTAAGTCAAGTTGGTTAATTTTATTTATTTATATTATTTATTTAATTTTTTATTTAATAATTTGTACATGATACAGTGAGTACAAAAGAATACGTTAAATGACAGCATGCCCAATGCCACTTGAATTCAGGCATTATGGCAGGCTTTACAAATTAACTTAAGATTAAGCAATGAAGTATTCAGTGGTTAAAACGTTATTGTAAACAGATAACAAGTGCAACATGAGTATTACAAAAACAGTCTATTATTCAGTATTTATTTAGTTGTGTGTGAGTAAGTGATTTTTGAGAAGAGACGTGTATTTATAAACAGACATGTTTTTTTTTATATTCACAGATAATGGAATTCCAGATTTTAGGGCCTTTTATGATGACATTGAGATTTTTGCATAGCGTGCAATGGACAAGGGAAACATCAAAGTGTGATCTGTGTCTTGTGTTATGGCTCATGATCTGATTGAGGTTGGTATGGAGTTGTTTGAGGGGAGGGTTATGTGAGTGGTAAGTGTTCTATGTATGTTGTATGGCTGCAGTTTCAAGTATGGATGTTTTGTATTGTGAGCAGGTTTAAGTTTGAATATTGGTGGAGTTGTGCGGTCTGTATGTGGGAATTTGTTATCATTCTGGTCTGCAGCCTTTTGTTGGAGTGATTAGTGGTCTGAGATGGTTTATTGTTGTTGAGCCCGATGCACAAATTCCATAGGTGAGATAGGGGTAAGTGCGTGAATATTGGGCCCAGGCAGGGCTGACTGTGGAACATACGTACCGTTATCTTCGATAGTATGACTTCGGTCTTGGAAATTTTTTTGGAAAATTTGTTGTTTATGTGTTTGAATTTGAGTTATTATCAAGGTGGATTCCTAAGGGAATTTTCCCTCTCGTGATAGATGTTCCTTTATTTATTTTGTTAAGAGACACATCTGCAGCTCTGATACCAAATGAATGTATAGTAGGTTTTGTCAATGTTTAGATTAAGTTTGTTGGTCCTCATCAGGTTGTTATTTTCTGTAATTCGGTATTTACAGTATTGGCTAGCATGACTGGGCTCGGGGTGAGAGTTGAAGTATTTAGTTTCATCTGCAAATAGTGTGGGTTTGATTGTAATCTAGGCAAACTCAGTTAATCCTGACACCACTACAGGTCCAATGATGCCGGACTTTAGGATAGAGTAACTGTTCAACTAGGCATCGTGTTCCTAATAAAGTGGATTTTGCATAGGACTAGAAATATTTTGGGTTTCTTGCAATATCCTGTATGGCCCTTTGTTCCCTTTTTACTTCTTCCATAGGTTTGTCATCCTAAAGTTTTTGCTCTAATTCAGTGATCTCTTGGCTAATTACTATCTTTCCTCTGTTGTAGCATATTTGTGTTTATAAGCAATTCAGTTAACTGTTTTTTCTGTCCCATCTCTATTCTCTTCTCTCTATATATCTGATTGTTTGTGTTTCCTCACTGGCATGTTTGCTTCTGTATTTTGCTTCTCTAGGCACTGGTAGGATTTAGAGGTGCTTCATGGGGTCTGTTTCCCAGGATATGTTTGATTGGCTTATTGGTTTATTTTTCCAAGTCTATCTCCTATGGTTGTTAAAGATTAATAACTTACTGAATAACTGTCTTAACATTAGTGTCGCAGTTTAAACCTGAGTTAATATTCATTTGAACCTCTATGATGTTTGATCTGAGTAATATTGTTTTGTAACTTATGTCTCTGATCAGTTTCTATTGTGAATATAAGTTCCAGGGTATTTTTATTTCTAGTAGGTAATCAAATTATCGTTGTTGATTTAAAGAGCTCACTTAGTTCCCTGTATGTGCCTGTTGAGCCAGGGTGCTTCCAGAGGATATTTCTGGTATAACATTACATTGCGTCATTTTACATTTTACTGAGGAAGATTCAAAAGTCTCAAAGGAGTAAATATTTGGTGTGGGAGTTTCTATTCCTATCAGATAGCTATCTTTCTTCCTTAGCTGTTCTGTAAATTCCTCAGCATGGATAATTACCAAATTCCTATTGTCAACTTAATGCCTTAGGAATTTATTTTATGTCATTCATAGAGTTCTGCAGTTCTGTGCAACTGAAAAATGTCCTTTATATATGGTGAGTTGAACCTGCTAGCTTGTGCTGCTGGGTCTGTGCTGTGCTCCATCCTTGCAGTGGAGATGATCAGGACTTGGTGGGGTCATTGGGCTAATACGGGAGGGTCATGGGTCTAATCTGGGGGACATGGACACTGCTCCATGGGTCAGTTAGGCCTGTTGCAGTGTTCCTTCTTTTCTTTTGGTTCTTATGTTATAGACTTACTACTCTCCCTGTGAAATATTGATTCTGTCACTCTATACATGTAGTTTTCTATCTTTATCTCTCCATCAAAACAATCCCTTGTTGCGTTTCTGTAAATGCTAAAAACATTCCAGTCACTTTTGTTTGGAGAACGGACATAATTAACTTTGTCTTTTTTATTTTGATTTCAAAAACCCTGAATATTTAACAAGTATGAAGCAGAGGATTTACCATTTGTGGTGTTTTGCCTCGCTTTGTGGTTTCATTAATTTCATTGGAGACACAGTTGTGAACCAAAGTAATATTTATGAAGGGATTCAGGGAAAACTGCAGGCCGGACTTGAGGACCTGGAAGTTGGGAAAAGTTTACAGTGTCTGCACTCTGAAGGAGGGATGTTGATGTTGCAGTTTTTTAAACTGTAGTGTTAAAGCACCCCTCTGGCAAGACAGTGTGGAGTGAATGATGATGGAAAGTTTTCTTTTTTGGGCTACTGTGCTTGGTGGGAATCGGCTGAATGTGTTAATAATATAAATAAGTACCAACTGGTAGGTAGTAGGTTGGGAGACAGCATAGCAGGGAAGTTACTTACCGTCCTGCAAGTTAGTGTAAAACAAAAGCCTGTAATTGTTTACATTATGTGTAGGATTGCTTGGTGTCTTTTTTCTGTCTCATAAACATGCAAGATTTCAGGTATGTATTGCTACTTCTACTTCCACTTAGGATCTACACTACACATCCATGCAACAAGCATATATATACACACCCTATGGGTTTTATTCTATTTTCATTTCTGTTCTTGTTATTTGTTTATTTCCTCTTATCTCCATGGGGAAGAGGAACAGAATTCTTCCTCGTAGCCATGCATGTTGTAAGAGGTGACTAAAATGCAGGAGCAAGAGTCTTGTTACCCTTCTACTGTATAAATTACTAAATTTTAAGAGAAAATTCAGTTTTGCTCTTTGGGCCACCATGCCTTAGTGGGGAACCGGCCGGGTTTGTTGAAAGACAGAAGTACCACTGGTGATGTACTACTGGTTATGTTCCCTGGTGTACAGGCCAATGGTTTCTTCAGTACTTGCTCATGTTGGTTTGCTTATTTGGCCTTGAAGGGCTGATGCCTGGGTTTTGGTACGCCCCATTGTACCTGCCCACCTGTCCTACCTGTACCATTCCCCTGTTTTGTCTCATCCTTTGGTTCGACTGTTCTCATTTTTGTTTAAAAGAGATTGCTGTTCTCAATTTCCCTTTCTCTGCTAACTCTGTTAGTGCCGCATTCCTTTTATAGGTGGCCCGACGGCAGCTCAGGTCATAAAATTTCCTAGACGCATGACGCTTTACACACTACTGGATGGAAGTACCCTGCACTCTTGTTGATATGACACTTTTCCCTTCCTCAACTCATTGCACATTTTCTGGTGTGTTTATTCCAGCATTCTATGCCCTATAGGCACATACCCTTTGGATGTTATTGCAAATGTTTGACTACCTATATTTACTGATTTGTGTTGTTTCCCAAGTTCTGCAACCTATCTGGAGTTCTTTTGTTTACTTTCTTCTAGGCTAATTTGTTCTCTTTTCTCATTTTCGTTTGTTCCTGCTCTAGCTTTCTCACCTCCCTTTCCCTTTTCCTGCTATCTTATGTATCCCTGTTTCATTCTTTTTCGACTTGCTTGAATGACATATTCCACTCTTCCACTCCCATTGGTTTTCACTCTATTTGCACTTTCCTCCTTTTTCTTGCTCCTTTTCCCATGTTTTACATTCTTTGTTAACTCTGGCAATGCTCTTAGAAAATTTCTTAGCTTTCTAGGTTTTCACTTTCAATACCTTTCTCATGCTTAACCATCTGTCCCTCTCACTGGGGCAAGTCCAGAAAACTACTTTCTTAGTTCTAGGTCATTTGTCATGGTGGCATGAAGCTTTGTTCATGATTGTGATTTGATGTTTTACTACTTATGTCTCCCATCAAATGCTCGTCCTGTTTCTCCCAAAAAAATTTTCACAGTGAAAACTACAAATCGAACATATAGGATCAAAGACAAGGACTGCCCACCAAACCGAAAGCAATACCTCGCTGCCTGCCGAACAACGTAACCCTAACTTTGTATAACTACAACTTCTTCCTTAACTACACAATTCCTGTAGTATTATGAGGCGCAATTCTAAGAGGAAACAGCACAAGGCCAACAAGAAAATGCACGAAAAAATCAAACTATTAAACAAGTGTAGTCAGGAGGACGCCGGCCCAGTAAACAACCACACTCACCACCACTCAAGGCGACACCACAACAAAATAACAACAAACATGGCTCGCCTCAAGACCATCCTCCCCTCTCTTCCCCGGATTCAACCTACAAGTAGTATCTTCAGGTATGACCAACGATCCAGATACCCTAAATGTCATGCATCTCCAAACTTAGTATTGAAAAATGAATTTCTGAGAGACGCTAACAAAACAAGACACCAGGATGACACAACTCGGAGAACAAAATCCTCAGTCTTGAACAAAAGTTATCAACACCAGGAATGACCAAATACTGTGGCAAACCATCCAGACAGTCATAGTTAGCCTTACCCAACAAATTAATATCTTTAATACAAAGGTTGAAGAAGCAGTAAAAGAATGGAAGAAAAAACTTTAGGATAACAGTTCAGCGAACTACTTTGCTCTCCAAGAAGTTAAAACGAAAAGATAAATTATCGGACGGCTGTAATAGTTAACAGTCCACTTTTTCCAGTGATATGAACCAAACAAACAAGATAAAGAAATTACTCTGCAGAGCATAAAGGACCAAACAAGTGTTATTGTACCAGAGTCTGAAATAAATATGAAGCCTAGGTTACTAGGATACCTTGGTATAGCAAAAAGTGTTATGCTTAGATTCCATTTCACCTGACAGGAAAAAAGACTTAATTATTGCATCTATTAAAGTAAAGCAAGAGGTATGCATAATCGAGTGTCTTACCACAAAAAAATGTCCAGAACTCTGTATAGAGCTCAGAAAAACTAAGAGGGAGAGAGAATAACGACACAATACACCAATCTTCACACGGGATGGGAAAATTCTTGTTAGGAAACAATTGTAGGTCAACTGTACAGAATCAACGAAACAAGAAATGATCTATCCCACGTTTCTCAGGGATACTAATCTAACAGAGGAATAAACTAAACAATGTCAACTTAAAGCCTAGTAGGGTAGTGTACGTTTTGCTCATTATTGTTCAAATTTCATTGTAAATCTCTTGGTATTTAAATAATAAACTACCTCATTTTGTGATTTTACTAGTAAGCATAAGTCACCTTATGTAATTTTCTTAATTACTATTGTTTGCTTAAAATTGCTGAATTGATACTTTCTACTGGCATATTACTTACTTAATATTTTTTTAAATTACTATCCAAAACTGAATATTACCTACTAAATTAATAATTATCATTTTTACTATAATTTCAATGTACTCTTAAACATTTTTGACATTTATAACATTACTTGTCTAATTACCTTTACCTGTTTTATACAACATTTACTATCTTAGAGTATCTTAATACCTTGTACTGCCATATTACCTCTAGTATAACTACCAGTGCAATATTGAATTATATAAACATTATCTTTTCAACTTTTTTGTATCATTATTTACTTACTAAAATTTTATTAAACACCATATTACTACCAGTCAATTTTACTTTTGATACATTAACACTTATTTTATACTTCCATACAATTTGGTTGCCAATTTTCAAGTTTGTATATTCAACTCCACCCTTTATATTATCCTTTGTACCTGTCTACCATCTTATTTCATATTATATCCAAGACTTACCATTAATCATTTTCTTACCTGTCCCATTTAATTTGGTATACCACTACTTGTTTTTTTTTAGTCACTTTTTTTGTGTGTGCAATTAGTGTATACAGGAAGGCCCCGCTTTACGGCCATTTCACTTTATGGCGTTCCGCTAATACAGGACATTCAATTTATTGACCAAAACTCGCTAGACGGCCTCCCCCACTGACTTTCTAATATGCGTCACCGCGCCCAACCTGTTTGTTTACATTTCTCCATGAGCTCAGTAAGCACTACTAAGTCTCTCCCATTTTGTCTGGAAACTCCAAAATTTCAAATGTTTTAAAAGTTAATTTCATATTTTTATATATACTCTGATAATTATATCTTATGTATGCCTGTACCTAAATAAACTTATCTACTGTGCTGGCATGACAGGTACACATTAAAATTGGTAAGTGTCTTATGTTCCAGACGCATATTTAGTAATGATATAATAATCCTTCGAGTCATTTAAATGTCGTTATTACGTTTATATACACATTTTCATTAATCCTCTTATGGATATTTTTTCCAAAATTATATAATAAACACAATGCATAAAACATATAAATAAGATTACCACCCCCAGTAGAAATAAATAAACTTAAATGTGAGATGTGGTGCCAGAACGACTTGCACAAGTGACGCATATTAGAAATGATAATAATAATAATAACAATTACTCACCGATAAGTCTCATTAAATGTGGTATATTACGTTTATATACACACTTTTCATTAACCATCCATAATATTTGTTTTCAAAATTATATAATAAAACACGAAACATAACATAAAAAGATGATAAATCACCCCACAATAGAATAAATAAACATAATTATGAGATGTGGTATCAGATAACTTGTACAAGTGATGCCAAGAAATAACATTTTCTCTAATCTAACATAAGAGGAAAATGTGTTACTGAGGGTAACGGTAGAAAATTATTCCTTTCGTATGTATTGTAAGTAAGTTTATTCAGGTATACACAAATACAGTTAATACGATTATCATACATAATACAACATATGTGTAGAGACCTAGGATAACCCAAAAAAAGTCAGTGTGACTTATTTCCATTGCCTTCAATCAGAGCTTCATTGCTTCTCAAAATGATGTTACATGAGGAATGGAGTGTTCTTCTTTTTAATTCTACCATATCATTGTAGAGACAACCTGTACACAATGTAACTTGAACAAACAGACGTGTATACACTTCGTTTGTTTACAAAAACTTAGGTTCTGGAGTACCGGGAGTTTTTACCTGGAGGAGTTTCGGGGGTCAACGCCCCCCAGGCCGGTCTTTGTCGGCCTCTGGTGGATCAGCGCCTGATCAACAGGCGTTGCGCTGGCTGCAACGCAAACCACGTACGGAGCCACAGCCCGGATGATCAGGAAACTGACTTTCAGCGTGTTGTCCAGTGCCAGCTTGATGACGCCAGGGGGTCTGTTGTTTAATCCCCCTTATGTGTGCTGGGAGGCAGTTTGAAAAGTCTCGGGCCCCTGACACTTATTGTATGGTCTCATAACGTGATAGTGACACACCCTTGCTTTTCATTGGGGGGATGGTTTCGCCTGGTTTGTTTACAGAACTCTGCGCCTGTACCCCTCTCATGTACTCTTTCTTTCTCTCTCTCATTTATTCGTTTTATATCATTTTACTTACTCCTGACTAACATTAGACTACAAATATTTTAAGGTACGTATGTGTCGAACTGTATATACTTTTTCGCTAATCTGGGATGCTTAAATATCATGGAATATATGTGTGGGTGGTTGGCTGGTATGGTAGCCCGGCTGTACTACCATAATACACACTTGATTTTTTACAATAAATATTACTCATCTCTCCCTCTATTTTTAAGGTAAAGTAATGAGTTAAAACTGTATATACATTTATCGCTCGGGGTACTTAAATATATAGAATGTATGTGTGGGTGGGGTGGCCTGGTAAGGTAGCCGGCTGGTTTACCATACATACCACACTTGATTTCTTACAATAAATACTACTTGTCTCACCCTAGAATTACGACTATAAATTTTTTTAAGGTAGTAATGAGTGCCTATATGTGTATTGTATTTTTTATTGTTTTTGATGCCTGGTTATAGTTGCTAACTCTAATATATGTTAGTGTATAAAACTTGTTTATCTAGTGTTTGTATGCATTTATAAGTGGAAATAAGGGGATGTTCCAATTTACGGACAGTTTCGCTTTATGACGGTAGCTCGGAACATAACCTGCCGTATAAGTGGGGCCCTGCTGTATTCAATTACTTTTTTGCAAGTACCCCAAAAAAAAACTATTTTTGCTTTGCTAGTACCAACTACTCTTTTTTTTTTTTTTTACTTTTTAGTGTTGCAAATAAAATGCTCAACTTATTTAAATATTACAATCAGATCTTTCTCATAAACCAATATTATTTCATAGTGGACTATCTGTCCATTTAACTTGTTACCATTACTTAATTGTAGTTCCCTTATATATTTTTTTGTCCTTTATTTTAGCTTTTATATACCTACCTTAGATCCATATATTCGCAATTGTTAAACTAATCAAGGTGGCTATTCTCAGGTGCTAAAGTTACATAAGTTCATATTTTGCCATTATACTCCAAAGCCTCAATTTATTTGATTCCACTTTATTGTTCACCACAACTTATATTAGTCCCTTTTATATTAGTATTTTTATTATAATTCTAACTTTAAAGAATTACCTTTAAAGTACTACCTACTGTATATTCCCAGCTCCATTATTTGATCATCACTTTATTTGTTCACCACCAAATTATTTTAGTCCCTTTTATTTTGTCTCCTTTTTTTCCCCAAAAACATCCCGACTTTGAAAACCCCCCCGGGGGGGGTCACTTTTGTAGGACCCACTGACATAATTAACTTTGTCTTTTTTTTTTTGATTTCAAACCCTGAATATTTACAAGTATGAAGCAGGAATTACCATTTGTGATGTTTTGTCTCTCTTTGTGTTTCATTAATTCATTGGAGTGTGAACAAAGTAATATTTATAAAGGGGAAATTCAGGGAAACTGGCAGCCTGACTTGAGTCCGGGAGATGGAAGTACAGTGTCTTCAATCTGAAGGAGGGGCGTTGATGTTGCAGTTTTATAACTGTAGTGTAAAGCACCCCTCTGGCAAGCAGTGATGGAGTGAATGATGATGGAAGTTTTTCTTTTTTGGGCTACAGTGCCTTGGTGGGAATCGGCTGATGTGTTAATAATAAAAATAGTACCACTGGTAGGTAGTAGGTTGGTAGACAGCAACCGCCCAGGGAAGTACTACCGTCCTGCCAAGTTAGTGTAAAACAAAAGCCTGTAATTGTTTTACATGATGGTAGGATTGCTGGTGTCTTTTTTCTGTCTCATAAACATGCAAGATTTCAGGTATGTCTTGCTACTTCTACTTCCACTTAGGTCACACTACACATACATGCACAAGCATATATATACACACCCCTCTGGGTTTTCTTCTATTTTCTTTCTAGTTCTTGTTCTTGTTTATTTCCTCTTATCTCCATGGGGAAGTGGAACAGAATTCTTCCTCCGTATGCCATGCATGTTGTAAGAGGTGACTAAAATGCCAGGAGCAAGAGTCTAGTAACCCCTTCTCTTGTATAAATTACTAAATTTTAAGAGAAACTTTCGTTTTTCTTTTTGGGCCACCATGCCTTAGTGGGATACGGCCGGTTTGTTGAAAGAAGAAGTACCACTGGTGATGTACTACCTGGTATGTTCCCTGGTGTACAGGCCCCTGGTTTCTCCAGTACTTGCTTCATGTTTGGTTGCTTATTTGGCCTTGATGGGCTGATGCCTGGTTTGGTACGCCCCATTTTACTGCCCACCTGTCCTCCCTGTACCATTCCCCCTGTTTGTCTCATCCTTTGGTTCGACCTTTTCTCTTTTTGTTTAAAAGAGATTGCTGTTCAATTTCCCTTTCTCTGCTAACTCTGTAGTGCCGCATTCCTTTTATATGGTGGCCTGGGCAGCTCAGGTCATAACATTCCCTAGACTGCATTGACGCTTTACACACTACTGGATGGAAGTACCTGCACTCTTTGTTGAAATGACACTTTCCCTTCCTCAACACATTGGCACATTTTCTGGTGTGTTTATTCCAGCAATCTCTGCCCTATAGGCACATACCCTTTGCCTAGTATCTGCAAATGTTCTGACTACCTATATTTACTGATTTTGTGTTGTTCCCAAGTTCTGCAACCTATCTGAGTTCTTTTGTTTACTTTCTTCTAGGCTAATTTGTTCTCTTTTCTCATTTTCGTTTGTTCCTGCTCTAGCTTTCTCATCCTCCCTTTCCCTTTCTGCTATCTTATGTATCCCTGTTTCATTCTTTTTCGACTTGCTCTGTATGACATTTTCCACTCTTCCACTCCTTGGTTTTCACCTCTATTTGCACTTTCCTCCTTTTCTTGCTCCTTTTCCCCTGTTTTACATTCTTTGTATAACTCTGGCAAGCTCCTTAGAAACTTCCTTAAGCTTTCTAAGTTTTCACTTTTCAATACCTTTCTTATGCTTAACCATCTGTCCCTCTCACTGGGGCAAATCCAGAAACAACTTTCTTGTTCTAGGTCATTTGTCATGGTTGCATGAAGCTTTGTACATGATTGATGTGATGTTTTACTACATATTTCACCATCAATGCTCGTCATGTTTCTCCCAAAAAATTTTTCACAGTGAAACCTACAAATCGAACATAATAGAGATCAAAGGAAGACTGCCCACAAACCGAAAGCAACACCCCGCTGCCAGCCGAACAACGTAACCCTAAACTTTGTATAACTACAACTTCTTCTTAACTACAACAATTCCTGTAGTATTATGAGGCGCAATCTAAGAGGAAACAGCACCAAGGCCAGCAAGAAAACGCCAAAAAATCAACTATTCAAGAAGTGTAGTCAGGAGGACGCCGGCCCAGCAACCACCCCACTCACCACCACTCAAGGCGACACCACAACAATAACAACAAACATGGCTGCCACCAGCCCATCCTCCCCTCTCTTCCCCCGATTCAACCTACCAAGTATCCCCTCAGGGATGACCAACGATCCAGATACCCTAAAGTCGTGCATCTCCAACTTAGTTATTGAAAATATGAATCTTCGAGAGACGCTAACAAAACAAGACACCAGGATGACACAACTCGAGAACAAAATCCTCAGTCTTGAACAAAAGTTATCAACACTAGGAATGACAAACTGGGGGCAAACCATCCAGACAGTCAAGATAGCCATACCCAACAAATAATACTCTTAATACAAAGGTTTAAGAAGCAGTAAAAGAATGGAAGAACAACTTAGATAACCAGTTCAGTGACTACTTTGCTCTCCAAGAAGATAAAACTGAACAAGATAAACTATCAGACGCAGTAAGTTTAAAAGTCCACTTTTTTCCCAGTGATATGAAAACCCAAACAAACAGTAAAGAAATTACTCTCAGATCATAAAGGACCAAACAAGTGTTATTGTACCAAGTCCTAAATAAAAGAAGCCAGGTTTCTAGGATCCCATGGTAGAAAAAGTGTTATGCTTAGATTCCACTCACATGACAGGAAAAAAGACTTAATTATTGCATCTATTAAAGTAAAGAAAGAGGTATACATAAACAGTGGTCTTACCAAAAAACGTCAGAACCTCCTGTATAGAGTCAGAAAACTTAAGCGGGAGAATAACGACACAATACACCAATGCTTCACACGGGAGGGGAAAATTCTTGTTAGGAAAACAAATGTAGGTCAAACTGTACACAATCACGAACGAGAATGATCTATCACGATTTCTCAGGGATACTAATCTTACAGAGAATAACTAAACAATGTCCAACTTAAAAGCCTACGTAGTGTAGTGGGATGTTTTTTCTCCATTATTGTTCAAATTTCATTGTACAATCTCTTGGTATTTAAATAATCAAAATACCTCATTTTGTGATTTTACTAGTAAGCATAAGTCACCTTATGTAATTTTCCCTTTTTTACTATTGTTGCTTAAATAATTTGCTGAATTGATACTTTCTCTGTCCATATTACTACCTCATATTTTTTTTAAATACTATCAATTGATATTACTACTAAAATTAATAATTATCATTTTACTATAATTTTCAATTTACTCTTAACATTTTGACATTTAATAACCATTACTTGTCTAATTACCTTTACCTGTTTTATACCAAAATTTACTATCTTAGAGTACTTTTTAATTCCTTGTACGCCATATAACCTCTAGTATAACTACCAGTGGGAATATTGAATGAAATAAACATTACTTTTTTCACTTTTTTTGTAATCATTATTACTTACTAAAATTTTATTTAAAAACCATATTTACTACCAGTCAATTTTATTTTGTACATTAAAACATTATTTTATACTTCCCATAACATTTGTTGCCAAATTTTCAAGTTGTTATATTCAACTCCAACCTTTATATTATCCTTTGTACCTGTCCCCAAATTTTAACAACATATTAAAAACCCCAAACCTTTTACCTTTATTCATTATTCTTCCCTTTCCTTTTAAATTTTTTGTTTACCACAACTTTTTTTTTTTAGCCCACTTTTTTTTGTGTGTCCCAATTTAGTTTTAATACGGGAAAGGGCCCCGTTTTAAAGGCTTTTTCATTTTATGGCTTTCCCCGGCAAAACGGACTTTAAAAATTATGACCAAAACCGCTAAAACCGGCTCCCCCCCCCCTGACTTTTTTTAAACGGTCCCCCCGGCCCCCCCCTGTTTGTTTACATTCTCCTTGAGCTCAGTAACACTAAGTCTCCCCATTTTGTCTGGAAATTTCCAAATTTTAAAAAATTTTTTTAAAAAAAGTTATTTCATATTTTTTTTTTATATACTCGGGAAAATTTACTTATGTATACCTTTCCTAAATAAACTTACATACTGTGCTTGGGAAGCAAATACACATTAAAATTGGGAAGGTCTTTTGTCTTTCCCAAATCAAAAAAGAATGATAATAAAACATCGGGCATTTAAATTTTTGATATTAAAAATTTAATATACACATTTTTATTAACCAAACTATAAATTTTTTTCAAAATTAATAATAAACCGATGCATAACAATTTTAAAAAAAATAAATAAAACCCCAAGTAGAATAAAAAAACATAAATTTGAGATTTGGAGCAGACGACTTGCACAAGGCCCCCCATATTAAAAAATGAAATATTAAAAACCCCAAAAACTCCCCCGATTCTCCCTTAAATGCGTATATTACGTTTAAAAAACACAATTTTTATTAAATCCATCCATAATATTTTTTTTAAAAATTTTATAAATAAACACATACATAACATAAAAAATGATAAATACACCCCCCAATAGAATAAAAAACAAAATAAAAGATGTGGGGGCCACAAAAAACTTGAAAAAGTGACGCCCAAAAATAACATTTTCTCAATCTAAAATAAGGAAAAATTTTGTTACTGGGGGGAACTGAGAAAATTTAATTTCCCTTTTTGTAAAGTATGTAAGTAAGTTTATTCAGGTTCCCCAAAAAAAACATTACCCAAAAAATAAAAAAAAAATAACAAAAAAAGGTAGAGAACCTGGGATAACCCCAAAAAAAACCGTGTGGGCTTTAAATTTTCCCTTTGGCCTTTACTCAGAGCTTCAAAAATTTTTTCTCAAAAAGAGTTACAAAAAAAATGGGAGTGTTTTTTCTTTTTTAATTTTTTACCGTATCAATTAAAAACAACCCCGTACAAAAAAGTAACTTTTAAAACAAACCAGAAAGTGGGCCCCCTTCATTTTTTTTACAAACCTTTTCGTTCGCCTGGTTTTTTTTACGTTTTAAATCTGGGGCCCGGGCCCCCTCAAGTACCTCATTCCTTTCCCCTCTCCATTTATTTTGTTTTACTCATTTACTTACTCCTGGGCCCCATATTAAACTACAAAAAATTTTTAAAAAAAAGTAATGAGTGAACTGAAAATACATTTTTATCGCCTGGGGTGCTTAAATATCCTGGAAAAATATTTTGTGGGTGGGTTGGGCCGGGAAGGTAGCCCCCGGCCCGACTACCATAAAAATCCCCCACTTATTTTTTACAATAAAAAACTACTCATTTTCAAACCCCATATTTTTAAGGGAATTTAAAAAAATGAAATGTATATACATTTTTTATCCTCTGGGGTTTTCTTTTAAAAACATAGAAAAAGTAAGTGTGGGTGGGGGGCCTGGGGAAGGAGCCTGGCTCATTTCCATAAAATACCAAAAACTTTATTTCTTACAATAAAACTACTTGCCTCCACCCTAGATTAAAAACCCATAAATATTTTAAGGTATAAAAGAGTGGGACTATGTTGTATTTTACTTTTTTATTGTTTTTTTTATGGGCCCGGTTCTATTGCTAACTTTAAAATATGGGTTGGGGTAAACTTTTTAACTAGGTTTGTATCAATTTTTAAGTGGAAAAAAAGGGTGTTCCACTTAAAGGCGGTTTTTTTTCCCCTTTAAAAAAGCAGAAACCTGGGAAACCCAAACCTGCCTATAAGTGGGGGCCCCGCTGTATTCTAAATTTCTTTTTTTGCAAGTCCAAAAATAACTTTTGCTAGCTAGTACCAAATACCTTTCCCTTTTTTTTTTTTTTTTTTCTTTTTTTGTGCAAAAAAACTGCTCAACTTTTTTAATATTACAAATCAGATCTTTCTCCTAAAAACCCAAAAATATCTCATGTGACCATCTGTCCATTTAACTTTCTTTCCCTTTCTAATTGGCCCTTATAATTTTTTTTTCCCCTTTTTTTTAGCTTTATTAACTACCTTAGTTTATATATTTTCCCAAATTTTTAAAATAATCAAGGGCTAAATTTTCAGGTGCTAAAAATTAAAAAATTCCCTATTTTGCCATTTTTACTCCAAAATTCATTTTTTTGATTACCACTTTATTGTTCACCACAACTTATATTAGTCCCTTTTAATTATAATCTTATATTATAATCTAACTTTAAAGAATTACCTTTAAAGTACTACCTACTATCATATTCCCAAGCTCCTTTTATTTGATCATCACTTTATTTGTTCACCACAAATTATTTAGTCCCTTTTATATTGTCTCCTTTATTTTAGCTTTAAAAAAAACTCCCTTTAAATCATTTTTTTTTTACATTTGTTAAATAATTCAGGTGCTTTTTTTTTTTTTTTTTTAGCTTTAGAATATTTACTTTATTTTTTCCCTTAATTCTAACTATAGATTCACTACAAATCTAATGATTACAAGCATTGATCCTGATACCAACCTCTTATTAAATGACTTAAATGATTCAAACAGTTACTGTAATTACTACACAGCAGAACAATCAAAGCACTTCTCAGAGCCAACAACACCATAACTATCTTTAACTACAATACCCGATCTTTAAGCAAGCATTATGATGACCTCCTAGCATTACAAATTCCTTTGCATGCCAATATGTCCACCATACACTAACTGAAACCTGGCTAAAACCTGATACTACAGATGTCTATGCCATTCCTGGTTACACAGCCAACACAACTGAGGCCAGACCAACAAGGGGGTGGCACAGCTATATACTACTCAGACCAACTAAATGTATCACTATACTTGCAAAAGGGGATGAACATGGGTAATATATAAATAGCTAAATTCAAATCCAAATACCTACAAAAACCTCTCACAGTGATAAACATCTACAGAGTTCCACAATCAAACATTACCAATTTAGTCAAACCTAGGAAGTATGATAACTGAGCACGCATGAACAAAGATCACTTACTACTCTCAGGTTGACTTCAATAAAAATCCCTGCAAGACCAGGACCCACACGTTACTGAATTCAAAAACACAATGAGTAACTGCATGTTGCTACCAACAGTAACAAAACCTACAAGAGTTACAGAGACTAGTGTTTCCCTACTTGACCACATCTGGACCAACACCATATCCCTTTAAAATCAGGCATAATTACAGATAATACCACAGACCACTACCCTACTTTCCTCATAACAACTTTTGGGTAAAATACCCCAAGACACTACTAAAGTCACCTTCCCAGATTCACAATGAGGCAGCCATTAATAACTCACAACAGCAGAAACAAACATTGACTGGCACACTGAGCTAGAAATCTATACAGATATTGACGAATGTTTTAAATAATTTTCTAAAAAAAGACCCAATACCTTATAACAAGCACTGCCCTAAAAAAAACTAAACAGATGACAGCTAAGAGACTGAACAGTCCCGGGCTAAAAACCCAGCATTCTAAAATCCATAAATACAAAACACCGATATGAAAAACAGTACAAAATTGGTCACATAACCAGAGACCAAACAAAACGTTACTCATAAATCCTAACCAGCCTGATAGGAAGGGAAAAAAAATTGTATTATGAGAACAGATTATCCAACTTATGAGGTGATATAAAAAAGCCCTGGAAGACCCTATCAGAAATTCTGGGAACAATAAAGATATCACGACATAGCGAAATAAAATTAGCAAAATCAGATGAACCCCAACTCCCACCAACAGAAACAGAAAACAGACTCAATGATTTCTTCTCCACTATGGTAAAAAACCTTGCCATAATACCCCAAGCTCAGATACCCCACCAAATGACTAACCTCACTGGCAACTACCCGAACACACTGTTCCTAGCTCCGACTAACCCATACGAAGTCTCCCTTATTATCAACGCACTGAAAAACAAGGCAGGAGATTTAAATACCTTACCACCCTTTATATACAAAAAAAGCGTCACAGGTACTATCACCAGTCTTGCAACCACTCTTTAAAAATCCATTGAATCCTCCACCTTCCCTACAGTTCTCAAAATAGCAAGGGTCACCCCGATCCATAAAGGAGGAGACAAACAGAGTTGAATAACTATAGGCCAATATCCAATTTACACCCTCTCTCAAAAATCTTCGAAAACTTAATTCATAAACGAATCAACTCCTACTTCATCTCCCATAACATTCTCAACCCCTGCCAATTTGGATTCAGGCCTAATAAAAATACTAATGATGCTAAATTTTACACATGCTAGAACATATATACACTGCAATAGAGAAAAAAGAAGTTTCCCCCTGGGATCTTCATTGACTTACATAAAGCTTTTTATACAGTTGACCATGACTTGCTCCACCCTAAAATTGTCACACTATGGTATTAGAGGGCAAATCCCTCAACTACCTCAAGTCTTACCTCAGCAACAGAAGCCAATATGTGTACGCAAATGGGGCAAGCTCTTCCGCACAACCAATTACAGTTGGTGTCCCACAGGGAAGTGTCCTTGGCCCCTCTTCTCTTTCTCCTATACATAAATGACCTACCAAATGCTTCGCAATTAACTCAAACCCACACTTTTTGCAGATGACACCACATACGCCCTTCTCTCACCCGAGCCCAGTCACGCTAGCCAATACTGTAAACACCGAATTAACAGAAAATATCTACCGGATGAGGACTAACAAACTTACACTAAACATTACAAAACCTACTTCATTCAGTTAGGTAGCAGAGCTACAGATGTACCTCTTAACATAACATAAACGATCACCTATCACAAAGCAACAGAGGGAAAATTCTTAGGAATCCACCTCGATAATAGACTCAAATTTCATACACATATACAACAAATTTCTAAGAAAATTTCCAAGACTGTAGGCATACTATCGAAGATACGGTACATTTCCACAGTCAAACCTCCTGGCCCTTTATCAACTTCTTATTTACCCCTATCTTTTCCCATGGAATTTGTGCATGGGCTCAACAACAACTAAACCCTCTCAGACCACTAATTACCCAACAAAAGGCTGCAGTTTAGAATTTATAAAAAAATTCTCAATACGGGAGCACACTCCACCAATATTCAAAACACTCAACCTACTCACCATACAAAACATCCATACTTTTATTGCACTTATTACATACATAGAACACTTAAATCTGATATTAACCCTCCCCTCAAACATCTCCTTGCCCAAACCCCAACAGAACACATGACCATAATACAAGGCACAGATCACTCTTTGATGTTCCTCGTGTCCATCCTCACGCCTGTGCAAAAACTCAATGCACATAAAAGGCCCTAAAATCTGGGAAATTTATTACCTGTAAATATAAAAGAAACAAATAAAACCCGTTTATAAATTCAAGTTTTCTTCTCAAAGTTCACTTACTCAAAACCAAATAAATACTGAAAAACTGAACCCTATAAATTGTATATCCTAAATGTTTACTCACAATTATATCACACAAATTTAAACCTAACTTGTTATTTTTTTTAAATACACTACCTAACAGAATACTCCATTCTACTGAATGAACAGCAATGCATGCAACCATATGACCGTCTTTGTAATACTCATTTGTATTTTATAGTTATCTGTTTTACAAAAATGTCTTATCACTGATTTCATCATTGCTTAGTTAATCTTAAGTTAATTGTAAGCCTGCCCCCTAATGCTATGCATTAAGTGGCTTTGGCATGCTGCTCTTACCCGTATTTTTTTTGTACCTCTGTATGTATGCTAAAATTTCTAAATAAATAAATAAATAAATAAATAAATAAAAAATCAGACTTCATCCTGGCCATGGTCACTTTTAAGCAGGTGTATATGGTGGATGGTGGTTATTATGTGTGGACTGGGAGTGGGTGGCTGGTAGGTGGGGGCTGGGCAGTGGGTATCCTTGGGTAGAGGGTAGGGGTGATAGGGAGGAGGGGGCTGTGTGGTGGGGGTTGGGGAGGTTGTGAGGAGGGGGGTGGGGGGTTGGATTGTTGGATGGTGGTGTAGGATCCATGGAATGGGTGTGGGGCCCCAAGGCAGGGCCTGGAAGGTGGGGTGTGCATGGCACTTGCTACTTGTTCCCATATAAGTACACCATAGATTATGCACTACACCGAGATTAAAAGGATTAACCCCTTATCTACAAATTCAGTTCACAGTATCACTGCCTATTCATATCTTTTTTTCCTTGTTATAAAAACTTGCACGATAGTTTTACACTGGTGATGGTCGACCCATGAATATATTCCATATATATGCACTATGTATTTGGGTATTTGGCAGATTGCAGTAAAACCACAATTTAAGATCACTATATCCACTGAACATCAATACCTCATCATTCACTATATTCCTTACACGAGATGAGAAACAATTCCCTTCAGCATTTTAAAAACGAAACCCCCCGTGTGGTAATACCTGTAGGCCTAGTTCACAACCCACTCTCCTCACTTTTTTTAATAATGGTGAGGGAAAAGTTCAATAGATAGGGGTAGCGAGGGAGTATATAGTAACAAAGTTTCATTGCGGCTTTCTTGTTAAGGTAGGGGAAGTCAAGCTCCCACTATTCCCGCCTTTTTTCCCCCCTCCCCGAAAGTGATAGTTTTCATTGCCGGCTACTTGATAAGGTAGGGTAAGTCAAGCTCCCGCTATTCCCGCCTTTTTCCCTACCCCGAAATGATAGTTTAACTGCACGCTACTTGTTAAGGTAGGGTCAGTCTAGCTCCCGCTATCCCCTTTCCCCCCCTCCTCCCCCCCCCCCCCCCCGAAAGGTGACGTGTGGGGCTCTGGTTTCCCAAAAAGTAATCACTAGAAATCAGAGCTCCCAGCACTACTGTAAGTACATGCCTGCCTTGTATTCTAGTGGATTTATGGTTGAAAGCTTCACTTTTGACCAATAATAAACTAAGTCTTTTCAGCCTTGCTCTGTTTGACTGTTGTAATAATCACCACATCTTTTAGGTATTGTACTTATCATGGAAGTGATTATTTAAGCAGTGGGTAACCTGCCCTATCTTTCAGCTTGGATGACAGAGAGGGTCACCTGTCAATCAACGAGAAGAACTGGTGGAGACGGACTAACGTCCTGAGACTTCCCCTTTTTGGATTAATTACCCGTGCACCTGTATGAAATTGCAGGACGTAACCCCTCATCATTGCGCAGTAAAAACCTGCTTTCTGTCATTGGGATATAATACTCAAGGGTATACTGTAAAAACTATCCAGTGGGTCATAACCAACACCTGCAAACCCCCCCCCCCCCATAATCAGCAAAGGCTATGAAATTTTAACAACACAGTGTCACCAACACCAGACACCCCTATATATATTAGCGTTGAATTCAGTTATCATTTATATTTTCATTTTTCATTTTCTTTAATGTAGGATTAATATTTCATATTTAAGTGTTTTATATTTTATATTTTCTATATAATAAAGTGTTTATGTTTTTCTGTTATTATTTCTTTTTCTATTCATTAATTTTCCTGAGGAGGAGCCAGCCTTGGTAATACTGTCTGAAGTTTTTTACAGGGCTGAGTAAGCCTTCACAAGTGACAACCTTGCCAGGATACAACTCGACAGAATCAAGATTCAATTCCATCTCGAATCTACCATTTGGAACTTCAACGTGCATACCCCAGACGGTTACCCCAGCCATGGGGTAATCATTCTCTATGGTAGGACTACGGTACAGGTATTTAACCCTTGAGGTTTTGGTCGTACTAGTACTCTTACGCGCAGGGGTTTTTGACGTACTAGTACCATAAATTCTAGCGGCCTCAAAACTCGCAGGAAAAGGCTGATAAGCCTAGATGTGAGAGAATCGGTCTGGTGTGGTGGGTGTGCGCAGCAGGAAAAAAAATCTGGGACCCAGTGGTGCATTGTGGGATGCCATCATAGTACACAATTTCCACCGTGCCCTGCGGTAAGAAGTTCCTCACTCCTCGGCGAATTGGGACACTTTTGTTCCCCAGTGACAGTTCTAATACAGATGGAAGTGACAGTGAAGATGAGTTTCAAGGTTCTGGTGAGGTTTTGACCCAAACTAATGACCATAAATGGGTAATAGTGAGGAAAACCCAGACAACCCACAGCCTTCCACCTCTGGTGCTGGGCCGTCTTGTTCACGTTCAGTTGTACCAGAATCAAAGAGGAACTCCTATTTTCCAAAATCCCAGACTCAGATGTGAGCATTGGTGATGATATGATAGTGATTATGAACTACAAGCTCTTCAAACTTGTTCCAAAAAATGGAGGAGGAGGAGGGGGCAGGGGGAGGAGGAGGCAGAGGAGGGGGAGGCAAGAGGAGGAGGAGGCAGAGGGAGGAGGAGGAGGAAGAAGAAGAGGAGGAGGAAAAGGAGGAGGAAGAAGAAGAGGAGGAGGAGGAGGAGGAAGAAGAGGAGGGGAGGAGGGGGGAGAAGAAGAATACGTAATGATAACAATAATACATAATAATAATAATACATAATAATAATAATACATAATAATAATAATAGGTAATAATAATAATAATATGTAATAATAAATGTTTCACCCAGACAGTAACAAGATAAGGGGAGATAACATCTGATAAGTGCGAAAGTTTTTATGAGGGTAATTTAGGGTAGAGCTGATACCAAAAGATGATATGAACATCGCCCTCCCCTTTGTTTTTGCTGGTATACTAACATTTCTGTCTGTCTATTTGCCTGTCGTCAAGCTCCCTGTCTATCCGTCTAGCTCTCTGTCTCAGAGAGCCACAAGACTGCGTCATCACTTTTACTCACATCTTCAAGCAGAGTATAGCACTTTGTCTGGGTTTCTTGGGTTATCCTAGGTAATTTATACTATGTATACTTGTATTTATGTGTACCTGTGAGACAGAGATAAACAGACAGATAGAATGAGGGAGAAAGATAATTTGAAAGAATGGAGGAAGGGAACAGCATCCGACCCCATTGTTAGACAGGTGGGAGGGGAGTGAGTAATGAGACAATATGTCATTTTTACAGCTGCCGACTCCTGGTAATTTACTCTATGGAGGAGGAGGAGAAGGAGAAGGAGGAAGAGTAGGGGGAAGAGGAAGAAGAGGAGGGGGAGGAGGAGGAAGAGGAGGAGGAGGAGGAAGAGGAAAAGTAGGAGGAAGAGGAATAAGAGGAAGAGGAGGAGGAAGAGGAATAGTAGGAGGAAGATTATGGGGAAAGGAGGAAGAGGAAGAAGAGGAGGAGGAAGAGGAGGAGGAAGAGTAGGGGGAAGAGGAAGAAGAGGAGGAGGAGGGAAAAGAAGGAGGAGGAAGAGGAAGAGTAGGAGGAAGAGGAAAAAGTATGAGGAAGATAGGGGAAGAGGAGGAAGAGTAGGGGGGAAAAGGAGGAAGAGGAAGAAGAGGAGGAGGAGGGTGGAACACTAGTTACACTGGTACTGGTACACTAAAAATTCTGTCTGTCTATTTGTCTGTCTGTCAAGCTCCCTGTCTTCTGTCTATCCGTCTAGCTCTCTGTCTCAGAGAGCCACAAGACTGTGTCATCACTTTTTCTCACATCTTCAAGCAGAGTAATAGCACTTTGTCTGGATTTCTTGGGTTATCCTAGGTAATTTATCCTATGTATACTTGTATTTATGTGTACCTGTGAGACAGAGATAGACAGACAGATAGAAAGAGAGAGACAGATTGAAAGAGATAGAATGAGGGAGAAAGATAAAACACCATTGTGTATGACACCATGTTTCAGAGTTCCACAAGCTGCAGAACTAATAGGAATATGTTCAGTGATGTATATTGGTATATATAAATTTTAGAATAATAATAATAAACAATGTTTTGTATTGTTTTTTTTTGTAAACAATTTTGTAAACAATATAAATTTATAATTTTGTTTGTGTGCTTATTGTGTTGTATACAACGAGTGTATATATGTACATTGCACCTTACTTTGGTCTCATAGGCCAAATAAGTTATGTGAAAAAATAAAATAGTGAAAAAAACAACAAACCTTCAAATACAAGTAAACTAAAGTTTACCAGGTGAGCGGCAGTCGCCGCTGTTGCCATACGCGGCTCATTTTCTGCAAACTTCATGCATCCATATCTCCGGAAGTATTGATGGTAAATTTTTTTTGTTTATCCTATAATGTTTAGAAAAAAAAACTCTATTTTTTCAAAGAAAAAATATATTTTTTTTTTTTTGAAATTTGGCCGACCCTGAGAACGAGTTTCGGAGAGGGCCTGTCGACCCTCAAAGGGTTAAAAGATTTGGTGATTGTTATAGTCTCAATTTATTGTAAGTCAAGTCAGGCAGGATATAATAGTTAATTCTGCCACCTTTCTTGTGAGCTTGAAACACTTTGGAGGATTAGACTCTAGGGACCCGAGATTTTCCAGTGACAATTTGTTTCATTGAGCTCTTTATTTTATCAAGGGAACTGTCGTTGGACACTCTTGATTTGTTGGTGAGAAGATTGGATGGTCAAGGGACCCCATTCTACTTACTGTTTGCTCGGAGCTGGCATAGAACCCTTAGTTTTAATTAATACATATTGTTTAATTAAAGCAGGGATCGAGCCCTCTGGTTTATTTACAGTTTGAACGGAGCAGGAATTGAACCCTCCATTTTCTTTAATACCCGTTTATTTCCCCTGATATTTTTAATTTATTCTTGCAAGCATGGAGGAATACCAGTTTTGGATGAACGCTGGAAGTAAGTTAGGAATAACGGGGAAAAATTTAGAATTTTTCCTTAGTGCTAAGATCCAGGAAAGACTTGAAAGAGAGAGAATTAAAGAGAAGAGAGAAAAAAAAAGGGGAAAGAGAAGAAGAAAGGGAGAGAAAAGAAGAATAAAAAGAGAAGAGAAAAAGGAGAGAGAGAGAATCGAAAGAGAAGAGAAAAAGGAGAAAGAGAACCTTGAAAGACAGGAGAAAAAGGAGAGAGAGAGAATTGAGAGAGAAATCCTAGAAAGACAGAAAGAGAAAGAGAAGACAAAAAGGAGCGTGATAGACTTGATTGTGAAAAAAGAGCTAGAGAACATGAGGAACAGGCTAAAATACGTGAGGAACAGGCTAAAATACGTGAGGGACAGGCTAAAATAAGAGAACTTGAGGAAAGAGCAAAGGATAGAGAAGTTGAGGGAAAAGCTAGAGGACGTGAGGAAAAAGCTAGAAAACTTGAGTTAATAGAGAGAGAAAAGGATCGCGAGCTCGAAAAATCTCGCCTTGAATTAGAGAATAAAAAGTTAACTTTCTCACAACAACAATTAGATGAAGGAGTAATGGAACAACGTGCAGCTAGTGCACATATTCCAACACCTAATTTACCTCCCTTCACAGAGGGGGAAGACATAACTTCATACATTATCAGGTTTGAAAATACCGCTACCCTCTGTGAATGGCCTGCTGGCACCTGGGCTACCAGGTTAGGAATGTTATTTTCTGGTACAGCTTTGAATATCTATGCAACTTTGTCGCAGGATATCATATGTAATTATAACCTACTGAAGAAGACAATCCTTAAAGCATATCAAAAAACTACCAATTCTTACAGGAAAGATTTCAGGTATGCCACCTTACAGCCTGGCCAGAACTTGCAGCAGTTACAGGTAACACTCTTTCGTTTGTTCGACTTTTGGATAGAGAGTTCAGGAATTGATCACAGTTATGAATCTCTTAGAGACTTCATGGTTGCTGACCAGTTCCTGACAGCTCTTCCCCATTAGATACGAACATTCATCAGAGAACATAACTTGATTAAAGCTGAGGAAGTTGCTGAGGCTGCTGACCTGTATGCCGAGGTTCACAATTCCTATAAAGACCTAAAGGGATTGAACCCTAAGGGCAAGGGTTCATCAGACCTTAAGAAATCAAAACCTCTAATGGAAAGTAAAATGACTTCTTTTATTCCTGTTTGTCATTTGTGTGGTGTTAAGGGACATAAACGTCCAGATTGTCCTTCTAAGAAGGTCCAAAAAGTTGGAAGATGTTTTAAAGACTGTAATGACCAAGCACCCTTCTGTTCAAGAACAGTTAATGGACTTAATGTATCTACCATTTTACGAGACACTGGATGCACAAGTATAGTCATTTCTGATAAGCTGTTCCCTAACCTTAAAGAAACTCATTCCTCTGCTATACTTTCAGACTACTTGGGCCATATGGACACTTTTCCTACCATCCGTTGTTACATTAGGTCTAAATGGTTCACAGGTTGGTTAAAAGCCGTACTAGCTCCCATCACTTCTTGCTCTGTACTAATAGGTAATGTAAAAGGTGCCATTCTTCCTTCTGAGGTTGACCTTTCATCGCCAAAGGTGGACATAAGCTTTTCAGATCCTCTTCCTGTAGAGTCAGAGAAGACCCTTGAAAGTTCAGATGAGACAATGTCTCGTGAGATTCATGTGGGATTAAAAACCATTGATGCTACTCTCGAAAGCGAGGTAGTAGGATCACTGGTTCACTTGTTAGATGAAAGTGAAGATATCACCTCCGATACCATAAATGTCTTGACTAGGGCTCAGACCAAAGCCCAGGCTTCTCTTACTGCCCATCCTTTGATTTTCCCTGACTTTAAGCCTTTAGATATATCGAAGGATTCCTTTGTCAAGTTACAACGTAATTGCCCTTCTCTTCAGAATTGCCATAATGCCGCTAAACAAAATCAAGTGATCCAAAGGAAAAACTTTTCATATAAATTTGAATATATAAAAGGTATCTTGTACAAGTCAGTATTCAAATTAAATTCAGATGAGATAGATTATTCCATCTTAGTAGTTCCAAGTCAATGCAGAGAGACTGTTCTTAAAATGGCTCATGACCTGCCAGTGGCCGGACATTTCTCGCATCGTAAAATCCTAAATAAAATTAGGGAAACCTATTTTTGGCCAAAAATGTCCTCAGATGTCACTACCTATTGTAGATCGTGTAAAGTTTACCATCTGTCATCCTCCCGAGGTACCAGGCGAGTACCTATGGTCAAAATGCCTATCTTTATTGTACCGTTTGAAAGAGTAGCTATTGACATCGTTGGTCCTTTATCTCCACTTTCATCTGGGGGACATAGATATATATTAACATTAGTTGATTATGCTTCGAGTTTCCCTGAAGCCATACCCTTAAAGACCATAACCACTACAGAGGTGGCTGAAGCCCTATTGTCCATCTTCTCCAGAGTGGGCATCCCTAGAGAAATTTTGTCTGACCGTGGGACACAATTCACATCTGACTTAAAGCAACATCTAAAACCAACTTCTGGGTGAAGCCTCTCTTCACCACACCCTATCATCCCAGCTGTAATGGGAGGATTGAGCGCCAGCATTCGATTCTCAAGTCCATTTTAAGGAAACTTTGCTACCTTAAACCTAAGGAGTGGCATCGTTACCTACCCTGTGCTTTGTTTGCCATGAGGGAAGTTCCCAGTGACTCTTTGGGGTTTTCACCTTTTGAACTTCTCTATGGTAGACAGGCCAGAGGCCCATTGTCCATCCTTCATGACTTATGGACTAATGAGGAGGTAAATGCTGAGGTTCAGTCTTCTTACCAGTTTCTCCTTGACCTTAGATCCAAACTTGAGGAGACCTCTGACATAGTTTTGGAAAACTTAAGCTTGCCAGTGGACCAGTACAAAACGTATCTTCATTCCAAAAGTCATAGGAGAAGTTTTAAAGTAGGGGATGAAGTTCTGGTACTTTTGCCTATAAAGTCAAATAAATTATTAGTAGCATGGAAAGGTCCATATAAAGTTTTAAAAAATTTTTGTGGGGAAGTTGACTACCTCATAGAAGTCAAGGGAAACCTAAGTTTTTATAAATATCAACATCCTTAAGAAATATTACCGAAGAAATTCGGTTAACTGCCTTAATAACTTTGACTTAGTTTTTCCACACGAACTTGATAAGACAACTGAAGAATGTAAAGTGGCGTAATTGACACCTCTAATTTTAGACTATGATGAAGAACTACATGACTTGGTGACTCTTGACCACTCGGGCGCAACCAACATTAATATTAATGAATCTTTGGATGACCATAAGAGACATGAACTACTTTAATGTGTGAGTAACTTTTCAGACGTCTTTACTGATATTCCAGGTGTTACCTCCACGGTAGATTGACTTAGTGACGGACAATCCTATCAAACGAAAATTATACCCAGTTCCAGTTCACCTTAGGGATGCATTTGACCAAGAGGTAGACAAATTATTAAAACTAAAGATCATTGAACCTTCAGTATCTTCATATTGTTCACCAGTAGTCATGGTTAAGGAGGATAATTCATATTGACTTCAGAGGCATTAATGCTATAACTCGGTGGGATGCTGAGCCTATGCCCTTAATAGATAGCGATCTACACAAATTTTATGACTCTTCCTTCTTTTCAGAGATTGATATTGCGCAGGCATATCATCAAGTAATGTTAGATCCTTCTTCTAAGCAGTACACCGCTTTTCCTACACACCAAGGACTGATGCAATATAGAACTATGCCCTTTGGTTTGGTAACTGCCTGTGCTACCTACGTGAGACTGATGAGAAAGGTCTTGGGTAATATGCCAAATGTTTCAGTTTATTTTGATAACATTTACGTAATGACATCCACGTGGAGCGAACATATCCAAACATTAACATCAGTTTTGCGTAGGTTACGCTCGCATGGCCTCACTCCCAAGCCGAAGAAAGTCTTCCCTTTGGGGTATAACAAGATTAGATATCTTGGACTGATACTTTCTAATAACACTCTGCAGCCTCTCCCCAGCAAGATCAAAGCTTTAGTAGAATTTAAATTCCCCAAAACCAAGAAGCTCATGCGTAGTTTTCTTGGTTCTGTAAATTTTTATGCACGGTTTATCCCGAACCTTACTGTTTCCTTACAGGCATCTTATCCGACTTCCTTAAAAAGTCTGTAAAGGAACCTCTTGAACTTTCTGACATAGCTCGGAAAAGTTTAATGAGATTAAAAGTATCTTTTCAAAAGACCCTATACATAAGATTCCAGATTTTAAATAAAAACATTTTGCTTAAGAACTGAGCCTCCAATACGGGCCTTAGGTGCAGTGTTACTACAATACCATGATGGTACTCTCCTTCCGTATGCTTCCAAAGCCGGAAACTCCTTCCCGTCAGAAACGAGATACTCCATCTAGAAAAGGAATTTTTAAAGCCCTTGTGCGGGGTATCTCCAAACTTAAATTTTATTTGCTGGGAAAGAATTCATTTTAGAAATGGACCACTAACCTTTGATATACCTAGAAAATTTTAAGGGAACCAACAGTCGCCTCTTGAGGTGGACATTGGCACTCCCGGCTTTTAATTCCATATTGTGTATATCAATGGTTCAATCCAATTATTTTTTGACTGGTTAAGTCGTGACAGTCAGTAGAAGATTTGTTGCCTTACGCGACCCTTTGACATATTAGAAATTTTTAATCGCCTATTTTCTTATTTCTCCTTGACTAAAGTCTTGGTAAGGGGGAGTGTGAGGGAAAAGTTCAATAGATAGGAGTAGCGAGGGAGTATATAGTAGCAATAGTTTCATTGCCGGCTACTTGTTAATGTAGGGTACGTCAAGCTCCCGCTAATTCCCCCCTTTTTTCCCCCTCCCCGAAAGTGATAGTTTTCCCTTGCCGGCTACTTGTTAAGGTAGGGTAAGTCAAGCTCCCACTATTCCCGCCTTTTTCCCCCCACCCCGAAAGTGATAGTTTGACTGCCAGCTGCTTGTTAAGGTAGGGTCAGTCTAGCTCCCGCTATCCCTTCCCCTCCTCCTCCCCCCCCCCCGAAAGGTGACATGTGGGGCCTGGTCCAAACAGTAATCACTAGACTCACCAGCTCCAGCACTACTGTAAAATACATGCCTGCCTTGTATTCTAGTGGATTTATGGGTTTTAAAGCTTCACTTTTGTTGGGACTGTTGTAATAATCACCACATCTTTTAGGTATTGTACTTATCTGGAGAGTGATTATTTAAAGCAAGTGGGTAACCTGTCTATCTTTTCAGCTTGGATGACAGAGAGGGTCACCTGTCAATCAAAGAGAAGAACTGGTAGAGATGGACTAATGTCCTGAGACTTCCCCTTTTTGGATTTAATTACCTGTGCACCTGTATGAAATTGCAGGACATAACCCCTCATCATTGCAGCGGTAAAGAACCTGCTTTCCTGTCATCCGGGATATTATACTCAAAGGGTATACTGTGAAGAACTAGCCAGTGGGTCGTAACCAACACCTGCGACCCCCCCCTCATCATCAGCAACGGCTACGATTTCAACAACACCAACACCAGACACCCCTATATATATTAGCGTTGAATTCAGTTATCATTTATATTTTTCATTTTTCATTTTCTTTAATGTAGGATTAATATTTTTATATTTAAGTGTTTTATATTTTATATTTTCTATATAATTTAAAGTGTTTATTTTTTGTCTGTTATTATTTCTTTTTCTATTCATTAATTTTCCTGAGGAGGAGCCAGCCTTGGTAATACTGTCTGAAGTTATTACAGGGCTGAGTAAGCCTTTACAAATAATAATATCTTATATTCTCCTGTGTGTTTAACAGTAGACCTTTTTCATTTCTTAACTTTTTCTGCTCTTTGAGTTTAGGCTAATCCCGCTCTTTCTTATTTCCCCCTCACTGATCTACGAATTACTGTAGTCTCAAATCATTTCCTATATGGCACCCTCCTAAATAACCGTTACTCCAAGGCCTGGCACTCTAACACTATAATCTCTATTTTTTTTTCTCTTCAGTGATCTTTTGAGGCTTCCCTTCTGTGTGTTTAAAACGTATATGCACTTTAGGTTTTCACACACCTATTTTCCACACTCTGGCCCTTGGGACTGCCAGATACCTGCAAATTTGCAGAGCTCCAACACGCGTGACTTCCCCCCGGCCGTGACCCCTGTGCCCTGAGGTTTTTTATTTCCAATAGAGAGCCAGTTTGGTCCATGGAGCCACAATTTATTACCACAAAATTTCTTGAATGGACATCACATGACAACATGGGCAGTTGGATTCTCTTGGGTAGAGACATGGAGAAAAATATAATCTCTCTGCATCCCTTTTATTTCTGCTACTCAAATTTTGTACATGACCAACTTACTCTTATTATTTCTTAACCACTTTGGGGAATTGCTTCATTAAACACTCCAGATCATGGTTTCTTTCAATAGTGAGATGATCAAGTACTTTGTTGAGATAGCTAATATTGTACCTACATAGAATGCTGTCAGTTCGAGTTATGGTACTGTTCTGACTTCAAGGGTGCAACCCTGGCCTTTGAAGTAATTAGAGTACTGCCCTCAGCATTACACATGTAAGCTACAGGGGTCATAACCTCTGGTTGATGCATCACAGAACAATGTAATGTGTACTTGTTTCCCTCTTGACCTATTTGTTTAGGAAATTGTATTTAATGAAGTTTGTTTAAAAATCCTTGGATATTTCATCCCATGCTTGACTCAGTTCTAGAGGCGAGTTCTTATCCCAACCTATTTTGAGCTTCTGTGCATCTTGCATAAGTATTTACCTTTTATTGGTAATTGGGTTTGGTGAGACGAGTCCGAGAGGATCAAAACATGTAAAGTAAAAGGACACAAGTGCAACTAATGTGACATTTTATTGTGGCAACATTTCGCTCTCCAGGAGCTTTATCAAGCCATGTTTCCCGGAGAGCGAAACGTTGCCACAATAAAATGTCACATTAGTTGCACTTGTGTCCTTTTACTTTAATATTGTCGGTAATTCTACCAACTTTATTACAAACCACAGGATCAAAAACATTGTGACACCTCTGACAGTAAACTACATTTGGTAAGGTACTGCATGATTTTTTGTTTATCCTTTTGAGACTAAGTGTCTTCCAAAGTAGTCCAAGCATGTTGTTGCAATCAGGGAAATTTTAATTTCAGGGAAATCTTCTTTGATAAGTTCCCTTAATTGCATTGAGTTAGTATTCCACATTTTTAGAGGCATGTTTTCCTTCTTACATTTCTTTGTTAGCTTCTCTGTAGAAGGATTTCAAATCCTCTTTTATTCACAGTGCCTTGAAGATTGTCCACGTAAAAACTTTTAAGATTTCCCTTTTAAGGGACTTAAAAAATTTCTTCAAATGTGTATTTAGAGTATCTTCTAGTAAGAATGGACAGGATGTTGCACCCAAACTATACTGACTTCTAGCAATAAGTTTCACAGGACTTTGAGGATCATGTGGATTTTCAGGCTGCAAGAATCGAGTATAATCTTGTTTATTTCTTGTAGTCCTACTCTAAAGAAGCTTTGGAAATATCAGCCATGTAGGCTGTGAATTTCTGTGAAATTTCATAAGAAAGCTCTGTTAGTGAGGGCTCGGTCATCAGACAGTCATTAAGACTTGCTACATCTTTATTTGCACGTGCGCTGCTATTGTATACAACACTTAGTGGAGTGGTTTCAGAATCTTTTCTGACTCTTGGTGCAGGGAGATTTAAAGAGCTTTTTGTCTCAACTTACCTTCAACTACTTCCTCAATGAATTTGTTGTCTAACTGTTCTTGTATGATATCATCATAGACAGTCAATAGCTTTGGATTTTTCCTAAGTTCATGTATTTGTGCTTTCATTTGTTTGAAAGCCATGCAATAATTGCCAGGCAGATGTGGTGGATTTAATTTCCATGGTGACCTAACCCAGTACTGTTCATCTTCATATCTGACAGTGTCCAAATATTCAGTAAGTCAATCAATTAAGTTTATTCTCTATAAAGATTACAATGCAGAGCTTACATATTTTAGGATTTTTTGTGGTTTACATGTTATAAAATACTAATTACAGAGGGGCCACTATCACACCTAGCATGGCTAGGCATTTTGGGCAGACTGAGATTAATTCATAACTCTAAATTATTACAGATTATGGAGCAAGTTTGTATTAAGCCTAAGTAACTACATTACAGTTTGTAAATTTAGCAATGTGAATGCTTTTGTTTGGTAAAATACATAGTTTCTATATTGGAGTATCACAAGCAAACTTATGACTAGTTAGGATTCATTATTTTAAGATTTGCATTTCTATGTTTATAGTCAACTGGGTGAGTGTGTGAGCGTAAGTGTGAACCACCAGGTGGTTTTCATGTAGTTAGCCGATGGGGTGTATCAGGGAGATGTTTTCTAATGGTAGTTTTGAAAGTGATGAATGTGTCCGCAGTTCTAGGGTTTTCAGGTAGGGTGTTCCAGATTTTAGGCCCTTTGACGTACATTGAATTTTTGTAAAGGTTTAGTCGGACACGGGGAATATCATAGAGTTGTTTGTGTCTGGTGTTATGCCTGTGGGTCTTGTCACAACTATCAAGAAAGCATTTTAGGTCAGGGTTAATACTGGAGTTTAAGGTCCTGTAAATGTAGATTGCACAGCAGTAAGTGTGGATGTTAAGAACGATGAATAAGTTTCAATCTATGAAGAGTGGGGGTTGTGTTGCCTGGGATGGGATTGTGTGATTATTCTAATTGCGGCTTTTTGTTGGGTTATTATTGGCTTTAGGTGTGTTGCTGCAATTGATCCCCTAGCACAAATAGCATAGGTGAGGTATTGATAAATGAGTGAATGGTATAGTGTGAGAAGGGCAGATTGTGATAACATTGTGTATACATAGTGTTACAGTGTATACTACAGTGGCTCCCTAGTATATAGATGATAAAGGCTAAAGTATCATTTGAAACAGGTGAATTTGTAAATGAAGTGATAAGCCTATAGAGGCACGTGCCAGAAGTCGCCAGAAACTTACCACAGGTCAGCTGTTTTAATAATCTTCCTGGCCTGCTAGTGTACTCGCATATAATCTAGTGATACCAGTGAATAGCAGAATACAGTGTTGTAGTAGCAACTAACCAGTATTATAATGGTACTTAGTGGAGTGGAGTGACTTTCATTAGTTTCTTTTTTCTTGAAATACCAAACATTACTGTGAATTTCATATAACCTGTAGTAAACCCGCGGTCCCCCTATACACAACGAGAAGCAATTATTACTACAGAAAAAGCGTACTTCCTCCAAAATTTCCACCAGTCAACTATAGTGATAATATAGCATTTATTGTGGTGGGGGCCTAAAAGAAAAACTAGAAAAGCTAGATACAGCGATTGATAAACAAGGGTTGAGGCTCGACCGTTCGTCACTGTAGGAGTTGCCAGCAGTCACCGGTTCTTCAACACGCAAGTTAAACTTTTGTATCAGTCAAACCACATATTACTCGGGTAGAAATTTCCAGTAGATCCTTCATGTGTTAGCCCAAATCACCGACCAGTATGCTTTAAATAAGTGACCCACTGATCAGATCAGACTGGCTCCGAACCCTCGACTGGACCGAACCCTCGACTGCTCCGAACCCTTGACCGGTTTCAAACGGATTCGTTGGACAATAAAGCAGACTGTAAATGGATGGGGTTGTAGGCGACCTTATAAACACAAACAATAAACATAAAACAGGTAAACTCCAGGAGCGTACTCCGGTAAGCTGTCCTGATATACAAGTACAGTTAGAAATAGAAATACAGATAGTTAGAGCTTTATTTAAGGAGGTTATTAATAGAGTATTCAAGAGGTTGCTAGTAAAATTACAGTAAATCAACCATTCAATTCATTATGAAGCTGTGTGTAGTCTGCAATAAATCAAACAAACAGGCTTCCACATGGATAAATTGTCATTTTTGTGGAAATTGGTGTCATGCCCCTTGTGCAGATATCCAAGAACTAGCTACAAGCAGTATTAAAACAGGGAAGTGTTTTTGGGTATGCCCCCAAAAGGAGATAAATCTGTGGACTAAAAAACACAAGGGTATTAAAAGAGGATAACATCAAAGCTGTTTTATAGACAACCTGGAAGCTTTCTACAATAGATGGGAACATAAAAAATCTGGGCTGATGGTATGCCCTTGATACTGGCCATGTAGTCAGAAAATGTAAGGCTGGAGGTGATGTCCTGGTAGTCAGTAAATGTGGGGCTGATAGTGCTGTCCTGGGAGACAGTAATGGTGAAGCTGGAGATGCTGTCCTGGAAGACAGTAATGGTGAAGCTGGAGGTGCTGTCCTGGGAGACAGTAATGGTGAAGCTGGAGGTGCTGTCCTGGGAGACAGTAATGGTGAAGCTGGAGATTTTGTCCAGGTAGTCGGGAATTATACGCAGGAAGGAATGCATATAAATGACCTCATAGGGGACAGGAGCCGTAGTGGGGAAACAAGTGTAGTCAAAGATAAGATAAAACCAATATTGCAAACTAGAAATACAACAGGAAATAGCAAACAAGAGGACTCCACTAGCAATAGTGAGGATATATTACCAAAAACAACTGGTGGGAGCTCCATTGTTTATGCTAGGGAGGATAGGAATAAGACAGGTAAACATGCACCAACAGGGAATACAGTCACAGAAACCCAAGGCAAACGGAAACCAAGCCTGTGCACATACTATGCACTTGGTATCTGCAGACATGGGAAATCTGGAAAAACAGATGGGACGTGCAACTTCGACCACCCTCGAAAATGCCGTGCCCATGGCAACAGGAAAATGCAAACTCCCTTCCTGTAAGCTTTTTCACCCTGAAATGTGTACCTCTTCATTACAGGAAAGACTGTGCTATAACTTAAATTGCCAGGCACACCATCTAAAGGGGACAAAAAGATACAAAACATCCAGGCCATGGGAAAACCTGGGTAGCCACAGCCACTCAAGAGGGAGAGGTTTTTTAGTGCCAGGTAGGAAAAAAAAACTGGCAGGAAATGGCAGAAATTGTACACCAAATCCAGTCATTCCTGGAATGGAACCACAGTCGATGGCCTCCACTCCAAACCAACAGATACAGATACTAATGCCGGAAAAAAAACCCCCCCAGTACCAACAATACCACCAGTCCGATGACATTCTTCTTTGCAAATATACAGGGTCTAAAGCCAGCAACAAACAACAAAATACCTTTCATCCGTGGACTGCATGCAGAGGCAAAGACAATGTTCGCGGCTTTCACTGAGACCCACATAAAGGATCACTTGGACAACAAAATATGGATCCCAAGTTACAACCTATACAGATGTGACAGTGTCCTTGGATGTCCACGTCTTCCATTGTCTAGGAAACGCACACTGGTACACTATGTTCCACAAGATTTGTCTTTATTGTTCACAATCTTATCACAAGAGAAGCTGATCACACTTCTCTTAAGTGTTTATTGTGTTTTGTGAGACACTTTGTTCACACTAACGCACAGATCGTTGTTCTTTGTTGGTTATCCTGGCGTCAGTGTCACTCTCAGTAGAGTCAAAAGTAATCTGAAGACGCCACAGCATCCCATGCCGTCACTCCCCTAGCACAAAGAAAAAGCTGACCTAGTACTTTTGCTTCCTTGCCACTTCCTCGATGAAGTAAAGCAGAATGTTTAAATCTTGCTGTCTTAAGCATAGACAACAATGTCCACTATCTTTACTATGGTAATAAAGTGGGAGCAGGATTTTCCTTAATTGTCCTGCTAAAGTAAGAGATGAACTGTCTTTTATTAAGCTACACTTTGCAACACAGGACTGCAAGGAGCAGCGGTCACTTGACCACATCGCATACTCATACGGCATCTGTGATCAGTTACTCACTGTAGCAGTAAACAAGACGCTTGCCCCTTCTGAGAGGGCTGGGCCCCTCAGGGCTGAAAGGGGCTGAAGGGCTGAAGGGGGCTGATACCCCTCCTGGAGAAAATTTCTCCACACTGGGGGGCGGCGGAGGTTCGCTGCAGGTGAACTATTCATCACTTAACATTAATTTGATTTTCTCACTCGCCACCACTGCTGCTTGTCTTTTCTGAACAGCTTTAGTCTGTGTGGTTTCTGGAGAATCACTAATTTTGTTTTCAACACTGTGTAATTCTAACGGTACTAGTTTATTTATTGTCCGCTTATTCACTACACCTTTGCTTAAAACATCAACTGTCCTGATGATTCCATTTGCATCAGGATATATGGTCACAATTTTTCCAAGTGGCCATTGGGACCTCGGACCATCATTGTCAATAATCACTATGTCACCAGGTCTTAAGGACTTATGATTTTCAGGAACACCAGCTCCATAAAAGTGTTCTCTCAATGAGGTGAGATAGTCTTCTCGCCAAATTTTCTCCCAACGTTCAATCACTTTATTCAGGTGTTTGAATTTACGTCTGAGTTGCTCAGGTTCGAAATAAGTAGGATCTTCTATGATTTCTTTATCAAATTCATGAAGGAACAGGTTCGAGCCTTCTGCCATGGAGTAAATGAGATGGACTTAACGCTTCTAAATTGTCCAGATCATCGGTAACGTAAGTTAGAGGTCTGTTGTTTACTCTATTTTCTATTTCAGTCACAACTGTATGGAATAGAAAAGAAAAATTACGATACATCGTAACAGTTTGGAAGATCATATGAGGAAGAGCAGGGGACAAAGGACACTTCCCTGTGGCACTCCAGTATCAAGTGGCCATGTTGAGGAGGCTGTGTCTTTAATGGTGACATACTGATACTGATGATGTGAAAGAGAATAGAAGCATCAGGTAAGAGAGATCCAGCGGCTTCGATTTAGCTGTTACCAAAGCAGCTAGCGAGGTAGTATTATATAGATGAAAAAGAAGAGAAAAATTACGATACATCGTAACACCCCCACCTGCCAAGAGTGGGCTCCATACTTAAATTCTTATCACAAAGGGGCTTTCGGGAGTGCCTGGAGATGAAGTAACTGCAGAACTTCATACAGAAAATCTTCATCCCCGCTCACATGTCCCGAAGACCTCTTGAAGATATTTTTACCTCACTTCATCTGGACAAAAATAGAATATTATTAATAACACAACAACAACAAAAAAAAAAGAAACATATCTTAGGAGCGGAACAGAGCATCAGCCAGTACATTATTCGGACCTTGTATATGTGAAATTTCAAAAGCATAGGGTTGAATTCTAAGTGCCCATCTTAATATCCTGAGCTTTTTAGATTTCATTGTGTTAATAAATGTAAGGGGCTTATGGTCAGAATATTTCAGAAATTTATAGGGCGAAGAGCTCAGGTACATGTCGAAATGTTCTAAAGCCACCACAAGGGGTAAAGCCTCTTTCTCTACAGTAGAATAATTAAGTTGATGGGGGCATAGTTTAAGGAAAAATAGCAAATGGGGTGAAGAATGTCCCTTATTGGGAGAATGTTGAAGCAACACGGCTCCTAGAGCATAACTGCTAGCATCTATTTGCAAGGTAAATGGTTTCTCAAAGTTGGGACTTTGTAGGATAGGAGCCGAGGACAGAAGATGCTTTAATCTTCGAAAACCTTCTTCACAATCTGGTCCACTTAAAATCACTCTTGAACTAGTAAGTTCTGTTCAAAGGGTCAGCGACCTGGGCTAATTTGGACAGGATTCCCGTAAATATCCTGTCATTCCTAAAAAGTGCTGAATTCCTTTCCGGTCCGAGGGAGAAGGAAAATCCAAGATGGCTTGGATTTTCGCTTGAATTGGGGCCACTGTGCCTTGTCCTATTTCAAACTCTAGATAACGTACCTTGGCTTGACCAAAAATGCATTTGGCTAGATTGATGGTGAAATTTTGACTTGATAAAGCCTTGAAAAGTTCTTCCAGTCTAACCAAATGATCAAGCCAACTATCGCTAAAAACAACCAAGTCTAGACGTCTAAGTATACTGCCACTCCTTGTAAGGAAGGTGAGCTCATTTTATAAGACACTGGAAAGTTGCAGCGCATTGCATAATCCAAAAGGTGTAACTGTATAATTGAATAACCCATCTTTCACAATGAAGGCTGAAATGTCTCGAGCTCTTGGCGAGAGAGGTACTTGATAATATCCTCTTTAAATCTAGTTTGCTGAAAAATTTGGCTGTAGAGATGGCGTCGATTAGGTCGTCAATGCGAGGCAGTGGGTAACTATCGAGACAAGTGACTGCATTTATTTTTCGGTAATCCGTACACATTCGATGACTGCCGTCTGGTTTGGGGACTAATATACAAGGGGATGCCCAAGGACTCTTGCTCTTTTCAATCAACTCCATGTTCAGCAGGAAAGATATTTCATCTCTCATTATTTGGTGTTTCGCTGGACTAACTCTGTAGGGGGGTTGTTTAATTGGTCGAGTCTCCCCGACATCCACGTCATGTTCTCCTAACGTACACTTCTTGGGTACGTCCTCAAACAAAGAACTATATTTCCTTATTAGTTCTTTTACTTTCATTTTCTTTTCTGGCCCTAGATTGTCTAAGAACTGGTCGAGATTTTGTAATGTTTCCGAATTCTTAAGACGGATCTCCTTTTCTCTGGGGACTTCTTCGTCTAAGGGTTTCGTCTCTATGCGTGATGTTGAAATTGGCATAACCAAAAAGCTTCCTCTATATGCCTTTAGCTGGTTAATATGAAATCTTTTGAGTGATTTTCTTTTGCCAGGGATTCGAATTTCATAGTTGACATCGTTCTCTTTCTTCACTACCTCATATGGACCTAAATAACGAGGTAATAATGAATGCTCAGGAGTCAATCTTTGTATCAACACTAGGTCTTCAGGTTCAAATGATCGAGGCTTTGTACGGTGATCATATAAGTGTTTCATTTTGATTTGAGCCTGTCCTAGGTTTTTAATGGCAAATTCCCTAGAGAGGGCTAACCGCTCTCTCATCGCCACTATGGATGCTTTTAATGTAGGCTCAGTCTGTCCTGTCCAGGTATCTCATAGTACAGTGGACCCCCGCATAATGATGGCATCACATAGCGATTAATCCGCATACCGCTTGCTTTAATCGCAAAAATTTTGCCGCGCATACCGATTAAAAACCCGCTCACCGATTTTCGTCCGAGACGCGTCCAATGTGCGCCCTCAGCCAGCCTCACATGTGCCGCCCGTGCCATTGTTTACCAGCCAGCCTCCGCGGTAACATCCAAGCATACACTCGGAATATTTCGTATTATTACAGTGTTTTCGGTGCTGTTTCTGGAAAATAAGTGACCATGGGCCCCAAGAAAGCTTCTAGTGCCAACCGTACACCAATAAGGGTGAGAATTCCAATAGAAATGAAGAAAGAGATCATTGATAAGTATGAAAGTGGAGTGCGTATCGCCGACCTAGTCAAGTTGTACAAGAAACCCCAATCAACCATCGCTACTATTGTGGGCACCAGAAAGACAATCAAGGAAGCTGTTCTTGCAAAGGTTTAACTGTGTTTTCGAAACAAAGATCGCAAGTGATGGAAGATGTTGAGAGACTCTTATTGGTGTGGATAAATGAAAAAACAGCTAGCAGGAGATAGCGTCTCTCAAGCGATCATATGTGAAAAGGCTAGGAAGTTGCATGAGGATTTTAATTAAAAAAATGCCTGCAATAGTGATGATGTGAGTGAATTTAAGGCCAGCAAAGGTTGGTTTGAGAGATTTAAGAAGCGTAGTGGCATCCATAGTGTGATAAGGCATGGTGAGGCTGCCAGTTCGGACCAAAAAGCGGCTAAAAAAATATGTGCGGGAATTCAAGGAGTACATAGACAGTGAAGGACTGAAACCTGAACAAGTTTTAATTGTGATGAAACAGGCCTGTTCTGGAAGAAAATGCCAAGCAGGACCTACATTACTCAGGAGGAAAAGGCACCCCCGGGACATAAGCCTTGAAAGACAGGCTTACTTTGTTGATGGTGCCAATGCTAGTGGTGATTGCAAAGTTAAGCCTTTATTAGTGAAATCACTCTGAACCTCCCAGAGCGTTCAGGCAAAAGTATGTCCTCAAGGATAAATTTTGTGTGTGCTGTGGAGGGCAAACAGTAAGCATGGGTTTACTAGGGGGACTTTTTCTATAACTGGTTACACCATGCATTTGCCCCAATGTGAAAGATTACCTAACTGAAAAGAAATTAGAACTTAAGTGCCTCCTGGTGTTAGACAATGCCCCGGTCATCCTACAGGGACGTGGCAGAGCGACATTATGGGGACATGACTTCATTAAGGTGAAGTTTTTGCCTCCTAATACCACTCCTCTCCTGCCCGCCCATGGACCAGCAGGTTATTGCAAACTTCAAAAAACTGTACAAAAAAAGCTCTTTTTTGAAAGGTGCTTTGTAGTGACCTCAGAAACTCAATGACTCTAAGAAAGTTTTGGAGAGGGGCACTTTAATATCCCTCAATTGTGTAAACCTTATAGGGAAGGCTTGGGAGGGAGTGACTTAGAAGACCTTGAACTTGCTTGGAAGAAACTGTGGCCAGAATGGTAGACAAAAGGGGATTTTGAAGGGTTTGAGGCTAACCCTGAGAGGATTATTCCCGTTGAGGAATCCAATTGTGGCATTTGGGAAAAATCCTTGGGGTTGGAGGTTTTGTGGGGGGGATGTGGAAGAGTTGGTGGAGGAGGACAATGAAGAACTAACCACTGATGAGCTGATAGATCAACTTCAACAGCAAGAGGCCAGACCTGAGGAAACTGGGTTTAGAGGAGGGGAGAGAAATTGAAGAAGTTTTCCTACTACAAAATATAGGAAATCTGTGCAAAGTGGCTCGAAGTGCAAACCTTCATGGATGAAAATCACCCTCACACAGCTATTGCAAACCGTGCTGGTGATTATTACACTGACAATGTTGTGAAACACTTTAGGGGAAATCATAAAGGAACGAGAAGGTACAGGGCCACTATGGACAGATATGTTGTGCGAAAGAAGTCCCGTGACTCTGAAGCTGGTCCTAGTGGCATTAAAGAAGAAGGGAAGTAACCCAGAAAAGGACTTGCCCCTCAAGCCCTTAATGGAAGGGGATTCCCCTTCTAAACACTAACACTCTCTCTCCCCTCCCCCCATCCCATCAATCATCACCAATCTTTGAAAAATAAGTGTCATGTAAGGTGTGCATGCCTTTTTCAGTTGTGTGTATTTAAAATTAACATTTCATGTGGTAAAAAAAAAATTTTTCTTACTTTTTGGTGTCTTGCACGGATTAATTTTTATTTCCATTATTTCTTATGGGGAAAATTCATTCACATACCGATTATTTCGCATAACAATTACCCCTCTTGCACGGATTAAAAATCGTTTTTGGGGGGGGGGTCTACTGTACTGCCATCACGCCATCGGGTCGCGAACCTTGTTTTCCATAGATAATTTCGAAAGGAGAAAACCGGGACTCTCCTGCTCGCTTTCTCTAATGGCAAATAATAAGAAGGGTATACCTTCATCCCAATCTTTTATGGTCTTTTTCTCGAAGGCACGTAACATTGATTTCAAGGTCTGGTGAAACCTTTCCAGTGCCCCTTGAGACTGTGAGCGATAACTAGTGGAGTACACTAAGTTCACTCCTAGACCAACAAGGCTTCTTAAATATTTTCGATGTGAAATTGTCTACCCTGGTCCGACTGGATCTCTCAGGGAATGCCCACCTGGGCAAAGAACTTTACCAGGGATCGAACCAACTCTCGGGCTGTGATTTTTCGCAGAGCGATAGCCTCGGGATACCAGGTGACTGTATCCATTATTGTGAAAAGATATTGGTTGTCTTGTCTAGTTTTTGGGCAAAGGGTCCACGCAGTCTATTATGAGGCGGGAAAAAAGGGTTTTTTAGACACAGGATTGGGATTAAAGGAACGGACCTGGGGACTGACGGTTTTACCGACCACTTGACATACATGATACTCGTCTACATACTTTGCTATGGTGTCATACTTTTTTTGGCCAAAAAAAGTATTTCTTGTTTTTTTCCCAAGTCTTTTTAATGCCTAGGTGCCCACCTTGGGTACTGCCATGAGCAAATTCAAAAAACTAGGTCATGGAATGCTTTAGGCAACAAAATTTTAGGTCTCTGTGTAAATTCAATCTCTTGATGGCCACTTTCTTTTTCAGGATACCTGAACAGTCAGGAAAATAACAGTTTTCTTTTCCCTTAATAAGTTCCTCGGGTAACTGCCATTCTTCTACAAGTTTCTAACTCAGGATCATCCATTTGTGCCTGGATCAAGTCTTCTTTTTCCCCAGTTTCTGGCCTGAGGGAGAATTTATATTAGGTCTTTCGGATAGGATATGACTTGGAGGTGTCAGGTCGATTCATATCACTAAATAATAATCATATCCCTATATATTTTCTATTGGGTGAAAGGGTAACCCTCTCTGAATGAGACATCGCCCGTGTTATCACATTAAGTGGGAATAAGGACTGTCCTTGTTTGGAAACTTTCTAGAGCATAATTATCGTCTGAAGTGTTAAGGAACCAAATATGGGGGTTTGGGGCATATCCCTTTTGAAATATATCATTTCCTATTAATAAATCTACATCCTCAATGGGAAAGGCTCTGGGGATAATCCCACTGTGATCTATCCGTTTTTAAAAGTTTTCAAAAAGACTCTACACAAAGGAGCTTTGATTAGAGCGCCTCCATAGTCTTCTATCAGAACTTCCAACTGGGGAACATCATTCTCACTTGTAGGTAACACTCCTTTCTTAGTAACGTGATGTAAGAAACCCGTGTCCTGAAATGTGTTAATGTTTCCCCTAACCTTTTCGGGTCTAACCCAACTTGTCCTTTTGAATAAAAGGGCCATCGCCTTCTTCAGGAGATCCACTGGAGTTCTGACATCTAGTCATCGGGGCAGGTGATTCTCGGGAAAAGTCAACCTCGCCTCGCTAGGTTTTGGGCTATCACCGGTCGAGTGCATAATCATTTGAGTGGGATATGTTCTTCTGTGTCCTTCTGGTCTTTATTTTCTTTAAACACTGGTTCTGCAGATGCCCTATCTTCTTACAAATTTTTGACAATATGGAATTTGGGTTTAATCTACTAATAGCTTTTGGAGTTTCACCCCGCCCTGATTGGGAATTTTTTCCCCATTTTTGAAATTAACTTTCTCACCAAGGGGGAAAGGGCAAGCATTCTTTCCCCCCAATCATCGATTTTCGTTGGGGGGGGCTCGATTACTAAATTTTGGAATCGGTCAAAGTAACGTTACATCAAAGACAACTAGAGAGGCTTTTCGGTAAACGTGAATAAATTTTCCGATTAGGTAAGAGTGTAGCCTCTCCATAACAGTTGAAGAAGTCTTCAGCAAGATTTTTGCCGATCCTCCACCTAGTAAAACGTGGAATCCCTTTTGTTCTCCTCGCAATTCAAGCCGGGTTTGATGGGGTTGGGTGTTTTTAAACCCCGGGAAAAATTTTCTGATAAGTACCCACAACAATTCATAAGAGTCTAACACGGTTTTTTCATGATGTCATAATTGAAATATTGATCTGAAGGAAACCTAGCCAACATTTTGAGTTTTTTTCCCATAAGGATTGTATTAAAAAAGGGTGGCCCGTGTTCCGGGGGCCAATGACATGTGCCTTGGTTTTTGAATGCTTCAAAGAGAGAGTCGGGATAGTACGCTGAACTTGGGAACCAAATGAGCAGCATGGTGTAGATCAAAATGGTTGGGAATACCTTTACCTCGACTACCTAATTTTTCTCATAATAGCTGTCTCTCATAACGAATCAACTCTCTTTCGAAGTCCTCCTGATTCAACTTTCATTGCAGCTCAAGCTGGTTAGCTTGAAGGTGAAGAATGTGCTCTATCTGTTCGCATAGTTCTGAAGATAGTGTTTCAAGGAAGGATTTTGTCAGCTGCAGATTGCTGTTCGTAGGTCCAGGTTGGTCGGATTCGGTCAGTCTGGAGAACATTGTAAGGGCTGGAGATATAGAGTTGGTTATAAGTGCTACCTCGATCTCTTCCTGACTAACTCTTGGTATCTGCTCTGGAGGTAGCGCTGTATTGGATTCCCTTCCTTTCTGAGGTGTGCTACGTAACTGGGAAATTAGGCTGTCAGTTTCCTCCATTTCATCTACTGGCTCGTCCTGATCATCGGGAAACAACAAGTTTTGTATGATTGAGTGCACAGTGTTTGCTGAATAGCGTCTCTTGTATGGTACCCCTAAAACTCTAGCAACTTGCCAACATGTTTGTAATTTCAATGTGGCCAGCCTCTGAGAAGTAATGTCATCGAAAAAGATTTTAACTCTTTCATAGTTAAAAAAAAGGTTAACAGTGGGCCAAACTAGATCTCCGGACACAGGCCCCATCTATTACAAATAGGAGCTTGTTTTTAATAAGTTATTGGTTTATCCCGGGTTATATTGCCTTTCTTCAACAAGGGGAGGAGTTTCCTTTCTTTGTAATACTATTAATAAACCAGTTTCCTTGATATCTGTTCATCCATCTTCAAAACACTAGGGGTGAATCAGACAAGGTCATCACTATTATGTTAGTTTTAAAAAAACATACTTAACTTCATCTATAATATACGAATAAGAGTACATTCACTTTTAAATGTTTGGGCCCGTTAAATCATAAGCAATTCTAATGCTTAAATGTATGAAATTGATAATCTTTTGTCTATACAATAGAAATCACTATATACAACTTAGGTGGGGTACAACTTTTTTCAATAACTGAAAAGACTCCAATTCCATGCAAGGTCTTTTCCTAGGAAACATATATGTACAGGGGAAACCTCAATTTCGAACTTAATCCGTTCCAGGAGCTAGTTCTAAATTCGAAAAGTCTGAAATTCGAAGAATATTTCCCAAAAGAAATAGGGAAAATTTACAATTAATCCGTTCCTAAAACCCAAAAATATTCACAAAAAATACATTTTATAGAGATTAATTGTAGTTTTACATACACAGAACAAATGCTATAGTCTTTAATTATGTATAGTAATATAAAATAACATTTTTACTTACCTTTATTGAAGATTGGTGATGGCATATAGAAGATAAGGGAGGAGGAGACGGGAGTGGGTTATTGTTTGGAAGGAGAATCCCCCTCCATGAGGACTTCCGGTATCAAAGCCCTCTCTGGGGTTGCTCTGTATTTTAATGCCACTAGGACCAGCTTGAGAGTCACTGGACCCCAGTCTCACAAAGTAACTGTCTACAGTCCTCTGTTTCTGTCTCACAAAATAACTATCCACAGTCGTCTGTTTCTGTCTCACAAATAACCCGTCCACAATCGTCTGTTTGTCTCACAAAAATAACTCCACAGTTTGTCTGTTCTGTCCACAAAATAACTGTCCACAGTTGTCTGTTTCTGTCTCACAAAATAACTGTCCACAATCATCTGTTTGTCTCACAAAATAACTCCACAGTTGCCTGTTTCTGTCTCACAAAATAACTGTCCACAGTCTGTTTCTGTCTCACAAAATATCTGTCCACAGTCCTCTGTACATCCTGGCAAGCTCAACAAGTCTCACTCCAATCTAATACTTTTGTATTATTTCCTTCTTCACATCTATGGTGTTTCTCATTTCTTTACCACAGATTTTCCAAATACAAGTTTCTTTGAGCCCATGGCGCTTATTTCACAGCCCCACAACACTAAAAAACAAAAGTAAAAGTTTTTTGAATGAGATCGCAGGGTTTGTGTTCATCAAGCATAAAAAAAAGCTAGACTGCTCACGGGAACCGCTGGGGGTCGGACAGAGCGGCCAGGCGGTCCTGTACCCGGGGGGGCTGAAAAAAAGGGGCACATTTGATAATAGGGGAAAAGTTTTTTCAGAAAAAAATGGTCTTTTTCGAAACGTTCGTACGTGATACGTTCATTTTTTAGGTTAAAAAGTATATGCAAACACAGTAAGCCAATCTTTGTTACGATGAGTTTGGTCCGGCTTCTCAAAAAAAGGGTAGGCGAGGCAGAGTCTATTAAGTGACCTGTCCTCAGAGTTGCGGGAAAAAGCCCATGAATGGGAATAACCCGGG
>NC_069457.1:20384703-20416662 GCF_026875155.1 Cherax quadricarinatus
GAAATTTTGTGTACCAGTACCATGTACTAGTGTTCCACCCTCCCCTCCTCTTCTTCCTCTTCCTCCTCTTCCCCCTACTCTTCCTCCTCTTCCCCCTACTCTTCCTCATACTCTTCCTCTTCCTCCTACTCTTCCTCTTCCTCCTCCTTCTCTTCCTCCTCCTCCTCTTCTTCCTCTTCCTCCTATCTTCCTCCTCCTCTTCCTCCTCCTCTTCTTCCTCTTCCTCCTCTTCCCACTAATCTTCCTCCTACTATTCCTCTTCCTCCTCCTCTTCCTTTTATTCCTCTTCCTCCTACTCTTCCTCTTCCTCCTCCTCCTCCTCTTCCTCCTCCTCCTCCTCCTCTTTTTCCCTCTTCCCCCTACTCTTCCTCCTTCTCCTTCTCCCTCCTCCTCCATAGGGGTAAATTACCAGGAGTCGGCAGCTGTCAAAATGACATATTGTCTCATTACTCACTCCCCCTCCCACCTGTCTAAACAATGGGGTCGGATGCTGCTTCCCTTCCCCCATTCTTTCTAATTATCTTTCTCCCTCATTCTATCTGTCTGTTTATCTCTGTCTCACAGGTACACATAAATACAAGTATACATAGTATAAATTACCTAGGATAACCCAAGAAACCCAGACAAAGTGCTAAAACTCTGCTTGAAGATGTGAGTAAAAGTGAGACGCAGTCTTGTGGCTCTCTGAGACAGAGAGCTAGACGGATAGACAGGGAGCTTGACAGACAGGCAAATAGACAGACAGAAATTTTTAGTATACCAGCAAAAACAAAGGGAGGGCGATGTTAAATATCATTTTTTGGTATCAGCTCTACCCTCATTTACCCTCATCAAACGTCAGCACTTATCAGATGTTTTCTCCCCTTATCTTTTTACTGTCATGGGTGAACATTTATTATTACATATTATAAATTTTTATTAACCTATTATTATTATTATGTATTATTATTATTATGTATTAATTATTTTTTATGTATTATTGTTATCATTACGTATTCTTCTTCTCCCTCCTCCTCCTCCTCCTCTTCTTCCTCCTCCTCCTCCTCCCCTTCTTCTTCCTCCTCCCCCTCCTCCTCCCCTTCTTCTTCCTCCTCCTCCTCCTCCCCTCCTTCCTCCTCCTCTTGCCTCCTCCTCCTCTGCCTCCTCCTCCTCTGCCTCCTCCTCCTCCTCCATTCTTGGAACAAGTTTGAAGAGCTTGGGAGTTCATAATCACTATCATACATCACCAATGCTCACATCTGAGTCTGGATTTTGGAAAATAGGAGTTTCCTCTTTGATTCTGGTACAACTGAACGTGAACAAGACGGCCCAGCACCAGAGGTGGAAGGCTGTGGGTTGTCTGGGTTTTCCTCACTATTACCCATATTATGGTCATTAGTTTTCGGTCAAAACCTCACCAGAACCTTGAAACTCATCTTCACTGTCACTTCCATCTGTATTAGAACTGTCACTGGGGAACAAAAGTGTCCCAATTCGCCGAGGAGTGAGGAACTTCTTACCGCAGGGCACGGTGGAAATTGTGTACTATGATGGCATTCCCACAATGCACCACTGGGTCCCAGATTTTTTTCCTGCTGCGCACACCCACCACACAGACCGATTCTCTCACATCTAGGCTTATCAGCCTTTTCCTGCGAGATTTGAGGCCGCTAGAATTTATGCGTACTAGTACGTCAAAAACCCCTGCGCGTAAGACGTACTAGTACGACCAAAACCCTCAAAGGGTTAAATACCTGTACCGTAGTCCTACCATAGAGAATGATTACTCATGGCTGGTGGTAACCGTCTGTGGTATGCAGCGTTGAAGTTCCAATGGTAGATTCGAGATGGAATTGAATCTTGATTCTGTCGAGTTGTATCCTGGCAAGGTTGCCACTTGTGAAGGCTTACTCAGCCCTGTAATAACTTCAGACAGTATTACCAAGGCTGGCTCCTCCTCAGGAAAATTAATGAATAGAAAAAGAAATAATAACAGACAAACATAAACACTTTATTATATAGAAAACATAAAATATAAAACACTTAAATATGAAATATTAATCCTACATTAAAGAAAATGAAAAATGAAAAATATAAATGATAACTGAATTCAACGCTAATATATATAGGGGTGTCTGGTGTTGGTGACACTGTGTTGTTGAAATCATAGCCATTGCTGATTATGGGGGGGGGGGGGTTGCAGGTGTTGGTTATGACCCACTGGATAGTTCTTTACAGTATACCCTTGAGTATTATATCCCAATGACAGGAAAGCAGGTTCTTTACTGCTGCAATGATGAGGGGTTACGTCCTGCAATTTCATACAGGTGCACAGGTAATTAAATCCAAAAAGGGGAAGTCTCAGGACGTTAGTCCGTCTCCACATTCTTCTCGTTGATTGACAGGTGACCCTCTCTGTCATCCAAGCTGAAAAGATAGACAGGTTACCCACTGCTTAAATAATCACTCTCCATGATAAGTACAATACCTAAAAGATGTGGTGATTATTACAACAGTCAACACAGAGCAAGCTGAAAAGACTAGTTTTATTATTGGTCAAAAGTGAAGCTTTCAACCCATAAATCCACTAGAATACAAGGCAGGCATGTACTTACGTAGTGCTGGGAGCTCTGAGTCTAGTGATTACTGTTTGGACCAGAGCCCCACACGTCACCTTTCGGGGGGGGGGGGGAGGAGGGGGGGGAAGGGATAGCGGGAGCTAGACGACCCTACCTTAACAAGTAGCCGGCAGTTAAACTATCACTTTCGGGGTAGGGGAAAAAGGCGGGGAATAGCGGGAGCTTGACTTACCCTACCTTATCAAGTAGCCGGCAATGAAACTATCACTTTCGGGGAGGGGGAAAAAAGGCGGAATAGTGGGAGCTTGACTTACCCTACCTTAACATAGCCCGGCAATGAAACTATTGTTACTATATACTCCCTCGCTACTCCTATCTATTGAACTTTTCCCTCACATTATTAATAAAAGTGAGGAGAGTGGGTTGTGAACTAGGCCTACAGGTATTACCACACGGTGGGTCGTGTTTAATGCTGAAGGATTGTTTCTCATCTCGTGTAAGGATATAGTGAATGATGAGGTATGATGTTCAGTGATATAGTGATCTTAAATTGTGGATTACTGCAATCTGCCAAATACCCAATACAATAGTGCATAATATATGGAATATATTCATGGGTCGACCATCACCAGTGTAAACTATCGTGCAAGTGTTATAACAAGGAAAAAAAGATATGAATAGGCAGTGATACTGTGAACTGAATTTGTAGATAAGAGTTAATCCTTTTAATCTCGAGTGTAGTGCATAATCTATGGTGTACTTATTATGGGAACAAGTACGCAAGTGCCATGCACACCCCACCTTCCAGGCCCTGCCTTGTGCCCCACACCCCATTCCATGGATCCTACACCACCCATCCAACAATCCAACCCCCCAGCCCCCTCCTCACACCCTCACCACACCCCACCACACAGCCCCCTCCTCCTATCATCCCTACCCTCTACCCAAGGATACCCACTGCCCAGCCCCCCACCTACCAGCCACCCCACCCCCCAGTCCACACATAATAACCCACCATCCACCATATACACCTGCTTAAAAGTGACCATGGCCAGGAATGAAGTCTGATGTATATTTATTTATTTATTTATTTATTTATTTAGAAATTTTAGCATACAATACAGAGGTACAAAAACATTCTGGTAAGAGCAGAATGCCAAAGCCACTTAAATGCATAGCATTTGGGCAGGCTTCAATTAACTTTAAGATTAACTAAGCATTGATGAAAATCGTGATAAGACATTTTTGTAAACTGTTAATTATTATAATACAAATTGTTTTTCAAAGGACAGGTCATATGGTTGCTTGCATTGCTGTTCATTCAGTAGAATGGTGTATTCTGTTAGGTAGTGTATTTAAAAAAAAATAACATAGTTAGGTTTAATCATTTGTGTGATATAATTGTGAGTACATTTAGGATATACAATTTATATGGTTCTGTTATTCAGTATTTATTTGGTTTTTTGTAAGGTGAACTTTGAGAAGGAGACTTGAATTTATAATCAGTAGTGTTTCTTTTATATGTACAGGTAATGAATTCAGATTTTAGGCCTTTTATGTGCATTGGTTTTTGACAGCGTGAGATGGACACGGAGGACATCTAAGAGTGATCTGTGCCTTGTATATGTCAGGTGTTTTGTTGAGGTGGCAAGGTGATGTTAGTGGGGAGGGTTATATCAGAGTTAAGTGTTCTATGTATGTAATACGTGAATTACATTAGTATGGTTGTTTTGTGTTAGGGTGAGTAGTTGAGTGTTTTGAATATTGTGGAGTGTGCTGCCTGTATTGAGAATTTGTTATATTCTAACTGCAGCTTTTGTTGGGTAATTTGTGGTCTGAAGGATGGTGCTAGTTGTTGTTGAGCCATGCACAAATTCATAGGTAAGTTGGGTAAAAAAAAATAAGAGAGTGATAAAAGGGCAGGAGGTGTGATGTGGAACATAGTACCGTATCTTCGATTGTATGCCTACAGTTTGGAAATTTTTTAGAAATTTGTTGTATATGTGTATGAAATTTGAGTCTATTATCGAGGTGGATTCCTAAGATTTTCCATCTGTAGCTTTGTGATGGGATCCGTTTTTTCGTTATGTTATAGAAGGTACATCTGTAGCTCTTGCTTACCTAAATGAAGGAGTTCGGTTTTGTCAATGTTTAGTGTAAGTTTGTTAGTCATTTCCACGTAGATATTTTCTGTAATTCGGTTTTTACAGTATTGGCTAGCGTGATGGGCTCGGGTGAGGAGTAGACAGTATGTGGTGTCATCTGCAAAAAGTGTGGGTTTGAGTATTTGCGAAGCATTTGGTAGGGTCATTTATGTATTAGGAGAAAGGAAGTGGCAAGGACACTTCCCTGTGGGACACCAACTGAATTGGTTGTGCGGAAGTGTTGCCCCCATTTGCGAAACATTTGGTTTGTTGCTGAGGTAAGGATTGAGGTCAGTTGTGGGAGTGCCCTCTAATACCATAGTGTGACAATTTTACGTGGAGAAGTCATGGTCAAACTGTATCAAAAGCTTTATGTATGTCAATGAAGATCCCCAGTGGGACTCTTTTTTCTCTATTGCAGTGTATTATGTTATAGCTTGTGTTATATAGCACATTAGTATTTTTATTAGGCCTGATCAATTGGAGGGGTTGAGATGTGATGGAGATGAGTAGGAGTTGATTCGTTAATGATTATGTTTTCGAAGATTTTTGAGAGAGGGGTGTAAATTGGATTTGGCCTATAGTTATTCAACTCTGTTTGGTCTCATCCTTTATGGATCGGGTGACCTTGATATTTTGAGAACTGTAGGGAAGGTGGAGGATTCTATGGATTTTGTTAATAGAGTGTTGAATTGTCTGGTGATAGTACATGTGACGCTTTTTTGTATATAAAGGGTGGTAGGTATTTAAATCGCCTGCTTGTTTTTCAGTGCGTTGATAATAAGGGAGATTCGTATGGGTTAGTCTGAGTAGGAACAGTGTGTTCGGGTAGTTGCTTTGAGGTAGTCATTTGTATGGGGTATCTGTGCTTGGGAATTTATTGGGCAGGTTTTTGACTATAGTGGAGAAGAAATCATTGAGTCTGTTTGCTGTTTCTGTTGGTGGTGAGTTGGGGGTGTTCATTGATTTTGCTAATTTTATTTCGCTATGTCGTGATATTTTTTTGTTCCCAGAATTTCTGTTAGGGTCTTCCAGGTCTTTTTTATATCACCTCATAAGTTGGATAATCTGTTTCATAATACAATTTTATTTGCACTTCTATCAGGTGGTAGGATTGATGAGTACGGTTTGTTTGGGTCTCGGGTTATGGACCAAATTCTGTACTGTTTTTCATATCGGTGGTTTTGTATTTATGGATTTGAGAATGATGGTGTTAGCCAGGGGACTGTTCAGTTCTTAGCGTCATCTGATTTAGTTTTTTTTTGGGAAGTGCTTGTTATAAAGAATGTATTGGGTCTTTTTTAGAAAATTATTAAAACATTCGTCAATATCTGTATAGTTTCTAGTCAGTGTGCCATTAAATGTTTGTTACTGCTGTTGTTGAAGTTTATTAATGGCTGGCCTCATTGTGAAGTCTGAGGTTCAGTGACTTTCAGTTGTGTTTGGGGTATTTTACCATGAGTTGTTAGGAGGAAAGGGGGTAGTGGTCTGTTGGTATTATCCTGTTAATTATCGCCTGATTTTAAAGAGGATATGGTGGTGGTCCAGATGTGGTCAAGTAGGGGAAACCTAGTCTCTGTAAATCTTGTAGGTTTTGTTTTGGTTGGTTGCAACATGCAGTTTTACTCTTTGTGTTTGTGAATCGAACGTGTGGGTCCTGGTCTTGCAGGAGATTTATATTGAGTCACTGAGAGTAGTATGTGATCTTTGTTCATGCGTGCATCAGTTTTTCATACTTCTAGGTTTTGACTAAATTGGCTAATGTTTGATTGTGGAACTCTGTAGATGTTTATTCTGTGAGTGGTTTTTGTAGGTATTGATTTGAATTTAGCTATTATATATTACCTGTTCATATCTTGTGACAGTAATTAGTGATACATTCTAGTTGGTCTGAGTAGATATTGCTGTGCCTCACCTTGTTGGTCTGGCCTACAGTTGTGTATGGCTGGTGTATGGTAACCAGGACTGGCATAGACATTGTAGAATCAGGTTTTAGCAGGTTTCTGTTAGTGTAATGATGGACATATTGGCTTGCAAGGAATTTTGTAATGCTAGGGAGGTCTGCATAAATGCTTGCTTAAAAGATCTGATATTGTAGTTAAAGATAGTTATGGGTGTTTGTTGTTGGGAAGTTGCTGTGGATTGTTCTGCTGTGTAGTAATTACAGTAACTGTTTGAATATTTAAGTCATTAAATAGAGGTTGGTATTCAGGATAAATGCCATGTAATCATAAGATTGTAGTGAATTCTATAGTTGAATTAAGTAAAAAATAAAGTAAATATTTTAAAGAAACACTAAAAAAAAAAAAATAGCACCTGAATTATTAACAAATGTAAAAAATAATCGAGTAAGGATAGTTTTTTTTTACAAGTAAATAAAGGAGACATAAAAAAGGACTAAAATAATTTTGTGGGTGAAACATATAAAGTGATGATCATATTTATGGAGAGATTGGAATATGATAGTAGGTAGTACTTAAAGGTAATTCCTTAAGTTTGAATTATCAATATAGATTATAATATAAAAGGGGACTAATAACAGTTGTGGTGGAACACTTAAAGTGTTAATCAAATAAATGAACTTTGGAGTTTAATGGCAAAATAAGTGGAACTTATTAACTTTAGCACCTGGAGAATAGATCCTTGTTTATTTTAACAATTGCGAATTTATTATCTAAGGTTGTTTTAGAAAGCTAATAATTAAGGACAAAAAAATAGTTAAGGGTCTTCAATTAAGTAATGGTAAGCAAGTTATTGGACAGATGGTCATATGAGATTTAATTTTGGTTTAGGAGTAGATCTGATTTGTAATATAAATAAGTTGAGCAGGTTTATTTGCAAATAAAAAGTAAAAAAAAAAAAAAATGACGGTGTTTGGACAAGTGGTCATTGCTAGCAAAGATAGTTTTGGTACTTGCAAAATAAGTAATTAGATACTGCAGGGCCCCACTTATTTGGCAGGTTAGGTTCTGGCTACTGACCGTTTTAAGCGGACCGCGTAAAGAGGTAACTTTTTTTCCACTTATAATGCATACAAACACTAGATACAAGTTTAACACTAGCATATATTAGTTAGCAATAGAACCAGGCACACAAAAAACAAATAAAAAAGTACAATACACAATAGTGCATCATTTACTTACTTAAAAATATTTATAGTCTTAATCTAGGGTGAGGACAAGTAGCTATTATGGTAAGAAATCAAGTGTTGTATGTATGGTAATGAGCAGGCTACCTTTCAGGGCACCCCAACCACATTTATCTATTCTTTGATATTTATGTATCCCCAGAGCGATAAAAGTATATACATTCACTCATTATTACTAAAATATAGGGTGAGTGTGTAGTATTTAATTGTAAAAAATCAAGTGGGGTATGTATGGTAGTCAGCGGGCTACCATACAGGCCAACCACCACACTTATATTCCATGATATTTAAGCATCCAGATCGATAAAATGTATATAAGTTCAATCTTTATTACCTTAAAATATTTGTAGTTTAATATAGGGTCAGGAAGTAAGTAATTGAGAAAAAAGAATAATGAGAGAGAGAAAGAATGAGTACATGAGAGGGGTCAGGAGCAGAGTTAGTGTAAATAAACCAGGCGAAGTAGTTTCTGTAAACATATGGATGTACACGTCTGTTTGGTACAAGTTGCATTGTGTACAGGTTGTCTTACTTTGTTACGGTTAGTTAGAATTAATAAAGAAGAACACTCCATTTCATGTAAATTCATTTTGAGGAAGAAATGAAGCTTGAGTGGAAGGCAATGGAAATAAGTCCACAATGACTTTTTGGGGTTATCCAGAGTTCTCTACCCTTATGTTGTTATGTATGATATCTATGTAAATATATTTGTGTATATACCTGAATAAACTTACTTACATAATACAAAAGGAATAATTTCTAGTTACCCAGAAACACATTTTCTCTTAGTTAGATTAGAGAAAGTTATTCTTGGCGTCACTTGTACAAGTTATGTGGCTCCCACTTCTTTTTTTTATGTTATTTATTCTATTGTGGGGTGTATTTCTTTTTTAGGTTATGTATGTGTTTATTATTAATTTTTGAAAAAAAATATTATGGATGGATTAATGAAAAAGTGTATATTAACGTAATATACGACATTGAATGAGACTCGGTGGTATTGTTATTAATATTAAATTTCTAATTTGGCGTCACGTGTGCAAGTCGTTGCTACCAATTCACATTTATGTTTAGTTATTTACTGTGGGGGTGAATTTATCTTAATTTATATGTTATGCATTTGTTTATTATATAATTTTGAAAAAAAATATTCATAGTGGATTAATGAAAAATGTGTATATTATTAATATACGCATTTAAATGACTCGTGATTATTATTATCATTACTAATATGACGTCTGGAGGCATAAGACATTACCATTTTAATGTGTACCTGCATGCAGGCACAGTATGTTAAGTTTATTTAGAACCAGGGGTTAACATAAGTATATTTTCAGGAGTATATATAAAATATGAAATATAACTTTTAAAACATTTGAAAATTTTGGAGTTTCCAGACACCCCCCCCCCCTAATGGAGAGACTTAGTGCTTACTGAGCTCATGGAGAATGTAAACAAACAGGGTGGGGCACGGGGACCGTATTAGAGAAGTCAGGTGGGGGGAGCGTATAGCGAGTTTTGCGTCTATTATGAAATGTCCGTATTAGCGGGAACGCCATAAGAAAATGAATACGCCCAATAAAAGCGGGGCGCCTTTCTGTATAACTAATTGCAACACAATAAAAGTGACTAAAAAAACAGTAGTGGAAAACAAATTAAAAAGGACAGGTTTAAGATATAATGAATATGGAATGTATTGGTTATAATATGATAGTAAGATGGTTAGACAGGTACAAGGTTAATATAAGGTTGGAGTTGAATATACAAACTTGAAAATTTGGCAACAAAAATGTTATGGAAGTATAAAATATTTGTTTTAATGTACAAAGGAAAATTGGGACTGGTAGTTAATATGGTGTTTAAATAAAATTTTAGGTAGTAATTGATTACAAAAAAGTGAAAAATGTAAGTTTATTTATTCAATATTGGCACTGGTAGTTTTACTAGAGGTTATATGCAGTACAAGGTAATTTAGAGTACTTAAGAATAGTTAAATGTGGTATAAATCAGGAAAGGTAATTAGACAAGTTAATGGTTATTAAATGTCAAAAATGTTAAGAGTAATTGAATTTATAGTAAGAAATGATAATTATTTAATTTTAGTAGGTAATATCTTTGATTGTATTTAAAAAAATAGGAGGTTGCTTAATATGGAAGAGAAAAGTAACTATTCAGCTAATATTTAAGCAACAATTGTAAATAAGATAAATTCATAAGGTTGACTTATGCTTACTCAGTAAAATCACAAATGAGGTAGTTGATTATTTAATACCAAGAGATTGTACAATGAAATTTGAACAATAATGGAGCAAAACATACACATACACTACGTTAGGCTTTTAAGTTGGAATTGTTTTAGTTATTATCTGTAGATTAGTATCCCTGAGAAATCGTGATGATCATTCGTTCGTGATTGTGTACAGATGACTACATTTGTTTTCCTACAAGGAATTTTTCCCATCCGTGTGAAGCATTGGTGTATTGTTGTCGTTATTCTCCCGTTAAGTTTACTGATCTATACAGGAGGTTTCTGTCGTTTTTTTGGTAAGTACACTCGTTTATGTTATACCTCATTCTTTACTTTTAATAGATGCAATTAATTAAGTCTTTTTCTGTCAGTGAGTGGAATCTAAGCAATAAACACTTTATCTACATGGGATCTAGTAACTGTTCTTTTATTTCAGACTCTGGTACAATATCACTTGGTTGGTCCTTTATGTTCTGCAGAGTAATTTCTTTACTGTTTGTTTGTTCATATCACTGGAAAAAGTGGACTGTTAATTTTATGCGTCTGATAGTTTATCTTGTTCAGTTTTATCTTCTTGGAGGCAAAGAGTATTAGTCATGAATGGTGAATCTAAGTTGTTTTCATTCTTTTATGCGTCTTCACCTTTGTATTAAGAGTATTATTTGTATGGGGTATGGCTATCTATGACTGTTGGATGGTCTTGCACAGTTTGTCCATTCCTAGGGTGATAACTTTTGTTTCAAGACTGAGGATTTTGTTCTCGAGTTGTGTCATTCTGGTGTCTTGTTTTTTGTTAGCGTTCTCTCGAAGATTCATATTTTCAATAAACTTAAGTTGGAGATGCACGATTTAGGGTAATCTGGATCGTTGGTCTACTGAGAGATACTTGGTAGGTTGAATCCGGGGAAGAGAGGGGAGGATGGGTGGTGGCAGCCATGTTTGTTGTTATTGTTGTGGTGTCGCCTTGAGTGGTGGTGCGTGGGGTGGTTGCTGGGCGGCGTCTTGATAACTTCTTGATAGTTGATTTTTCGGCGTTTTCTTGCTGGCCTTGGTGCTGTTTCCTCTTAGATTGCGCCTCATAATACTACAGGAATTGTTGTAGTTAAGAAGAAGTTGTAGTTATACAAAAGTTTTTAGGGCTTACGTTGTTCGGCTGGCAAGCGGGGTGTTGCTTTGTTGTGGGCAGTCTATCCTTTGATCTTCTATTATGGTTCGATTTGTAGGTTTCACTGTGAAAAATTTTTTGGGAGAAACATGACGAGCATTGATGGTGAAATATGTAGTAAAACATCACATCAATCATGTACAAAGCTTCATGCAACCATGACAAATGACCTAGAACAAGAAAGTTGTTTCTGGATTTGCCCCAGTGAGAGGGACAGATGGTTAAGCATGAGAAAGGTATTGAAAAGTGAAAACCTAGAAAAGCTTAAGGAAGTTCTAAGGAGCTTGCCAGAAGTTATACAATAGAATGGTAAATCAGGGTAGAAAAGGAAAGAAAAAGAGGAGTGCAAATTGAGGTGAAACAAGGTGTGGAGAGTGGAAAAGGTCTAAGTGACTAGTCGAAAAATGAATGAATCAGAGGTTACATAAGATTGCAGAAAGGGGGAAAGGGAGATGTGAAGCTAGAGCAGGAAGGAACAAACGAAAAATGAGAAAAGAGACAAAATTAGCCGAGAGAAGTAAACAAAAGAAACTCAGATAGGTTGCACGAACTTGGGAACAACAAAAATCAGTAAATATAGGATAGTTCAGATCATTTGCAGATATAGGAAAGGGTATGTGCTATAGGGACAGTAGTTGATGGATAAACACAACTGAAATTGTGCCGATGTGTTGAGGAGGGAAAAGTGTTCATTTAACTAAGAGTGCAGGTACTTCCATCCAGTAGTGTGTAAAGCGTCAATGCAGTCTGGGAATGTTATGACCTGAGCTGCCCAGGCACCATACAAAAGGAATGCGAGTACTACAGAGTTTGCTGAGAAAGGGAAATTGAACAGCAATCTCTTTTAAACAAAAAGAGAAAGGTTCGAACAAAGGATGAGACAAACAGGGGGAATGGTTCAGGGAGGACAGGTGGCAGTAAAATGGGGCGTACCAACCAGGCATCAGCCATCAAGGCCAAATAAGCAACCACCTATGAAGCAAGTATGGAGAAAACAGGGGCCTGTTTAACAGGGAACATACAAGTAGTACATCACCAGTGGTACTTCTCTTTCAACAAACGGCCGTATCCCAAAAGGGATGGTGGCCCCCGAATGAAAAAACGAAAGTTTTCTTAAATTTAGTAATTTTATACAAGAGAAGGGGTTTAACTGACTCTTGCTCTGGATTTTAGACGCTTTAAAACATGCATGGCATCGGAGGTAGAATTCTGTTCACTTCCCCATGGAGATGAGAGGAAAATAAACAAGATCAAGAACTAAAAGAAAATAGAAGAAAACCCAGAGGGTGTGTATATATATGTTGTGATGTATGTGTAGATGTGATAGGGGAAGTAGAAGTTAGCAAGACATAACTTGGAAATCTTGATGTTTTTATGGAGACAGAAAAAAAGGACACATGCAATCCTACCATCCTGTAAAACAATTAAAGTTTTGTTTTACACTAATTGGCAGGACGTAGTACTTCCGGGGCGGTTGCTTGTCTTCAACCTACTACATACAGTGGTACTTTTTTTATATTAACTATCTGCGATTCACCAAGGCCACTGTAGCCAAAAAGAAAAACTTCCATCATCTTTTCAAATTCCATCATGTCTTGCCAGAGGGGTGCTTTACATACAGTTATAATTCTGCAACTCAACGCCCTCCTTAAGTTTGAAGACACTGTAATTCCATCTCCAGGATCAAGTCAGCCTGCAGTTTCCTGAATCCCTGCATAATATTACTTTGTTCACACTCCAATGAATTAATGAAACACAAAGAGAGACAAATAAATCACAAATGGTTAATTCCTGCTTCATACTTGTAAATATTCAGGGTTTGAAACAAATAACAACGACAAAGTTAATTATGTCAGGTGGGGCTTCTAACAAAAGTGACTGGAATTTTGGAGCATTTACAGAAACGAATAAAGGGATGTTTTGGATGGAGAGATAAAGATAGAAAATAATGTATATTTTGTGACAGAATCAATAGGTCCAGGGAGGAGTAGTAAATCTATAAACATAAGACATAAGATAGAAGGAACAATGAAAACAGGCTACTGACCATGTGGAGAACGGTCATGTCCCAGATTAGACCAATGACCCCCGGAATTAGCAATGGACCCACCAGTTATGATTATATCCATCAAGGTGGAAGCACTGACACCAGACCAGCTGCACAAGCTAGTCAGGTCCAATCACCATATATAAAGGACATTTTCTGTTGCACAGAAGTGCCAGAACCTATGAATGAATAATAGAAATTCTAGGCATTTAAAGTTGAAAATAGGAATTTGGAATTATCATGTGAGAAATTTCGATCAGCTAAGGAAGATAGATTGCTTCTGGGATTAGATTTGAAAATCCCACACCAAATATTTTTATCCTTGAGACTTTTGATTTCCTCAGGGTAAAATGGAAGATGACGCAATGTAATGTTATACCAGAAATATCTCCAGGAAGCACCTGGCTAAACAGGCACATACCAACGGGAACTAATGAGGCTTTTAAATAACACATAATTGATCTTTAGAAATAAAAATTAAAAAATTTACCTGGACTTGATATTCACAAAGAGGAATGAATCAGAGAATAAAGTTACAAACAATATACTGATCTTAACATCACATAAGAGGTTCAAACGAGTAGTATTAACTCAGGGTTAGGAACTGCGTCATAAGTTAGAGACAGTTAGATCAGTAAGTTGAATTTTATAACCATAGAATGGACTGGGGAAATCAACAAAGAGTATAACACATATCCTGGGAACAGAACATTGAGCACCCTAAATCCCTACGTGCTAGAGAGAAGCAGATTACAGAAGTATAATGTCAGTGAGGAAACACGAACATAGGATATATAGAGAGCGGGCATAGGAGATGGGCAGAAGAAAGGGTTACTGAATTGCTTAAAAATACAATGGCGACAAAGAGGAAAAGCTAGATTTAGCAAGTGATCACTGAATTCGAGCAAAACTTAGGATGTATACTCACGGAACGAAGAAGTTAAAAAGGGAACACAAGGGCCATACAGGAACTAGCAGCCAAATATTTCTATTCTATGCAAAATCGTTTTATTAGGACCGATGATAGTTGTACAGGTTTATTATCACAAAAACGGCATCTGGGGAATGTGTGTGTCAGATTACTGAGTTTGGGATTATACTCAATACCCCACTATTTGCAGATGACACTATTTTACGTTACTCTCACCCGAGCCCAGTCAGTAGCCAATACTGTAATACCGAATTACAGAAATTCAACCTGGATGAGACCACAAACTTACTTAAACATCTTGACAAAACCTACACATTCAGTTTGGTATCAGGCTGCGATGAGTCTCTTACATAATAATAAATGGTCACCTATCACAAAACTCTCAGAGAAGGGAAAATTCTTAGCGATTCCACTTGATAATAGAACTCAAAATTTCAAAACATATACAACAAATTTCCAAAAAAATTTCCAAGACCATAGTATACTATCGAAGATACGGTACTTGTTCCACTGTCAGCCCTTGGCCCTATATCACTCACTTATTTACCCCTATCTCACCTATGGAATTTGTGCAGGGGACTCAACAACAATAAACCATCTCAGACCACTAATCACCCAACAAAAGGCTTGCAGTCAGAATGATAACAAATTCCCACTTACAGACAGCACACTCACCAATATTCAAAAACTCTAACCTGCTCACAATACAAAACATCCATACTTGTTACTGCACCTACTACATACATAGAACACTTAACTGAATAAAACCCTCCCTCAAAACGTCTCCTTACCAACTCTAACAGAACACATGACCATAACACAAGACACAGATCCACTTTGATGTTCCTCGTGTCCATCTACGCTATCAAAAACTCATGCACATAAAAGGCCTAAAATCTGGAATTCATATCTGTGAATATAAAAAAAACACTGTCTGTTATAAATTCAGTCTCTTCTCAAAAATCACTTACTCACCCACAACTAAATAAATACTGAATATACGACCTGTTTTTGTATTTTCATTTGCACTTGTTATCTGTTTACAATAATGTTTTACCACTGAATTACTTCATTGCTTTAATCTTAAGTTATTTTAAGCCTGCCCATAATGCTATGCATTCAAGTGGCTTTGGCATGCTGCATTTAACTGTATTCTTTTGTACTTCACTGTATCATGTTCAAATTATTAAATAAAAAATAAATAAATAAATAAATAAATAAAATTAACCAACTTGACTTACACAAAGTTCATTGAACATCGGCAAAAATCTAACATTTCTGCTACTCTGAGCTCTATTTCAAGGTACTTTTCAACATGAAAGCAATCAAAATCATGTCTATTTCTATAATACATCTTCCATTCTATCAAATGAGACCAAAAAAACGAGAATACAACCATAAAAACCATGCGAAAATATACCGCAAAGAGGCGGCTAATGGTTGAGAAGAGAATTCCCTTAACCCTGTGAGGGTCGACAGGCCCTCTCCGAAACTCATTCTCAGGGTCGGCCAAATTTAAAAAAAAAAAAATTATTTTCTCTTATGAAAAGATAGAGAATCTTTTCCCGATCATAAAGACACCAAAAGTTTGAAATTTGATAGAAAACTTACGGAATTATGCTCTCGCAAAGTTAGCGGTCTCGGCGATGTTTACGCATCGGCGATTTTGCCCACTTTGAGCCCCATTTTCGGCCAATTTCACTGTACTAGTCGACAAAAACATGAATATTCCGCTAGAACTCCATTTTTTCTATCGAATGAGTGCAAGAAACCACCCACAATTTATAAATTCAACTATCCAGTACAGTGGTCAGAATTTAGCAATTTTGCCAATTTCACACAAATTTCAAAAGATGCAATTTCCGAATAGGGTCCAGAATAAACAAGAAAGACATTCTGGCACTAAAATGACATTTCCTCTAGTTCATTAGTCACGTCTCAAGGCCCCTCTTATATTCTTTTGCTTTCCACTTTGAATTTTTATTCTCACAAAAAATATAAGATTTACTGTTATGCAGACTACTGCATTAGTGTAAAAAATGGTATAAATATTATTGGTGCATGTGTGAAGAATATTGACTCACAGTTGACGTGTATTGCACGCTTGGCACGATTTGTTTACTTTTGAAGTTTGGTAAAAATCGAACATTTCTGCTACTTTGAGCTCAATTTCAAGGCACCTTTCATTGTAAAACCAGTCAAAATCATCTCAAATTTCTGTAAATATGTCTTCCATTCTATAAAATGAGACCAAGAAACTAGAATACAAACAATAAATACCATACGAAAATACACTGCAAAGTCGCTGATTTATTAAAAAAAAATGGTAAAAGTTTTTTTTTTCTCATTATGCACTGTGTGCTGCAGGATTTTTTTTAGATGTGCACACTGACCACATAGACCATTCTTTCATATGTAGGCCTACCAGCTTTCTCCCACTAGATTTGAGGCCGCTAGAATTTATGAGTACTAGTACGTCAAAAACCCCTACGCGTAAGACGTACTAGTACGACCAAAACCCTCAAGGGTTAATTAATGTCGTCTTTTCTATTTTTGTTGTACATTAAGAAGCATCTTTACATCATACATTGCCCAAGTTTCAATAAGACAGCCCAACAAACAACTGAGAGAAAAAAATATTTACCAAAAAATCATATATGGCAAGCCGAAGCCAGGTACTGGAAATAAGTCACTCTGTCTGACTTTTCTGGGCTATCCCAGGTTCTCTATACATACACTGCTATGTATGATAATCTATGTAACTGTATTTGTATATGCCTGAATAAACTTATTTACTTCTAGTCTGTCGACTGAGTACAAGAAACCGCCCATTCAATTATTTCAATACCAATATAGTGGTCAAGAAATTGGCAATTTGGCCAATCTCACACAAATTTACAGATGCCATTTCAAATAGGGTCCAGAATAAACAATGCGACATTCCTGGCACTAAAATAACATTTTCTCTGTTCATTAGTCACGGCCACAGGCCCTCATATATTACTCTTGCTTTCCATTTGGAAATTTTATTCACAAAAAATAGAGATTTACTGTTATGCAGACTGCTGCATTATTGTAATAATTGTATAAATAATGTCAACCTATTCTTGACTCCATATTGGAGTTTGGATGGCAGGTGGACAGGTTTGGACGGTGACGTCATTTGTTTACTCATGAGCTTCGTTAAAGAATAGACATTTTCGATACTGTAAGCGCAATTTCAAGTACTTTTCATCATGAAAGCAATCAATATCATATCTATTTCTGTAATATAACTTTCATTCTATAAATTGAGACCAAAAAAACGAGAATATAACCCTAACAACCATACAAAAATATACCCCTAAGCGGCGCTAATGGCTGAGAAGTGGAAACTCTGCTATTTATAGTCAGATTTCTTTCATTTTTGGGGGTACGTTAAGAAGTATCTTTCCCTCATACATTGCCCAAGTTTCAATAAGATAACCCAACAAACAACTGAGAAAATAACAATAATAATAATAATGATTAATAATAATAAAAATAATACAGTGGACCCTCAGCTAACGATGGCATCAGATAACGTTACTCCAGCTAATGATACATTTTTAATGCAAAAAATTTTGCTCAGCTAACGCTTAAAAACTCACCCCAAAATGATTCGTTCGAGACGCGTCAATGCGTGGCCTGAGCATGCCTCAGTTGTCCCGTGGGTGCAAGTGTTTACAAGCCAGCCAGTGCGGTCTCATCCACGCATACAATCAGAACATTTCAATTCAATTCAATTCAATTTAATTCAATTCAAAGTTTATTCTCTGTAAGGATTACAATGCTGAGTTTACAGAATTTGGTTATTATGTGGCTTACAAGTAGTAAAATAATAATTACAGAGTTTACCACTAGAACACCTAGCATGGTTAGGCATTTTGGGCAGACTTAGATTAAATCTTAAATTTAGAATATTACAAATTATGAGGTAAGTTGGTATTATGGCTAAGTGACTGAATACTAGTTTGTGAGTTTAGCAATGTGAATGCTTTTGTTTTGGCACAATACATAGTTTCAGTATTGGAGTATCACAGGCCAACTTATGACTAGTTAGGATTCATTATTTTAAGATTGAGATTGCTATTTCTGTTTATGGTCAAATGGGTGAGTGAGTGTAAGTGTGAACCACCAGGTGGTATTCGTGTAATTAGTTGACAGGGTGTATCAGGGAGATAAGATGTTTTCTAATGGTAGTTTTGAAGGTGATGAATGTGTCTGCAGTTCTAGAGTTTTCAGGTAGGGTGTTCCAGATTTTAGGGAATTTCACATACATTGAATTTTTATAAAGGTTTAGTCGGACACGGGGAATGTCATAGAGATGTTTGTGTCTGGTGTTATGCCTGTGGGTTCTGTCACAGCTATCAAGAAAGCATTTTAGGTCAAGGTTAATATTGGAATTTAAGGTCCTGTAGATGTAGATTGCACAGTAGTAAGTGTGGATGTACTGAACAGGGAGTAAGTTTAGATCTATGAAGAGTGGGGGGTGTGTTGCCAGGGATTGGATTTAGTGATTATTCTTACTGCGGCTTTTTGTTGAGTTATTATTGGCTTTAGGTGTGTTGCTGCAGTTGATCCCCAAGCACAAATAGCATAGGTGAGGTATGGATAAATAAGTGAGTGGTATAGTGTGAGAAGGGCATTTTGCGGCAAGTAGTATCATATCTTGGAGAGGATCCCAACCATTTGGGATACTTTTTTGGTTATGTGTTGGATATGGGTGCTGAAATTCAGGTTGTTGTCGAGGTATAGGCCTAGGAATTTGCCCTCATTATGTCTGGCAATTAGAGTGTTGTCGATCTTAATGTTAATTTGCGCAACTCCTGCTCTGCTACCAAACATAATGTAGTACGTTTTGTCAGTGTTAAGCGTAAGTTTATTGGCTGTCATCCAAGTCGATATTTTGATCAGCTCCTCATTAACAATGGCATTGAGGGTGGCAAGATTAGGGTGAGAGATGACATAAGCCGTGTCGTCAGCAAAGAGAATGGGGTTCAGGCGTTGGGATACGTTTGGAAGATCATTGATGTATATGAGGAAGAGCAGGGGACCAAGGACACTTCCCTGTGGAACTCCAGTATCAAGTGGCCATGTTGTTGATGATGTGTCTTTAATGGTGACATACTGATACCTATTAGTAAGGTAAGATTTGAAATATGCAAGCGCATGGCCTCTTATACCATAATGGTCAAGTTTGTGGAGTAGGATGCCGTGGTCTACTGTGTCAAAAGCTTATGCAAGAGCATAAGTCCGTAAGTTTTCCATCAAATTTCATACTTTTGGTGTCATTATGAGTGGGAAAAGATTCTCTATCATTTCATAAGAAATTTTTTTTTTTTTTTCGAAAAATTTTCAACCCTGAAAACAAGTTTAGGAGAGGGCCTGCCGACTCTGAAAGGGTTAAACATCAACAAAAATAGAACATTTCTGCTACTTTGAGCTCAATTTCAAGACACTTTGCATCGTGAAACCAATCAAAATCATCTCTATTTCTGTAATATATCTTCCATTCTATCAAATGAGACCAAGAAAATGAGCCTATAACCTATACAGCCTATAAATACCATACAAAAATACAGTGCAAAGTCATTGTTTTAAACCAAAAACACGGTCAGTTTTTTTTTATCTTATGCATCGTGTGCTGCAGGATCATTTTTATGCTGCACACACTGACCATGCAGACCCATTGTTTCATATATAGACCTACCAGCTTTCTTCCACCAGATTTTAAGGTGCTAGAATTTTGGAGTATAAATTCGGGACCGACACTGGCTATCAAGCCGTACATATATAGAACCAACCCTGAAAGAATTAATATGGCATTTTCAAGACACTTTTGGTGAATTTAATGTGTACCCGAATGCCAGTACAGTGTGTAAGTGTATTTAGGTACAGATACACGTAAGTATAATTACAGTGGACCCTCAGTTAATGACATTAATCCATTCCAGAGAGCTTGTCTCTAACCGATTCTGTCGTTATCCGAATTAATTTTCCCCATAAGAAATAATGGAAATCCAATTAATCCATTCCAGACACCCAAAAATATTAAATAAAAAATTTTTTTACATGAAATATACATTTCCCTACACAGAAAACAATGAGACACGCAGAATAAACACATTAATAATTAATAAAATGACATTTACCTTTTTGAAGACATATTTGATGAGTGATGAGATGGGAGGAGGGCAGAAGATGGTGGAGTTTACAATTGTTTGGAAGGGATATCCCCTTCCATAAGGACATTAGGTACCAAGTCCTTTTCTGGGGTTACCTCCCTTCTTTGTTTTTTAATGTCACTAGGACCAGCTTGGGAGTCACTGGACCCCTGTTGCACCAAAAATCTGTCCAGAGAGCTCTGTTTCTGGCATGTCTTTAAGATTTCTCTAAAATGGGACACAACATTGTCTTTGTAGATGTTGCCAGCACAGCTTGCAACAGCTGTGTCAGGGTGATGTTCAACCATAAAGGTTTGCACTTCAGTCCACTTTGCACAAATGTCCTTAATTTTTGAAGAAGGCAATGTCTTCCATCTCTTTTCCCCCTCCTCTGAAGGAAATTCCTGAGCTGTGGTCTACTGTTGTTCCACCTCAAGCTCTTGCAGCTCTGTAGTGGTTAGCTCTTCATTGTCGTCCTCCACCAACTCTTCCACATCCTCGCCACTAACCTCCAACCCCACGGAATTTCACCAATGCCACAATAGATTCCACAACTGGCTAACCAAACCCTTCAAATCCCTCTCTTGTACACAATCTGACCACAATTTTCTCAAAGCCCTACAAGTCATTCCCTCCCAAGCCTTACCTATAAGGTTTATGCAACTGAGGATACTGAAGTGATCTTTTCAGAACGCTCTTAGGGTCAATTCAGTGTCTCAGGTCACTTAAAAGCATTTTTGAAACACTGCTTTGGTGTACAGTTTTTTTGAAATTTGAAAGGACCTGCTGGTCCATGAGCTGGAGAAGAGGAGAGGTGTTAGGGGGTAAAAATTTAACTTTGATGAAACTAAACTCCCCCACAATTTGCTCTTCCAAGTCTGGAGGATGAGCAGGAGCATTTTCCATTAACAGGAGGCACTGGAGTGGCAATTTATTTTCCAGGAGGCATTTTTTCACACTGGGGCCAAACACGTCATAGAACCAATCGAGGAAAATGTCCCTAGTGACCCATGCCTATCTGTTTGCCCTCCACATAAGAACATAAGAACATAAGAATCGTAGGAACACTGCAGAAGGCCTACTGCCCATACGAGGCAGGTCCCTTATCAAAACACATCTACCTAAAGGCAACTCAGAAATAACTCCCCGTACCTACCCCTTAACACAATCAAACCCACTTCATATATTTGTCCATCTCTTCTTAAAGCTACCCAATGTCCTAGCCTCTATCACCTCACTGGGAAGACTGTTCCACGCATCTACAACTCTGTTAGAAAACCAGTACTTACCATATGTCCCCTTTCTAAATCTAAATTCATCCCACTTAAATCCATTATCCTGGTACTAATTACCTGGTTCGACACCCTCAGTACTTTATTAATGTCCTCCCATGTTTTATGCCGTCATCCACTTATACCTTCAAGATATCTCCCCTCATTCTTCTAACGCCTCCCCAGAGAGTGGGAGATTTAAGGCTTTAAGTCAACTTCATACGGGAGGTTCCTTACAACACAGTAAATCATTTTAGTCATTCTCTCTGTATGTTCTAAGACATAAGAAACATAAGAAAGGAGGAACACTGCAGCAGGCCTTTTGGCCCATACTAGCAGGTCCTTTACAATTTATCCCACGAACAAACCATTGACCAACCCAATTTTCAATGCCACCCAAGAAACAAGCTCCGAGTGGCAAGTCCCTCTCAAATCAACCCCTCCCACTCATGTACATATCCCAACAAATTTGAAACTAACCCTCAAGTCCTAGCCTCAATCACCCACTAGGTAGAACTGTTCCACTCATCAACTGATACCTATTTCCCAAACCAAACTTCCTATGACCTTTCTAAATCTCAACTTATTAATTTTAAATCCCATTACTGTGGGTTCTCTCTTGAGAGATACCTCAAGGACCTTGTTAATATCCCCCCTTTATAATACCTATCTTCCACTTATACACTTCGATCAGGTCTCCCCTCATTCTTCGACTAACAAGTGAATGTAACTTAAGAGTCTTCAATCTTTCTACATAAAGGACGATATCTAATGCTAAGTATTAATAATTTAGACAACCTAAGTACGCTGAAGGTTTTCTAACGAATTTATGTCCATTCTGTAATATGGAGACCAAAATTGAGCTTCATCATCTAGGTGAGGCCACCTAATGATGTATAAAAGCTGCATATGACCTCTGGACTTCTGTTGCTTACACTTCTTGATATAAATCCCATAATCTATTTGCCTTATAAAACGTACGCTAAGGCATGCGTCTTGGTTTTAAAAGGTTGCTGCTTTACCATAACCCCCAAGTCCTTTTCGCAATCTGTATGACTAAGTTCTACATTATTTAACTTAAAAAGTGCTAAGGGATAATGGACACAACCCGAGCATCAGAACCTTGCCTTTTATCTACATTGAACTGCATCTTGGCACCACTTTTCTGACCAAGAAGAGATTTTGTCAGAAATCCACCTGAAGGTTTTCCCTAACATCTACGGTTTGAATCAATTATTATCCATCCTACCTATCATCGTGTCATCGGCGAATTTGCTCATATTCACACTATTACTTCCTTCTCAAGATCATTGATATATATTAATAAAACAACAACGGGCCCAGACAGATCCCCTGTGGACGCCACTTGTTACTGATCCCCCCCACACCGTATTTAACCCCATTTATGGACACATCTCAGCTACCTGTCTGTGAGCCACGAGTCCGATCCACGAGAGCACCCTTCCCCCAATGCATGAGCTGCCACTTTCTATTAACAGTCTTGGTGCGGACACTAACAAACGCCTCTAAATCTAAGTAAATAATATCAACTTCTTTATTGTGGTCAACAGCCTCAAAAGCCATTTACTGAAGAAAGTTAATAAATTAGTTAGACAAGACCGGCCTCTTTTGAATCCATATGAGTATCCTTAATCAAGCTATGCTTGATCGAGATGGCCTTCTTATAATCTCAGCTATAGACTGACACTTGTAATTTGCCTAGCGTATTGAGGTCAGCTTATTGGGCGGTAATTTGATGGTAACGACTTGTCCCTGTTTTAAAAATAGGAATTACAATAGCCAACATCCACATAACAGACACACACCTGTTTGAAAGAGATAAATTAAAATATTAGTTAATTGGTTTCACAGACATTTCCATTTTGCATTCCTTAAGAACGCCATGAAAAAAAACCTTCAATCAGGACCCGGTGACTTATATTGCTTCAGTCGGTCTAATCTGCTTCATAACCATTTCACTAGGACTGTGATGTTAACATAATTTATCTTCTCAGATCCCACAAAAAATTAATTACCGGAATATTATTAGTATCTCCTGTGTAAAAACCGCGAGAACATAATTATTTAAAATTGAGCACATTTCATTTCTCTTGTCATTAAGATGCCCATAGTTATTTTTAAGGGACCAATCTTAATCTCTGACTTTTGTTCTATAGACCTGGAAAAAACTTTTGGTTGTTGTTAGAATCCCAAGCAACTTAATAATTTTTTTGGATAGTCCCTTTTAGCTTTTCTTATCCCCTTTTTAAGTCCAGGGGGGGGGGGAGGGGGGGGGGGGGGGGGGCGGGGGGGGGGGGGGGGGGGGGGGGGGGGGGGGGGGGGGGGGGGGGGGGGGGGGGAGGGGGGGGGGGGGGGGAGTTAATGTCAATATACTGATTCATAAGATGACCCTCGCTTCTTTTGATACGCCTATAAATTCCTTTTCTTAGCCCTTGTAGAATTTTCAGCCTATTATTCATCCATTTTGGTCATTTCTATTCATCTAATTTCCTATAAGGGATAAACGTTCTTTTGAGCAGCATGTAATTTGTGTTCAGAAAACTGTCATATTGATAGCTCTCTCGTTAACCCCCCCCCCAGTCAACAGATTATAATGATCTCTAAGAAGCCCAATCGTAATCTGCTAAGCGAAAATCTGGGACTGTTACTGAGTTATCCCTACTATCATACTTCCATTCAATTCTAAATGTAATTGATTTGTGGTCGCTAGCACCCAGTTCCTCTGAAACTTTCTAAATTATTAACAAGGGATTCATTGTATGCCAAACTAAGTCAAGCAGGTTATTACCCTTGGAGGTTCTGTCACAAACTGCTTCAAAAAACAATCCTGAACTACTTCCTAAGAAATAGTATGATTCAAATTCCCAGTCAAGAAAATCCAAATCAATATGACTAAAGTAAAAGTCCTCCCTAGAATTACTACATTATCGTGGCCTTGTGGGCCCTAACAATTTCCTCCATAGAAGTCCTCTCCCTGGTCCTATCAAAATTTGGGGGACGGTAATATCACACCAAAAATTAATTTTTCATGCCCCTCTGAAAATTCTATCCAACAGGCTCTGGATGTGTTACTTCAGACTTAATTAACCCGTTTTTATGCAACAGTTCAAGCGATCTCGACATACAATGCCATCCCACCCCCCCTTCCCGACACTTCTATCTACTTGAACAATTTAAAACCCGGAATGTGACATTCTGCATGCATGTCCCGACTTTTTTTTTTTTGATTAAACCACAACGTCTCAGTATGGCAAATACATCTATGTTAACATGCACTAGCAAACTAGTCCTCAACCGTCCCATCTTATTCCTAGCACCACTGCGCCATCACACACAATTTAGGCATGATGACACTTGTATTTTTTATTTTTTGAACACTTTGGAGTTTCAGGAGTGGATACACATTGCCAGCTACAGCCGCAGCAAGCAGCATCAAAGGCTGCTCCTATATCTTGATAGTCTTGCCGTCCCCTGGGCCTATCCGAACTCCATGATGGCCAAAATAAGCAAGTACTTGCTGCAACAACATGCAGATAACTATAGTTTACATAAAAACTGACGTGACGACAACGAAAATGGACTAAATATGACAGAAGAGGACCAGCATTCAAGCACCAGACCCTGCTGCCCAGACTGAACCAGACACGAGACGTTTTTCCACTAAATGAAATAACTGACCTCCAATATCAACTGCACTCATGTATAACGGGAAAGACACATGGCAGAAATCCTGATCAACTAAATCTCCAAGGACATGCCAGTCAGTAGACTTTTTCGTCATGCCAAACGAGGGAAAGATTTGAGCCCTTTAAACATGCTGACCGGCATCAAGCAGCAGCTACTGCCCAGAAACGTACAACCTAGCGAAGTTGAAATGTCTCATCTTTACTGACGTTCATCTGTTGACAGTAGCATCATATCTGTACCACCACCATCATATCACCTGTATCGAGTTCTAACAAGAGGGAAACAAACAGGAGACATCGCAATCAACCAGTACAAAACTCCAAGGTTAAAGGTCGGATATCCCTCAGTGCCATCGTGGGAAAGAAGTGACTAGTTAAACAGTCAAGGTATAATGTTTTAGTAGCTGACCTATATTCAGCTGACCAGTGTACATGAGAGAATCATACAGAAAAAAGCCACATATAACTATAAAACTCAAGGAAAGTCAGGTTGTAGATGGCGTTACTCCCCTCAGTGTTTTAAAAATGGCTGAGTCAGCAAACAGGTCTGGGCAAGTCAACACAACCAACACAACCCCCGATAAAATGGAACTGAGGGGGATTTGGAAGGATAAAAACCATGGAATAAACCTTTCCGATCTACCAGAATGGAAAGGAGTTAGAAGTGTTAAATTGGGAAGCCAGACTGTGAAGTGAATTGGGAAGGGTAGTGAGTGTATTAAGGGGTAATTGTAAGGGTTTTTTGTTGACGTTAATGAAAAGTGAGTCAGTGAAGAGGTTTTTTGAAGAGGAAATTTTACTAGTAATTCAGTGGTGATTGCTAAAGCAGATACTAATGTACTAGGGACTGGAAAAGGACTGAAATAAAAATATTGTAATAAGAGTAAAAGAGCGAAGAGTGAAAATGGCAGGCATTAGGGGGGTACACGGCTGCCATAATTATATTTATACTTCTTCTTCCATTCCATAAGAAAGAAATCAGTCATGGGGGTTTGAAAAGGTGAATGGAGTTACAGCGCCCGGACAGTAAAAGCCCAACCGTTGCCATCCACCAGAAAAGTAATGTCACTATCGCGCGCAAGGATGGCAACACTGCATACCTAAAAAAACAAAACAGTGGCACACAGCTCTATTGTAGCGCTCTTAAGTGGTGATATCCAAATTAATCACAGAGGACCTCAAACTATTGTGCAGAGTCAAAACAGACAGATAAATGAAACGGCAAATAATGACGGTCTAGCAGCTAGGAATGATAACCTTAACGCCATAAGTAATGCATTACATAGGTCAATGTGAGACAATACAGCCATTATTTATCTCAACACTACCAAACAGGTGCATACACTGTACTAAAGTACGCATGAAAAACAGAAAAGGCACCTTATGTAAAATGTGTACGGGTGGGTGCATATGGATGTATTACAATTTAGCAACGGTGTCCCGATTATTTGTGTGAAACAACTGCACTTTGGCACAGTTCCCCTATAGCAGTGCTGACTTTTGATTACCAAATTTTAATATCAAATGACCCATGCCATATATTTGAAGATTATGATTGTTTTATGAAAACAGGCCTTCACTTTATTCATGACAATGCAGAGATCACTTCTTCCTAAATTGGCAGAGATTAGGATTCCTAGCTAACAAAATTAGGGCGGCAGTTATAACCTCTCTGAATCTTGTTTGGATGATACGGTGACGACGACGAGTTCAAAATAGATTGTTACAATAGAAAACCTTTAGATAGTACAAAAGGGTGGTGGAGTATGTGCCTACAATAGAAATGACTTAGCTACAACCCAAGACCTGATTTAAATAACAATAAACTGGAGATTCTATGGTTTGAAGTGCTGCTTCCTAAGACCAAACCCATCTATAGGAACTAGTTACCGCCCCCTACCCAGGACCAGTTCTTAGAAGACTTTCCAGAGTCTTTGTCGCGGAGTTGAAAACAATTGCGAGACAATAATACTGGGGCGACATCAATAACTGTTTCAGCAGCAAAATAACGGGCTAATGCAAAAGGTATAAGCAAATTCAAGGATTAAATATGTTACACTCAACTTATATAATACTCCAACCCTTATCACACAGTTCTCTCAGCCACCCTAATTGACCTCAAATCCTTGTAACCGCTCTGAGAACATTAGTCAGTCAGGCGTCATTAACCACAGGTCTTAGGTGATCATTTCATCATTTACTGCACCAGGAAAATAACATAGGCAGGATAGGCCTACACAGGACAAGAAAAATGAGGTCAACTAAAACTACAGTAAAGAAAACACTGGTTAAATACTACACAATAGTGACTGGACAGAGATAACAAGTTGCACGACGTAAACGATGCCTGGGAAGAAATTCAAAACAATGTTCACTACCATCCTTGATAAAATTGCACCAGTAAAAGGGTTATATTAACGAAGAACTGAACCTTGATTAATACTAAGATATTAGATAATATGAAATTCATAGACCACTGCTAAAAAGATTTTAAGCAAAACAGAAGGATATGCAGCACTAAATGAATTCCAAAGGGTGAGGAACAGAGTACCGAGACTTATAAAAGGAGCAAAGGCAAAGCACTACGCTCAAAAATTGAAGAGTATAAGCATAGCCCCAGAAAGCTCTGGCAACAACTAAAAAACAGTTGGGGTATAGCCATAAGCCAGTAGATAGTCTAACATAGTACTCACTATCGATAATGAGGTATGCCACGAAAAACATTCTAAGGTGCAAAATGCTTTAGTTCATATAACTACATACATCTGTTGCATCAACACTAGTAAGTAACAACCAGCTGCATCAAATACTTTGAACACAGACTCTGATAAGTTTCAAACAACTATACCAATAAAGGGGTAACCCCAAACATTTGTCAACTAGTAATGTATCTCATGACTTTATTCAAAAAGAACTAATCAGGTTAAACCCAACTAAGAGCACAGGGCCCTGAATAACATACCCCGTCTAAGTTCCTAAAAGATTGTGGCTTCAGAACTGTCAATCCCTATTGCTCACATAATAAATATCAATCACCACTAATACCATAACCGGAGGGGTTCAAGGAGCCAGAGTTACTCCTATCTTCCAAGAAAACTAGTAGGTCTTATGTAAAGCAACTATATGCCCTGTTAGTATACTCAGTAATAATATCTAAAATTTCTAGAGAGGCGGTGTATTCCAAGTAGTTAATACGCTTAATGACAACAACCAGTCTCCATAGCATCTATCGGGCTTTAGAAATCCTACTCAACCAGACACCTCCCTATTAATCTGATGGATTACCTGAGAACTGAAATGTCAAAGGGGAACCTCAAAGGCATGGTAACCTTAGCCTGCAAAAGGCCTTCGTATCTGTCAAACGCATCAATATATTATGTAATAAACTTCAAACTATCGATCTATAGGTTCGTACACTGGTTTAAAAAGTCCTACCTTAGCAACAGAGACAAATAGTCAAAATCAACAAAACAGAATCAGAACCCCTGCCTATAACATGTTTATAGTTGCCCCCCAAGGTATTATTCTAGGTCCCTTATTATTCTTATGTTATGTCCATGAATATGCCTATCAGTGGTCAAGTGCAAACTCCTACGTAATCAGAAGACAGTGCTCTGTTAGTGTCAGTAATGGTTTAGACCCACAAGATATTGCTAATGTTTATTAACACTGGAACTGGAGTCCTGCTCAAATGTTAGTAGACCACAAACATCAAGACACCTAGTGAAAAACTGAAGCCATCTCTTGGCACGAAACATAAACAGAGAGAGGTAAATAATTTTAATGCTCAACAATGTAATGGGGACCCCATCCACTTTGGTTTCACATCAGTATAATATTTTGGAATCCCCATATTTAGGAACAGTGTAGTAAAGAAAGCGAATGCCAGACTGAAGTTCCTGTTTAGACAAGCACAGTGTCTAACACTACAGAGGCTTCGCAGGACTCTAGTTCCTACCCTTATACAATGCCATATGGATTACGCATATGCACGTCTTTGTACTCTGCCTTGAAAAAAAACTGAAAGATAGACTGCAATCACCCAGAACAAAATCGTAAGATTCATCCTGTGGCTGGACCAGAGAACATGAGGCCAGGATGAATTAACAAGGCGAGTGTGGATATGCTGAATGTTGAAGACAGAGTAAAACAACTGAAGCTAATCAATTTTTATAAAATTGCTCACAAGCAATGTTCCAGAATATCTTGCCTGTCAATTTTGTCAAGGCTGGGAACCAGCAATCATTAGAACTAGGGGAGAAGAGCACAACATTGTATAACCCCCAGTCAGTGGCCAGGCTTCAAACACCTTTTAATTGTACCGCAATAAAGGAATGAAACAGACTATCCCGCACATGTCAAGCCAGTCATAGCGGAACCAGTTCAAGAAGAGTTGCCAAAAGGTGTCTGCTGAATGGTAAGCTACAGAAAGGGAGGGGAATGATTTTCTATTTTTTAGCTAACATACGTGTAAATTTTACCTTATTCCTTGTAATGACCCTCGTATTGTAGATAGTCTTAATGACCTTGGTGTCGCAGATAGTCTTTTTAGTATGATAATAAGATGTTATCTTCATTGTAGAACACTAAGAAAATATTATAACCTTTATACTATAATAATAAGGTAAAAGGACCCCAATGGAAATAAGTCACTCTGTCTGACTTTTTTGGGTTATCCTAGGTTCTCTACACATATGCTGCTATGTATGATAATTCTATGTAACTGTATTTGTGTATACCTGAATAAACTTACTTACTTACTTACTTACTTACACCAGTAAAGGCTTCACTTTGCAGTCCCCAATAGCATTACTACAAAAATGAGAGTTAGCCTGTCTTTCATAGGCTTGTGTCCTGGGAGTGCCTTTTCCTTCTGAGTAATGTAGGTCATGTCTGGCATTTTTTTCCAAAACAGGCCTGTTTCATCACAATTGAACACTTGTTGGGGTTTTAATCATTCAGCCTCTATGTACCCCTTAACCCTTAAACGGTCCAAACGTAGATCTACATTCACCTACATGGTACTCCAAATATTTCGAAAAATAAAAAAATCGTTTTTTGTTTTTAAATTAAAGAGGGCAATTTTCTGTGTGGTATTAGACCAAAAAAAAATTTAGCACCAGTACTTACCGAGATATAAGAGCACAAAGTTATTTCTGGATGCTCACCTGATGGCAACATCCAGTCCTCCCACTTGCAGAGAAGTGTTACCGATTTACCTTTTTTCTCGTTTTTATTTTAATTCATATAATTTTTATATTCTGATAATTACAATTTATAATAGTTCTTGTGATTTCATAGCCAATCTTTGTTCTGACACTAATATCATGTACTGAAATAGTACTCAAATTGAAACAATCACACTGACAGGTGAACATTTTCACCTGCCCTGGTCATTTACTATTGTCTAGAAATATATATGAAGTATTTAAAGGTATGAAACTCCTTGAAGCATGGTGTTATGACAAGGGTCAGAATGTGCCCTTCTGGGGGGAACCTTGCCTTTATATGTTTTTACTCTTGCATACAAACATGTCTTTGTATGTTTGTCTATCATCTGTCGGGTGTCATCTGTTCCATCGGCCTGTCTGTCTATTTATGTCTGTCTTCTGTACATCCCATATTTTCTGTTTATCTGTACATCTCTCTATCTCTCCCTCTGCCTAGCTCTGCTTATTGTCTGTCCAGTTCAGCTTTTCTTTCTGTCTGCCCGTGTGGTCCCGTCTTTCCCTCTGCTTGTCTCTGCCTCAGGGAGCCGGCTGGTAAACCTGTTGGTTTGTGGTGTATGTGCTTCCCTGATTGCTGAGCAAGTGACACTGCTATTATTTGTGTCTTTTTTATTTATGTCTCGTATCTATAAACACGTATAACACTTGGCCTTGGAATTTTTGGGTTATCCTAGGTAATTTACATTATGTATAATAACTGTATTGATGAGTACATGTGAGAGACAGAGATACAAATAGACAGTAAGACAGATAGACAGAGATATAGACAGATATATAGACAGAGATATAGATAGATATATAGACAGATGCAGACAGAGACAGCCAAAGCCAGCAAGCTAGCCAGCCAATTACATAAGAACATAAGAAAGAAGGAACACTGCAGCAGGCCTATTGGCCCATGCAAGGCAGGTCCATGTCACCCCCCACTTAGACCAATGACCCACCTAGTTAGGTCACATCCACTGAAAGTAGGAGCACGACATCTGACCCAGTAGCACAAGCTAGTCAGGTCCAACTCACACCCACTCACACCCACCCACACCCACTCATGTAATTTATTTAACCTATTTTTACTTTTCCTCTTAAAATGTGAGTACAGTCCCCCCTCACAAATCCGGCAATCAGTTATTCGGTTCCTTCAGTTATTTGGCACTAATTTTGGCTAGCATAATTTCAAATTTTCCCGGTTTGCCACACCAACCTGCAGCTACTGTTTTTTGGCGCTACTTTTTGCATAAGCATTCCAATTCTTTTTTTTTCCCCCTTTATTGTTTTAAAATTTTTCTTGCTTTTTTGCCCAACCATGGTTTTTCCCAAAGAATAAAAT